>QLTV01001458.1:1539404-1568469 GCA_003457575.1 Thermophis baileyi | reverse complement strand
CCCGGTTTGCTGGGGGAGGGGAACAGCCCTGACGCCTCTGCTTCCCCCCACCCCCCACGGCCCTAGCCATCGCTGCCCGGGGAAGGAACAGGAAACAGAAAGCGGCACGTTTCAAAGGCGGTGAACAGGCCTCTCTACAGTCCAACTCACCAATGTGGCCGCTTCTGCTGGGCCATCTCTCCCCCCCCCCAACTGGGCTGTTGTGCTCGGTGCTTGGTGGAGGAGGGGAGCACTTCCCCATGCTGCCTTCTTTCTCTTGGCCCCGCCAAGGGAGGAGGAGGCCAGGCTTCGGGGATGGCCCCCACCCGCAAGATCCGCCTCTGCCATTCTCTCCCAGCCCTCTTTGCTGGCGGCAACAGCAAATGTACCACAATGAAGGTGGAATGCTGTTGCCGCGCAAAGGCAAGTAGAGGGGCGCTTTGCTCCCGCACTAAGGCAGAGACAGGGAGAGAGAGAGAGCCATGCCACTGCCGTGACAGGATGATGGCTCTTTCATCCCTCTGCTGCAACAGGGTGACAGGGAGCCGCAGCAGAGGGCCCAAAGAGCCACATGCGGCTCCAGAGCCGCAGGTTGCAGACCCCTGACCTACACCAATTTGTAGAAATTTCTCCTGGTCCTTCCCAACTTTCTAGAGACTTTTCTTTTTATCTCAGTGTTGCAAGGATTTGAAAAAGTATCAGCACAAAACACCTATTTTGACCACCTGCTTTTTTTTAATATACCCCATGGGTATTCTTCCAGATGTGAGGATTAGAACTGCATCTTTCTCTGCGAGCAAAGCCTCTGAAACATTCCTGCACTGATCTTTTTGTTGAAATAAATATACAAATATGCCAGGATAAGTGAACAGTTGCAAGCCAGCACCTGGGAAAAGCCAGAACAAGATGCAACCAAGTTTTACATTTCAGAAAGTGAGTTGCAAATGGCACTTTAGGGAAGATTTTGGATAAACAAGTAAACTGTTGAACAGGATTTAGAAATCACCTCCCAACCTGGTTTCCTCCAGATGTGATAGACTGTGGGCCATCTGTGAACTCCTGAATTGATCTGTTCATTGCCCAACTCAATTTTGAAGGGACTATATAAATAAATAAACAAAATTTAATGGAATTAATTTGAGCAGCAGCATATATAGCTTCTGTTCCAAATCTACATAACTATTACAGGGAAAATAGGAGGAGGAAGGAATATTGTTGTTGTTAGTTGCGAAGTCGTGTCCAACCCATCGCGACCCCATGGACAACGTTCCTCCAGGCCTTTCTGTCCTCTACCATCCCCCGGAGTCCATTTAAGCTCACGCCGACTGCTTCAGTGACTCCATCCAGCCACCTCATTCTCTGCCGTCCCCTTCTTCTTTTGCCCTCAATCGTTCCCAGCATTAGGCTCTTCTCCAGTGAGTCTTTCCTTCTCATTAGGTGGCCAAAGTATTTGAGTTTCATCTTCAGGATCTGGCCTTCTACAGAGCAGTAAGGGTTGATCTCCTCTAGGATTGACCAGTTTGATCGCCTTGCAGTCCAAGGGACTCGCAGGAGTCTTCTCCAGCACCATAGTTCAAAGGCCTCATTTCTTTGGCACTCAGCCTTTCTTATGGTCCACCTTTCCCAGCCATACAGTGCAACTGGGAAATCCATCGATCTCCTCTAGGATCGACCGGTTTGATCGCCTTGCAGTCCAAGGGACTTGCAGGAGTCTTCTCCAGCACCAAACTTCAAAGGCCTCAATTCTTTGGCGCTCAGCCTTCCTTATGGTCCAACTTTCACAGCCATACATTGCAACTGGGAAAATCATAGCCTTGACTATACGCACTTTTGTTGGCAGGGTGGTGTCTCTGCTTTTTAGTATGCTGTCTAGATTTGTCATAGCTTTCCTCCCCAGGAGCAAGCGGCTTTTAATTTCTTGGCTGTAGTCCCCATTGTAGGGAAAATAGGAGGAGGAAGGAATATTAGGTATGTTCAATGCCTTGTGTTATTTACAAATATAGTAAAGGTGGGAAATAAATAAATAAAATAAAATAAAATAAAATAAATAAATAAATAAATAAATAAATAAATAAATAAATAAATAAATAAATAATAAGCAAAGTCAATATTGTATACACTTTGATTATATTTATGTTTATACCTATACCTGCTATCTTGTACATGTATAAATAAATAAATAAATAAATAAATAAATAAATAAATAAATAATAAGCAAAGTCAATATTTATTATTCGTATTTGTAGCACCTCTATTTTAAAATGGCTTGGGATGGAATAACAAAATTGTAACACTCTAGAAATCTTGTGTTGATTCAGCAACCAAGAGAGAGTTTTTCTTCCAAACAAGTTAGATCACTCTGGACTGCTTGATGCAGTTTTTGGCAGAGAACCTGAACATTTATTTACCTGTCCCTCCCCACCCACCAAAGCTTCTCTGACAGAAAACAAACTTGTTCCATTCTGCTACGTCAGCAAAGAGCTTGTCAAATGACAAAGTCCTTGGTAACAGATTGAAGGCACGCAGATACTGTAATATAAAACTTGTCCCTCCTCCCCAACAATCTCAGCTACATAATTCCTTCAGTTAACACACTGTTGAAATATTTTACAGGGATTCTGCTAAGCTGGAAGAGATGCCAAGTTTTGATGCCAAGTCAGTTCCTCCAGTAAGCCATGAGTCAAAGATATAGGGGAGGAGAGTAAAAAGGCTGACGGATCGCCACAGCTGCACCTACAGAAGACAAAGCAGATCTTCGGTGCTTGTTAGCCACGAAACCAAAATGAACTTTTGGAAGATTCTATTGCTGCTGATGCATTGCAGGAATGTAATTGGCACTTCAGGTATTTTCCAGGTTTTTTTATTTGGAAAGTTGTCTGTTTAAAATAATGGCATTAAATGATAAGTTTCATGAGGCAACACTTAAGTCTCTAGAACAGGATATGGGCACCACCCTAGGAGCTTCTTCAAGAGTTGCCACTAAATTGTTGTTTTAATATGACAGAAGAGGAACATTACACAGAAGTAATCATATTCACTGTTTAATTGATTTGCTTTTAGCTATATCCTTTCTTCTGGTAGATCAGATGCAGAGAAACCGGCTAAGTTCTGTGCTGTTGGCAACTGCCATTCAGTTGGCAAAACTGAGCCTTTTTAAGATGTGTTTCCAAACATTAATATTTTCTACTCGTTTTATGTTTTATATTTGGTATGCAGAGACTCCATTTGATCACGTGTCTTCATTTTAAGGGACTGATCTGTGTTTATAATTAACTCAGTCCATTGGACTCATTTGAACCACACATAAATCAAGTCAAGTTTAGGGTTGTCCTTGCCCCACCCATTTCTTGACTATGGTGCTACTTAATTTTTGGAGGGCAGCTCAGGCACACCACTCAAAATCCAAGAGAAAAAAAGTTGCTTGTCTTTGGTTTAAGACAAAAAAAATGAATAGTTTTGCAGAGTGGGTTGGCAAATGTGGGAAAAGCTTACAATTGCACAGGAACAATCCTAGACATTTTGCTGTCTGAAATAATGGAACGTTGGTTCTGGTGAATACAAAAACTGAAACAAATATTGAGCAATTTTATTGTGAATTTTCTGTCTGCTGATGCAGGTTCCTTCTGGCATATCTCAGACCTTCATCTTGACCCAGAGTACCAAAAGTCCACAGATCCCTTGAAGGTGTGTCCATCGGCTGGCACTCAGCTAGTGATCAATGCAGGAACCTGGGGTGATTACTTGTGTGACGCTCCCTGGATTCTTATCAATTCTTCTATTTATGCCATGAAGAAGATTCTTCCTGATCCAGACTTCATTCTTTGGACTGGGTAAAAAAAAAAAGCATGAGTCCTATGCCTTGTAGTAAACAACAGAACAAACTTTTATTTAACCGCTTAGCTGGCTAACCATTCAAGAATAACTGTTCATTCATTCTCTTACTCAACTATCACAACGGTTCAGGATTCCCATGCAAATATGTGAATATGTTAGTTCAAGAGAGATAGCTTATTTGTTTGTTTGCTTATTTATTTATTTATTAAATCTGTATTCTACTCATAGTGGCAGGTTACCTGTGATGGAAATAAAAAGTTTTAATGAGGTTGAGAATAAAACAGAGATAATGGACGGGAATATCTACATCTCTGTCTTTGTAGATTTCAATCCCTTTTATCCCCCTGCTTCTTAGCCTAATCACCTGTTAGGCTAATTTCTATCAAAGTTGAGACCTGGTTTGTACACTTATTTTATTCTTTCTTATATGTAGTTTATCTAGGTTTATGCTTAGTAGTATCTGTGGGCTTCACTGGAATGTGTTTTTGCTGTTTTCTAGAGATGATACTCCTCATGTGCCAGATGAAAAGCTGGGAGATAAAATTGTGTTGGAAATAATAGAAAAGCTAACTAAGCTGATCAGAGATGTCTTTCCAGGTACAAAATCAGGGATGGGCTTCAAAATTTTTAGCAAGTGGATCTCTGCCTGGTTGCTGGGTGGGCGTGGCCATGGTGGGCATGGCCTAGTTGGCCTCCTGCACCACAGCAGGGGGGGAGACGTTTTTGCTGTCCCCGGACTCCGGACGCTTTCCTCGAGCCTCGGGGGGGGGGCAAAACCAGCCTCCCCAGGCTCCGGAGGCCCTCTGGAGGCCCGAAACGGGCCCATTTCCGGCCTTCCTGAACTTCTGGTAGGCCCGTTTTTCACCCTCCCCGAGCCTCCGCGTGTGCCCTGCACTTACCTGCATCCAAAACGGGCCGTGTGGGGACTCCTGGGAGGGGAGGGGAGGGCGGGGCGGGGCCAGCCAGGAGTGGGATTTGGGGGTTCTCCGAACTCATAGAATCTTAGCTAGAGGTTCTCCTGAACCTCTGCGAACCCCCAGCAGCCCACCCCTGTAAATGCTAGAATAAGTGGGCAATAACAAGCTAAGGCCTGTAAAAGGCCATAACCAGATGTAGCATTTTACATTTTGTATAAAAATATAACATGATACATTTAATATAACACCTATGTATTAGAGAAAACACAGAGAAAGGGGCACACATGTGATGGTTTTGTGAAGTTGTTCAATTGTTCTGGTGCAATTTTTTTTTATTAAATCACCATTATTATGGTTAGTTGCACAGTCAGCCAGATGTTTAGACTAGGTTATTATTATTAAAATGAGATGATGTTTAGAGCATTAAAAATATTAATTTTTGTTTTGCTGGCCACAGCCAGTCACACAGCAGCAAGATCTTGGAAAACAGGGAAGCATTTGAATATTTCCACATGGTTGCAAATATGTTGGATATCACTTTAATAGAAAAATTGGTTGAAAAAAATATTTCATTAATGAAGTTGATGATTTTCATCCTATTTGGCTGAAATGTATTATGTGCAACAGAAACATACTGATTGGTTACTAGCCAATTCCGTATTCCTGGTTAATTAAATTAAATCATATGTATTTTACTTTCATATGGTCTTCATTGTCCTGAAAATAAGATTATATGAGGTTCCAAAAGTTAGATGTAAAGTGCATTTTTGGAAAGAAAAAACTCGTAGTACTAAGCAGTGGGAGCAAAATAACCTTCCCATTCTGCTTTATTCCAAATGTTTTGAGACTGCAAATTTCAACATTCCCAGCCTTCACAGAGGTGTCAGATTGTGGAAGACAATAACAGAATGTTCGTCTTTGAAGGTTACTGAGAATATGTTGCCTAAGCAGCAGCAAGTATAGACAAGATTGTATATATTCTGCTCTCAGGTTTCTCCAAGAAATATGTTTCTATTTCAGGATAATGGGAAGAATTTACATATGCCGGTATATTTCCTTAGGGGAAAAATGTAGCCCATAGTATGACTTGGTGCAGACAGCATATGAAATCCTAGCTATGGGTTCATATGTGTTCTGCCCCAGCGACGAACCACCAATAATACGCACACACAAACTGCAAAACACTGTTCTTTTACTAATAAATGTCTCCTAATAACTTCTTAGGAGCAACATAATAGTTTGAAAACAAAATAAAGGCAGAATAGTCTTTTTCAACTCCGCCGGTAAATGTCTAATCTTAACAGCTGACCGGAGTCCAAGAGATAATATGAGCAGGTCTGACTGTATTTGGCAATACTCCCAGAGCTAGGAATGCAGGAAACAAGACCCGTACTGGAACAAGTAAATGAGCAGACTGGAGTCACAAAGATCAAGAGTAATATTAAATAATATTGTTTCCTGTAACGAGGCTCAGCGTGGTCAGTGCTTAAATAGTCTAAGGGTGTGGCCACTTAGCCTGCAGCTCTACTCTCGAGGAGACCTCCTCTTGAGTAGCCACTCTTGTCTTCTAGCAGCCCTGCGTGCCCAAGCATTGAGAAGAAGAGGCTCCTCCTCTTCTTCGGCCCTGATGGGCTCCTCAGGAGGTACAGAAGGCCCAGGTTGACTCTCAGCCTCCTTGCTCTCTGACTCGGGTGCCAGGTGCACGGGCCGATGGTACCTCGCCACAACCGCCTCATCGTCCTCCTCGCTCTCTGACTCGGGTGCCAGGTGCACGGGCCGATGGTACCGTGCCACAACCGCCTCATCCTCCTCGGGATCACCGGCACGGGACGCTGGCGGGCCACAACAATATGGTTGTTTGCAGAGGTGGGTTCCTACCGGTTCGGACCAGCTCTATAGAACTGTTAGTAACGTGGCGGCCTGGGTGACTGGAACCGGCAGCGACCCAGGCCTGCCACGCCCCCGAGCCGGTTCTCTCGGCAGCGCCATAGGCACCACCATCTTGTTTTTTGCTTCTGCGCATGCGCAGCTTTTAAAAGTACTGTGCATGCACGTGCGTGCGTGTGATGCGCGCACACAGCGCGTGATGCGTCCCTGAGCAAACCAGCAGTACCTGAATCCGGAACCCACCCCTGGTTGTTTGATTTTCCAGATATAGCAGTGTTTTTCAACCTTACCCACTTTTAAGATGTGTGGGCTTCAACTCCCAGAATTCTCCAGCCAGCATGCTGGTTAAAGAATTCTGGGAGTTGAAGTCTGCACATCTTAAAGTGGCCAAGGTTGAGATTCACTTGAGGTATAGAATAGGTTCACTAGGTTTCAGAATCCTTTTTGCTTTGGCTTTCCATATGCTCAGCTCCATAAGTACATAAATTTACCATCTGATGAAATTGAAGTATTTTCCAGGTCAATTTCAATCCATGACATGATCTCCTTGTTTGGCGATTCTCCTGTCTAGGTCCACATTTTGTAAATTAATATAGGTTCAGATAAAAAGTTACACTGATTGTAATTACTCTGTGCCTAGGTATACCATCTCTGGTACCCCTGTTCAGATTTTGGTGGAAAAAAGAATATTGAGTCCACACATCGTAGGAAACCATAATATGATCTCGTTGTGAACTCCACCATTCAGATTTATATGTAAAGATTTATGCTTGTGGCTTAGCATCAGATCAATCTAGGATGGCTAAGATAAAACATGACTTAGTGTGATATGCTTCTCCGTAGTGTGGGACAGTTTTCTTTCTTATACCATTCTCTACCAAGCTATGTTCTTTCCTGCTTCCTTCAGATACTCAGGTCTATCCAGCAATGGGCAACCATGACTTCCACCCCAAAAATCAGCTTCCAGCTGAGGAGAACAAGATCTACAATGTAACAGCAGACCTATGGCGCCCCTGGCTTGATGAGGCCTCCATACAGACGTTCAGAACAGGTATGTGATGGCAGATTGCAGTTGACCCCCACCCCAAATGTTTCCTCTGATTCTACATAAAGGGCTGTAAGGAAATGAACTGGAGTTAGTAGCCCATTCAAACGATCCATTCAACTGACCTATTGGCTGTTTTGCAGGTGCTTTCTACAGTCAATTGCTGCCTGGTGTTGGACCAAGGAGGCGAATAATTGTCCTCAACACCAATCTGTACTATGAAAATAATAATCGGTCCATGAGTCTGGAGGATCCAGGAGGCCAATTCCGGTGGCTGCAAACTCTGTTGACCAAGGCATCAGAAACAGGAGAAAAGGTTTCTTTCAGCTGCCTTATTTTCTTGTTTTAAACAATTCTTCCAAGCCTTTTGGGGACAGATAATTATAATCAGGATAATGTCTCAATACAACTGCAAAAATGCATTCAGCACCATGAAGCAATTGTCAAAGGTATACCTCTGAAATGTCAGCACTTTCAGTAATGTCATGATTTCAAGAGGGAATTAAAGAATGCATGCGTAATTAAGTCACAATCCATGGTTTAAGCCATAATTAGTTAGGCATACTAAGGCATAAGCATGGCTTGATTTCTAATAAACGTTTTATAAATATATTTTAATAAATAAAATTAAACCACTTTACAACTTAGTGTGGTATGTATGAATCTAGCCAAAGAGAGTAGGAATCATAGATTGTAAGATCCACAAAGGGCCTTGGAAATCATTAAGTCCAACTTCCTTGTGCAGTTTAGATCCACAAAGGGCCTTGGAAACCATTAAGTCCAACTTTCTTGTGCAATTAGAAGTGTTTATGCCAAACCTATTCAGATTGAACCAGAGGTGGGTTCTAACTTATCTCGCTGCCGGTTTGCTTCTTCCCCCGTGCACATGTGCAGTGCAAAAAAATTATTATTATTTTTTTAAAGCCAAAAACAAGATAGCGACGCATGTGCAGTGCCGGAAACTCGGCTTCTGCGCATGCGCAGAAGAAAAAATAAAATAAAAAAATAATTCAAAAAAAATAATTCAAAAATAATTCAAAAAAAAGAAGGCGGCGCCCACGGACCAGCATCGACCGAACCGGATCCGTGACATCATCATGACATCACCAGTGGGTCGCTACTGGTTTGGGTGAGGAACCGGGAGGAACCCACCTCTGGATTGAACCCAACAAGCTATAGATTATTATTTTTTAATTTCTATAACAGGAGTTTCAGGTCTATATAGGTTGAGAGAACATATCTTGAGAGAGGATATTGGGAAAAGCGGAAATTTGGAGCCAGCTCTGGGTCCCACCTCTCCCCAAAGCATTGATCAGGCTAGCTGATCATGGGAGCGCATCAGGTTGGGGAAGGCTAGGAAACAGTATCTCATAGTCTTTAGTATGTCATTTTTTCCCCTGACTATCCCTTGTCTGATCTATCCCAGGTCTATATTATTGGGCATGTTCCTCCTGGCGTCTTTGAAAAGAAACGAGGCAAACCCTGGTTCCGAAAACACTTCAACCAAAGATATACAGAAATCATTCAGAAACATCATGCTGTAATTGCAGCACAATTTTTTGGGCATCACCATACGGATAGTTTTAGAATGTTCTATGATAACAAAGGTACGTCTTCTGGAATTCTCTGGATGTCTTCCAGTCTGTAGAGCAACAGGGTTGTGGGGCAAAAGTACTTTACAGGAAGGCAAATATCAGGACTGGACTCTGCTGGGAGCTTGGCAACTATCTAAAGATGTCATGTGTCTGCCAGAACCTGCCAGAACCCGGAAAAATGTCATACAATTCAGCAGCATAGTTAAAACAAAGTCTCTTTAAAAAGAAACTGGACAATATGAAATGGCATAGGGTCTCCTGCCGGGGTTGGACTAGAAGACCTCCAAGGTCCCTCCAACTCTGTTATTCTGTTATTCAACAAATTTCCAGTTACCTTACATTAGCTGCCCAAAAAAGCCTATAATAAAATAATATTTGCCCAGGGATAAGATCTGTGTCAGAATCCACCAGCAATTAGTATATTCCACAAAAGGAGAGCCATAATTGAATGAAGCATTATTTTCCAATCCCTACCCATTTAAGTCAAGATAGAGGGGGGTGCCCCAAAAGTGTTTGCAAATTTTGCATTGCCAAAGGCAGTTCCTTGTCTCATCTGCCAATTGATACATTGTTGGGACTTGAATGCCACTATTCCAATCTGCATATCACTCCTTGCTCCATCATGGATTATATCCTGTTACGGTCTGGCATGGAACTGACAACATCAATCAGTCCTCAAAATAAAATGTGTGTGTGTGTGTGTGTGTGTGTGTGATAAAATTCCCGACGTAGTTTGTCTTCTCTTTCAGATTCCCCGATCAGTGTCATATTTTTAGCTCCAGCAATTACACCTTGGAAGACAAGCTTGCCAGGTGTGAAGAATGGAGCCAACAACCCTGGCATCCGTGTTTTTAAATACGACCGTGGCACTCTGCTCGTGAAGGTACAAAGAGAATTCCATTTATTTATCTTTGTCTCCAAGAAATCAGGATGCCAGTTCCAGAGGTGATCCATGTAGCCACTGAGGGCAAGTTATTTTGCCCACTAGAGGTTTCTAGATGGTCCCAATTGAGCTGGACTGCTGTGACTTGGCTTGAATCCTATTCATATTGACAGCCTTAGGAGGGAACAGGGGAGATGCTGTAGAGAGCCGAGCAATAGTCATGAGGATCCTGCTGACCATCAGAAGGATTACGGCCCGATTTGAAAAATCCTGAAATGCAGTGTTAGTTTACTTGACTGACTGAGCATCCTGCCATGGAGAACGCAGTCGTGTTAGTTGTCCTGGTTGCTACAGCCCAGGAAAGTGAAATGAAGAAAGGTGGAAAGTGAATTGGATCTCCTTTTTGGCTGCCTTGACAGAGGGCAAAGAAAATATAATAGCTATCTATCAGGCGCAAAGAATCAGGACCCCCATTGGGTTACAGCATACAGGATTTATTCAAGCTTATACACAAGAATATGGTCCACTAAAGTTCAGTACGAATTGGCCCCAGATAAGAATTCAGGAGGGGTGGACTTGGAGCACTTGTGGGAACGCAATGACTCTAAGCTGATGATGTGTTTAACTCTGCCCGCAGTTCTGCCTGTTCTTCTCCTCCACTATCTTCATCATTATTAAGTTTACTACATCAGGCTGCAAAAATGTAAATGTCCAGTAGATGGGACCAAAGAGTTGAGTTCTCTATATATTTTTGCTGCTATTGCATGGTTGTCTGAATTTCTGCAGCCCGATTCTGGTAGCTCGCTCTGATCAGTTTTAACAGATTTCTTAGTATTTCTTCCAAATGTTTTCTGTTCCTCTTTTTTTAGGATATAGTAACTTACTATTTAAACCTTACCCATGCTAACATGGGTACTCCTGAGTGGAAGAAAGAATACAGCCTGACAGAGGCATATGAGATCCCGGATGGTTCTGTTCACTCCATGCATCTGCTCCTGGAGAAGCTTATGAGAGATGAAGGTCAGCTCCAGAAGTACTACCGGTATAATTCCGTGCAGTACGATAGCACATTCTGCGATGACAGCTGCCAGACAGATCACATCTGTGCTATCAGAGAAGTTGATTTTGAAAAATACAATCAGTGTGTTATAGCCAGAAGTGCTGCAGCTGCAATCCCAATTCTGGACATTTTCTTACTTTGCCCCACAATGGGTCTCATTACTTTAGGCCTCTTGGACATCTTCAGCAAGCTGGGTCACAAATAGCACCACGTGGATTCCACAGGAGCAAAGAAGAAACACACAATGTAGTGACAGTCACAAGTGCCAGCATCCTGAGAATTTAGACCAGGGGTGTCAAACTCAAGGCCCGGGGGCCGGATCCGGCTCGCGGGGTGCTTAGATCTGGCCCGTGGGGCAGCCCTGGAAAAAGCGAAGAACTGGCCCACGGTGCCTCTGCCAATGAAAATGGAACTTGGAAGGGCCGCGCTCTGCCCGCCCAGGCTCTGTTTTCGGCTGCGATGGCCTCCTGCAGCCCTCTGCCAGCGAAAACGGAGCGGCCTCCCTGGGCTCTGTTTTCGCTGGCAGAGGGCTGCAGGAGGCCGTCGTGGCCGAAAACAGAGCCTTCATGAGTGACGTTGAGCTGGCCACGCCCACCCCAGGCACGCCCCCCTGGCCCCCCAGGTCAAACACAACCCTGATGCGGCCCTCAATGAAATCGAGTTTGACACCCCTGATTCAGACCATCCATTTCTGATGAATTTTTGAACTGCAAACTCATCTGAACTTCTTCATCATCAAATCAAAATTATTACTTTTCTTGCATTGGGATAGTGCAAGTTCTCCCTTGGAAAAAAACCAAACAAACACTTAGGTGGCAAAGCTTCTAATCTAACAGTATCATTGCTATGACTTCAAGAGGTAGGGATCGGGGCGTTATGCTGCAGTGGCATAAAAGGGTACTTCCAACTGATGTTAGTGAAAGAGGAGAGGTTCTGATGGACTGTCCCAGAGCATGGATTTCTCTTCTTTACGACCCACATAAAATTGCTGGTATCAATATGTTGTTGATACCAATTTTACATTTCCACTCCAAGCTGAGTAAATGACATTGTGGAATTCTTGATTTGATACCTAAAGGCTATAAAGAACTGGATTCAGTGAAACAGGTTCAACTGAAAACTTAGTAGAATTATTATTTATGCCAATGTCTTCAGTTGCATAAGATGTGTAGAAAAATGTACGGTAATGTGTGTAAACCCAACACAATCGTTTGACTGGAAATTTTTATCTTCTGTTGAGAGCACCCTGGAATCACAAATTCAATAAAATTTTAAAAGATTATTTGTTTGGGTTTTTACTGCCCTAAATTAAGATTAAGGGGAAATTTTCCTTATATGGAATCTTGTGAACTGTTAGGGAGTAAACCTGCTCTTCTAGAGAGCTTTTGCTGAAAAGCCCACTTAGATAGACAGCAGCTCTGCAATATGGTTGGTTTTAGGTTATAGACAGTTATATTTTTAGAACTGTAAGCCACCTGTGACCCAAGCAGTAGGTAATGTTCAAAAATCCACATTAGCAAATAGATAAATGTAGTTGAGTTGGGTTGAGTTGGGTTGGTTTTGATTTAGTACAATGTATACGGCAGTGATGGCTAACCTTTTTCTCATTGTGTGCCGAAAGCGCGTGCACCGGCANGTGCTCCCCCACCCCCTTTTTTCTTGAGGAAAGCCTCTGGACCCTGGGGAGGGTGAAAAAGGGCGTTCTGGAAGTCTGGAAATGGGCCCATTTCCGGCCTCTGGAAGGAAGGCCATTTTCGCCCTCCCGGAGGCTCGAGGAAAACCTCTGGGGATGCGCCCCACCCTCTGCGCATGCATGGCAGATACCCGAAAATTAGCAAGCTGGCGGGAGGCGCGCATGCATACACAGTGGAGCTGAGCTGGGCGACGGCTCACGTGCCCGCAGAGAGGGCTCTGCGTGCCACCTGTGGCACACGTGCCATAGGTTCGCCATCACAGGTATAGGGTGTGATCTCATCCACTGTGTCTGTGAACCCACCATAGTTAACAAAGTATAATGGAAAAAAAAGTATTTTTAAGTGCACTGTGTGAGTCCCAGCATGACTCATGACTTTCAATGCCTCAGTTTTGTTTCATTTCCTATTTTATCCTAGGTCATAAAAGCAATAAGGGAAGACTTGCAATGTTTTATGACACAGAATTTCACCTCAATAGAAAGGCGGGCCTTATACAGAGAATAGAAATAGAAGAGTTGGAAGGGACCTTGGAGGTCTTCTAGTCCAGAGATTGGATGGTTATCCAATCTCTTCTTAACAACTTCCAGTGTTGCAGCATTTACAACTTCTGGAGGCAATTTGTTCCACTGATTAATTGTTCTGTCAGGAAATTTCTCCTTAGTTCTAAGTTGCTTCTCTCCTTGATTACCGGTAGTTTCCACCCATTGCTTTTTGTCCTACCCTCAGGTGCTTTGGAGAATAGCTTGACTCCCTCTTCTTTGTGGCAGCCCCAGAGATATTGGAATACTGCTATCATGTCACCTATAGTCCTTCTTTTCATTAGACTAGACATATCCAGTTCCAGCAACCATTCTTTATATGTTTTAGCCTCCAGTCCCCTAATCATCTTTGTTGCTCTTCTCTGCACTCTTTCTAGAGTCTCAACATCTTTTTTACATCATGGCGACCAAAACTGGATGCAGTATTACCAAGGCATTATAAAGTGGTATTAACTTAAAGTGCACATTCAAAACTAGCCTTCTAATCTTTCTGCCTACACCATGATATCATGTCCAGATTTTCATATTCTGATAAGCCATTCTGGATTTTTTTGGATCTGGTGTGCTGGGTTCTAATTGTTGTTTTACCATAAACTATTATAGAATAGAATAGAATAGAATAGAATAGAATAGAATAGAATAGAATAGAATAGAATAGAATAGAATAGAATTGTTTAGAATGGAATATAAGATTTTTAATGGACAAGTGTTGTTGGACACACTATGAATTTATCTTAGAGAAAAGACAAGCAGTGTACATAAAAGAAAAGATAAGTTCGTCAAGAATCATAAAGGTACAACACTTAATGATAGAATGGGTACAAATAAGCAATCAAATCATAGTAGGAAGCAGTGAATATGAAATATACAGATCAATATTAATATAAATCATAAGGATACAAGCAACAAGTTACAGTCATACAGTCATAAGTGGGAGGAGATGGGTGATAGGAATGATGAGAAGATTAATAGTAATAGTTATGAAGCCTTAGTGAATAGTTTGACAGTGGTGAGGGAATTATTTGTTTGGCAGAGTGATGGCATTCGCGAAAAAACTGTTCTTGTGTCTAGTTGTTCTGGTGTGAAGTGCTCTATAGCGTCGTTTAGAGGGTAGGAGTTGGAACAGTTTGTGTCGAGGATGTGAGGGGTCTGTAAATATTTTCACAGCCCTCTTTTTGACTCGTGCAGTATACAAGTCCTCAGTGAAAGGCAGGTTGGTAGCAATTGTTTTTTCTGCAGTTCTAATTATCCTTTAATTATTAAAGGACCCATGGTTCAATTTGGAGTTCAATTCGGAGTCTCTTATTTTTCTCTACAGTGGCTGGAGCAGACAATCTTTTAACTTCAACAATTTAACACACACATACACACAAATATGCAGTTTATTGACTTAATAGAACTTAAATGGCTTAGGGTAAACAATAAAGAAGTTAATATTCTACATGGAATAGAGGAACTTAAAGGATGATTCAGGATCAGCCATTTCACAGCTATTGTTTAATGTTTTTTCAAGTTTTCACAGAGACAAAATAAAACATAAGATTCCCTGGAATCTGAAGATATTATTTACATATAGGGCAGAAGAAGTTGGTTTGATTTAGGTTCCAGTTACTTTGACTGTCCGATTAAAGAAAAATATCGTAATATAAAAACTGAGATGAGGGGACATACCAATGCTCCAAAATAAATAAATAATCAATCTTCAAGTATTTTTGACTACCAATCTTGACTATTGGTAATTTATGTGGGAACTACAATGGTGCTTTGAGGTTTGTGAACCTTTGGGATTTTCAGTATTTCTGCATAAATATGGCCTAAAACATGATCTGTTCTGCATAGAAAACCCTGGAATTACAGTGCAGTTCCAGGCATATTTTTCTGACAACTTATTAACTCCAACTATGTCTTCAAAGGATTTTAGCCTTGAATGTGTTTAACTTGGGCTTTTGAGGGCTGATAAAAAGGAAACAAAAAAGTTGAGGGAATTAACTTTTAATTAGAGTATGTGTCAAACTGCATGATTCAAAATACTTAAGAACACAGAATAAGCAATTGAAAACAATGAAAATGTCATGAGAGCCACTGGTCTTGCAACAGTTCTAAATTAGGCATTTTAAAGTATTACTCAACCTATGAAAAAGGGAATAAATACATCAGAATGCACGAGAAAGAATTTAGCAAGGTCTAGAATTGACCTTATCCAGTTATTCCTGCTGGGAATTCAAACTTTTCATAAATACCTACCGGTAGTCCTTGACTTAACAAGCATTGTAATAGAGCTAAAACTGTCCTGGTTTGTTAGCTGTGTTTTATGGCTTCCTATTCCACGAACCTATCTCTATCTATCTCTATCTCTCTGTATATACAGGTAGTCCTCAACTTACGACCACAATTGAGCCCAAAATTTATGTTGTTAAGTGAGAAATTTGTTGAGTTTTGCCCCATTTTACAACTTTTCTTGCCTGATTTGTTAAGTGAATCACTTAAATTAGTAACATGGTTGTTAAGTGAATCTAGTTTCCCCATTGACTTTGTCAGAAGGTCACAACAGGGGATCACATGACTCCGGGACACTGTCACCGTCATAAATGTGAGTAAATTGTCAAGCATCTGAATGTAAATCACGTGACCATTGGGTTGCTGCAATGTCGTAAGTGTGAAAAATGGTCATGTCACTTTTTTCAGTGCCGTAACTTCGAAGTCACTAAATTAACTGTTTTAAGTCGAGAACTACCTGTGTGTGTGTGTGTGTGTGTGTGTGTGTGTGCGCACGCACACAGCCAATCATCTCTGTAATTTAACTATGCTTAATTGAATAAACCCAAATTGGAGGGGGGGGAATTAGTGGGTAAGAACTCCTACATTAACATGTCCCAAAGGTGCTTTTTTCAAGAGACAACTGGACTTTCTGGTTTTTCTTGGAAGACCTTTCGCTTCTCATCCAAGAAGCTTCTTCAGCTCTGAAAAAGCACCTTTGGGGCAACCATGACCTGGATGACTTGAGAATCTCCATAGACATCCTACATTAACACTTGGCACAGCCTTCTTTGTACAGATCCAAGAGGAAAGCGTGAGCTTTGGGTGTTTCTGTCACTCCTTGCAAAAAGGCGCGTGATATCACAAGGCTGAATCACAAGGCCGAAGCCTGAATCAAAGATATTATTCCGGCCATCTTTTGCACCACACCTCCATATGCAAAAAAATAGCCTCAATGCAAGGGGGAGAGGGGGGAGCCATCTGCCTCAATGCAAAACCAAAAGAAAAACCCTCTGCCAAGTTTGGCGTATGGTGCCAAGGCAACCCGGGGATTTGCAGCCGACGTGTGAAAGGTGTGTCGACCCAGCCTCGACGCTCCCTATTCAAGACGGTCCCGGCAACCCGTCTCGGGGTAAACAGACGGAGGAGGAGGGCAGGCTATCCTCTTGGCCTGTTCCTTCCAAGCCGAGAAGGGAAGTCCGCTTCCGAGCCGGGCGGGTCACGGGCTGCGCTTTCTCCCCACTGGGTCCCGCCTCTCCTCCGGGGAAAGCAGGCCCGGAGGCGGGAGAGGCGAAGGTGGGGGAGGCCATGCAGCGCCCGGGGCGTCCCACTCCGAGAAGCCTCCCCAGCCGTTGCGGCCGTCGAGGAGAAGCCCCGCTTTCCTCGCTCCCTCTAGGACGGAGGGGGCGAGGCAGCGAAGCGGGGCCGCGCGGACCGGCTCTCCGCGAGGAGGGACGGCAGTGGTCCGTCGCGGGGCGGAGAAAGGGCGTTTGCAAGCCCGGAGGAAGGGAGCCTTAGGGGAGGGGTCTGAGGGGTGGGGGGAATCCCGGCGAAGTTTCCTACTTTGCGCTTCTTTAGCGGACAGCGGCGCTAAGCGGAGCTTCACTCCTCCCAGCAACCCGCGGTAGGCGAGACGCGGTTCTGCAAGGCGCAGCAACTGCTCCGGAGGAGCCAAAGCGGGCGTCCCCCTTGCCTTCCGCCCGGAGGGGCCTCCTCCGGCCCTCCCGAGGCCCTTTTCCCTGCCGTCCAACGGGACCATGGCTAGGACCGGCTGCGGTCCTGGCTGCAGCCTTCCCCAGCCGCCCCCTTTTCGCTTTCTGGACCTGGCCTTTGCCCTGGTGGGCACCCTCGCCTTCCTGCTGGACTTGGTGGCCGATGTCTGGGTGGCTGCCAGCTACCTGCGAGCCGGCCACTTCCAGTGGGGCGGGCTGATACTTGGACTGCTGCTCCTCTCCTCCCTGACGACCCAGTTCTTTAGTTGGGCTTGGTTCAGGAGTGACTCGGATAAAGAAGGCCTCTCCCAGCCATCCGCCCGGACTTCGAAGATGCTCCACGTCCTACAGCTCGGCTACCTGTACAGGTAAGAGCAGCAGAGGATGCTTCTGTTCATTGACTCAGGCAATTGCACGCAGCACACTCTTCCCCTTGGGTACTTTACACAAGATATCTAAACAAAGAGGAGTTTCCATCACACCCTGCCAACCTGACTGAACTCCGGCTCCTTTTATCCAGATGCCAAAGTCCACATCACAGCACCAGACTCTCAACTAACTATGGTTGGCTGTGTTTTAGAATGATGGACGCAGGCTTGAGTCATAAGTTGCAATGATAGCGTGGGCTGCCAAGAACTTGGCCAAAGTAAGCAAAACACGAATTAGCCTAGTGGGTTAAGCTACAGTTGGCTGCACAAACAATAATGCTAGAAGCCCTTGAGGCTGCATTATGTGTGAATTTAATTATCCGGCTAATTACACTTATCTTGCATATTTCCTGGAATGAGAAGAAAAGTGAAGTCTGTTAGAATTTAGAATAACAGAGTTGGAAGGGATCTTGGAAGTCTTCTAGTCCAGGGGTCACCAACCTTTCGGACCTCAGGGACCACTAAATTCATAATTTTAAATCCCGCGGACCACTAATACGAATCCAGCGTGCCGCTTGCTGAAGGGTCTGGACTCCCAGTGACGGGATGGGGTCCTTCAGGCACTTAGCTTGGCCGCCTGTTTCTGCAACCTTAAACACTCAAAGAGCCATTTGGACCTGTTTCCCACAGAAAACAAAACACCGGGATCTCTCCTCTCTCCCCACCTCTCTTTGTCTGTCTCTGTCTCTCTCTCATCTCTCTTTCTCTTTCTCATCTCTCTCTCCTCCCCCCCTCTCTCTCATCTCTCTCTCTCTCTCTCTCTCTCTGTATGTCTGTCTGTCTGTCTGTCTGTCTGTCTGTCTGTCTCTTTCTGTCTCTGTCTCTGTCTCTGTCTCTCTCTCTCTCTCTCTCTCTGTGTTTCTCTCTCTCTGTGTCTGTCTCTCATCTCTCTCTCTCATTCTGATTCTCCGGTGCTTTCTGGGTCTCGTGGGTGCTTCTTCGGCCTTTGTTGGTGCTGGACGCCCCTCGGTCGCTTGGGGAGACGCACGACCTGCTATCCGCCCCGAAACACTCGCCCGACCTGGCTGCAGCCGATGCTCCGTGTTGTAATGGGCTCCAGGAGGAGAAGGAGATGCCGTCTCCCCCATTGTGAAGCGCACTAAATTTAACTGCGCTGCAAGAGCAGCAGGCAGGCCATGGAGGCGCCAACAGCAGCGGCGGAGAGAAACGGCTGGGCCGGGCCAGTGTCTTGGGGCTGAGAGGAAGTTGTGTGTCTCCCCGAAAGACCAAGGTGCGCGGAGCACCAACAAGGGCCGGAAGAAACGCCCACGAAACCCAGCAAGAGGTGAAGCTTCGTTCCCGCTCTGGAATATGGAGCAAATCTCCATCCCCTGCCCTTCCCTTCTCAGGCCAGGCGAGGAGTGACGGGGAGGGGAGGGCGAGGGGCGGGGCCCAGTCACTGGTGGGTTCAGCCGACAGGAAGCCACAGCAGGGAGAAGAAAGAGCCACGGATTGCCGACACCAGTTGCTTCGGCCTGCCTGCGCTACCAGCCACCCACCCCTTGCCGCAACAGCACCATTACCTCGTTCCGGCCTCCGAGGGCTGCGCTACTCCTTGCACGTTGCACCACCTGCAAAGTTGCAAGTTGCACGTAACTCCCTCTACGGTGGAGATTTCCAGCTCCACCATGAGCTGCCTGGCCGGTCCCATATTCCAGAGCTCTAGTCACAGGACTGGCCATTGGTCATCCCCGAGCAGCTCCTCCACCCGGGTGCGCTGCGGACCACCAAAATTTTCTCGCGGACCACCAGTGGTCCGCGGACCACGGGTTGGTGACCTGTGGACTAGACCACCCCTACACCACTTCAGACAAATGGTTATCCAACATCTTCTTAAAAACTTCCAGTGTTGGAGCATTTACAACTTCTGGAGGCAAGCTGTTCCCCTGATTAATTGTTCTGACGGTCAGGAAATTTCTCCTTAGTTCTAAGTTGCTTCTCTCCTTGGTTTGTTTCCACCCATTGATTCTTGTTCTACCCTCAGGTGCTTTGGAGAATAGGTTCACTCCCTCTTCTTTGTGGCAGCCCCTGAGATGTTGGAACACTGCTATCATGTCTCCCCTAGTCCTTCTTTTCATTAAACGAGACATACCCAGTTCCTGCAACCGTTCTTTATATGTTTTAGCCTCCAGTCCCCTAATCATCTTTGTTGCTCTTCTCTGCACTCTTTCTAGAGTTTCAGCATCTTTTTTAACATCGTGGCGACCAAAACTGTTAGGTATTGCTTTTAGGGATCGTTTAGGATCTTCTAGTAAAAAGTTTTGTCATATACTCCTCCAACATCATAGAGCAGTGATGGCTAACCTTTTTCTCGTTGTGTGCCAAAAGCGCGCGCGTGCGTGTGCCAGCAGCCATAATGCAATGCGTGCGCGACACCCCCGTGCATGTGCGCATGGCCCCACGCTCCCCGACACCCTGCACATGCGTGCGTGACCCCCCACGCTCCCCCTGCCCCCCGCGCATGCGCACGTGATCCCCCCAACCCGTTTTGGGCCTAGCAGGCCTTCCTTCAGCCTCCTGGGACCAAAAACGGGCCGTGAGGGACGGCCACACCACCCCCCACACCCCATTTTGGGCCTAGCAGGCCTCCCTGCAGCCTCCTGGGACCAAAACCGGGCCCTGGGGGAGTGCTGCAACCCCCCACACTTCCCCCGCCCCTGTGCATGCACGCATGACCCTCCCACGCATGCACGCGCATCTCCCGCATGCGTCCCGCCCTCTGTGCTTGCGCGGCAGATACCCGAAAATCAGCTGGCCGGCGGGAGGCGCGTGTGCAGTGGAGCTGAGCTGGGCGACGGCTCGCGTGCCCGCAAAGAGGCGTGCCATAGGTTCGCCATCACGGTCATAGAGAAAGTACTGGTTGCTGGATGTTTTTGACCTGCCTGGCTCACTGTGGTAGCCCTATTGCAAGACAGATAGTCCTGGACTTACGACCACAGTTGGGTATCAGACTTTCTGTGGCTAAGCCAGGTGGTGGTTACATGAGTTCCACATGATTTTACAACTTTTTTTGGCCACGATTGTTAAGCAAATAGTTGCCGTTGTTAAGTGAATCAGGCTTTCCTTATGACTTTGTTTGTCGGACGCTGGTGGAAAATGTGATCATGTAACCCTGGGATGCTGCAACCGTTGTAAATACATGCCAGTTGCCAAGTGCCTGAAATTTGATCACATGACCATGGAGATATTGCGATGGTCATAAATGTGAGGACTGGTCATAAGTTGCTTTTTTTTTCAGTGCCATTGTAATTTCAGTCACTCAACAAATGGTTGTAAGTCAAGGACTAACTGTAAATAAGTCTCCCAGGGCTGCCATTTGAGAAATGTTCCCACAGCATGCTTTCATAATATTAACTCTTGCCTTCTGTGTTGCCTTGTACAGGTGTCTCTGTGTCCTGAGGGTAGGTTTCCAGGCGTGCAAGATGGAAGATGCAACAGCAACTCATCAGGCCTTTGCCATTTTCCTGTCACACGATGTCAGTCTCTTGCGCCTCTTCGAGACCTTTCTGGAAAGTGCACCTCAGCTCATCCTGGTGATCTACATCATCCTACATACCAACCAAGCTGAGATATTTCAAGGTGAGCGCCAGTTGGGAGGGGCCAGTTTTGGAGGAATGTGAGCTGCTGCCGGCATAAATTCCTGCTATTTGCAGTATCCATTTTATTTGTCAGCCACTCAGTCATATAAGCGAGAAGGGCGATGGAGAAATTCGATAAATAAATAAATAAAATCCAGCAGTGGATGTCAGCATTTTTATAGCCAGATCTTCAGCCTCTTGGGAATTCAGGGTTTGTAGAGATACAAAAACAATGTGGAAAAATAACAACATTGGTTAAACCTTGTTAATTTGCTCAGTGAATTGGAAAAGGATGTTCAAAATCAAATCAAAATCCATCCATCCATCCACACACAAAGTAACAATTCAACGGAGATCTTAATATTAATTTAAGATTGAATCTTCAAACTGTCATCAAACAATTAATCCTGAGTCAAGGACTACATGTAGGTTCCTCCTTGATTTTACTGTCAATGTGTAGAGCAGGGCTGCAAACTTGCGGCCCGCAGGCGGATGTGTCACGTACTGGTCACGCCCACGCCCGGTTTAGCAAAGGGGGAAAAAGTCACGATACGTCACGTGATGACGCCGTGACAACGCGAGTGTGACACCCCTGGTGTGGAGGATTGCATAACAGTGCAAAGAAATAGTAAATTCACTAGAAATTACAATAATTTAAATAACTGAACGATTCCTGAGTTACAAGGGATAGATTTTGCTGCCCCTTTTTGACGTTTGCAATGTGGGAGGTTCTTCCTCAACCTGATCTCTGTTTCCACTGCCTTCTCCCTTGTTTTCCTTGCAGTACTTGGGATTTGCACATCTTTCCTGTGTATCACCTGGGCCCTCTTGGATTACCACCAGACCTTGCGCAGCTTCCTGCGGGACAAACACAAGTTGGCCTTCCTGTCTTCGATCCTCTACTTCCTGTGGAACTTCCTGTTGATGTGTCCTCGCATTCTCTCGTTGGCGCTCTTTGCAGTAGTCTTCTCAGGCTTCATTTTCCTCCACTTCCTAGTCATCTGGTTGGTCATGCTTCTCTGGGTCTCCTTGCAAGGGACAGACTTGATGGAACATGCCACCTTTGAGTGGTTTTATCGAGCTACGGTAGCCGTTATCCTCTATTTCTGCTGGTTCAATGTGGCCGAGGGGAAAACGCGCCACCGCTCAGCTATTTACCACATTTTCCTAATTCTGGATAGCGGCATCCTGATTGTCTCTTGGTGGTGGTACAGAATTCCCTCGAGCTGGGATTCCCAAGTGTGCCCTGCACTCCTGGCTGCCCTGGTCTGTTATGCCCTTGGCATTTTCTTGAAATGTATCTACTACAAGTGTTTTCATCCCGCTATGAAAACTGCACTCATTACGGATTACGATGAAGTAGACAGCAATGAGCCTGGGAAGGGAGATGCTGTTGTGTTCCGGCAAATGGTTATAGAAACCCCCGTCATCAACCATCGGACGTATGGACTCTCTCAGAACTTCTTTGCTGGCTCTTTGGCAGAGGAGACTCGGTACCAACAGAATGGGACTGTCAATGATATGTATCTATGAGCCATGTTGTTTAGGGCAGCCAAGACAAAACTATAGTTGAATTAGATTCAGAAAACATTTGTACCAGTTTGCCTGCTGAATCCATGTCTATCTTTCTTCCAGGATTAGCCACATAAGGTAAACCAAATAAGCTAGGAAGGAAATAATGTTAGTTAAGGATGAGATTGTGCAGCTGTCCTCTTGAAGAGAATCTTTCGCAGGGAGTGGAAGATATGAAGCAACATCAGCTATCAGATATGGCCAAATAGGGCCTACATTGAAGAATGCTAGGAAATGTAGTTAGCAAATTCAGATGTTCATAGGTACATTATCGTTTTTGATGTCTCCAATTCTGGATTCTATGACTTGCACCTTATTGTGGATTGCAATATTTCTCAGTTCTGGTGCACTTTTCAAACTTTATACCTTTAATTTTAAATTCAGGCCTTCACTTCACTGTACTTGACTGCCCTCCTGCCTGTGTTCTGATGTTACACCAGAAAAAAATTAGTTGAAATGGCCCTTGGTCACGTTTCCCCTTTTCTTTGATGGGACCATCGGAAGGGTTCCAAACTGTCACTTCTGCTTTTAACTAGTTCTTGCCATAGTATCTGAACTATGACATCAAGGTTTCTATGGATGTCATAGTTTATCTGGAAAAACACATAATCCTTAAAGCATAAGCTATAAACTGACTTTAACATACCACTTTGAAGATGAACTACAGTTTAGAATTTGGTGTAGTGCTATAGTTCATGGTGTTGAGACTTTTCCGATCTCATTGAGATGAAGAAGTCCAGTTCACTGTAATTATCTATGGTTTGATATAGGGACTGATGGAAATAGAATTCCCAAATACATGGAAGACTTTAGACTTTGCTTTAATGCAACATCTGAATTACCTAGAGTAGCTTCAGCCCTACTTGATTTTGGCCACCTGTCCCCAAATAAGTTTATATTTCAAGAGTTTTGAGAGGACAGTCCTTATTCCAATTTCCAAGTTATCTTAAAGGGAAGCTTAGAAAACATGCCTAACACTTCTTTCTGGATTTGGGTCTCTTCCTATGCCTTATGTGGCTAATTTTAAAAAGTCAGTGTTACTTTAGGTTTTCACAATGATTCAGATTGACTGGAATCAGCAAAAATATGTATGGCAGAGACGTTCATATCCAGCTTATTCAAGCCTCCAATACAGAAGATTGCAAGTTGGAGTGGAGGGAATAGCAAAGATCTAGGAAAGGATTTAGTATACATGCTTAGGCATTTTAAAAAATTCAAATCCTCTCCTGCTTTTCACTTCAGAAAGTGGACACACTAGCCTTAACCTCTATCCCTCCTTTCACTAAACTGTCTCCCAGTTTATTATTTTTTATATATAGTAATGCCGAATTCAGTGCAACTGTTAATTTATTGCCACTTCTGAAATGTTTAGACTGAATAAAGTATTTCAGTTCCTGTTCATCTGTGCTATTTTCACAGCGCCTACAAGGGGTTAGATAACGGGTTACATCCTATCCAGAAAACAATGGTAATTAAACACGTTGCCCATTTCTATGTCCACTATATTTGTTGGGACCAGAGTGCCATTAAATTTTAAAGAGAAATTAGCTAGGGAAGCTTACAACTTCAGGATGGGGTGCAAGTCCTTTTTGTCTTTGACCGTTTGAAGGGCTGGCCAAAGCAATGTTAGCAAATAAGAGGATACTATGACCATGTTCATAGAACTGGTAAATTTTGCTCCAGTGTAACAGGCCAGTTTCACAGGTGGCTCTCCAAAGTGGGTCAGCTAATGGGTTTACTAGCATGTCCCCTACCATAAGGTACCAGAGATCTGCCTTACTCTGCTCAGTGTGTCTTCTCAGTACCAAGACCTGTCAGTTAAAATGCAAATCCAAAGCAAATGGCTACAGGTAACTGTTGAGGGTCCTGATAGAATTTAATGATGTTCAAAAGCCAGTCATTTCTTTGTGGGCTAATTCATGAGGCCACCAAAACGTCTGAAAAGCAAGCTTATTCTTACCTGTTCCTGTACTTCAATCATATGAGATTTCATGATTTAAGTATGTTAGATATATTCTGAGTGAAGCTTTGTCTAGAAGCATGGGGGATCAATATTGAATTCCCAGATACTGCATAATTGGCCACCTTGGCAGGAACTACTATGAGCCATATTTCAAAGGCCATAGGTCACTCATTGCTGGTGTACCAGAGCTTGAATGTCATTTTTAAACAAATGTGGTCAAGCTGGCCATGTTTGTTTGGAACAAGGAAGCAATATCTAGAGCCTTGTTTCAGAATCCGAATCCAATTATTGTGTGGTATTCAGCTAAAAAGAAAATCACACCCATCTAGCTTTTGATGCCTATACTTATTGCGAACAACATATTTGGAGGCAAAAAGGTAAAAGGAAATAAAAGCAGGCAGAATACCTTTTCACAGGGTACGCTTAATTAAGTTCACACATGGCAACTGTCTCTTGGTAATCTTGGCCTGATGAGGTAACTTTTGCTGGGGAAAATAAGGGCAGAGCCAAGTATAAAAGCCCAAGATCCCACTGACACCACTTAAGAAAAGCAAGAGATTTAGATTTATCTTCTTTCTTACAGAGAACACCTTGAATAAGCCCTGTGGGTCAGGTAGGGCAAAAGACACGTGGAGCTGATACAGCTTGATGATTTTCAGGAGATCAAGAATTTCTGATCTTCACTTATTTGAGAGAAATCACAAACCTCCAGCTATCCAAACTTGAGAGCAATTCTGAGAAGAATTTCCAGGAAAAAGGGGAAAATAAAGAAAAGAACAATTGAGGGGTTGTATAGAAAATAAAAGACTTTATTTTTTTTCCAGTTCACAGGACAGTTGCCATTACATAGAACATGATGTTTAAGGAATCTATATAGCCATTAATGCCCTCCAATCACTACCGTATTATAAGCACAGCTGACACCAGGACATTGACAGGATCCTGAGGGAGAACCAGCAACTCTCATTTACTTTTGCTTACGGTATGCAATTGCAGTTGCAGCCTATTTCTCACACTTGGTGGGAGATGACAGCCTCCCACCTACTTCAGATGCATGTCCATCCACCTTTGCATTGGGGGAAAAAAAAACAGGCATGCTTGAAAGCTAAACAGTGGGAAGGAAGGTGGCAACACACTGGTTTCCAAATTCTATGAAGCCCCAAGAGAAAAGCAGCCAGCAAAGTCAGTGGTGCAAGAGCTGAATCGACTTTTGTAAAAGTTAATACAGAAAATGTACCATCGCCCTGAGTGGTTTAGGGAAACAAATCAGCCCATGTATATTGGAGAGGAGGTGTTACAAAGATCAGAACCTGATGCCAAGAGCTTCCCACATGGTCAAAGGTGTTTCCAAAACCTGACAAGGGGCTGGCAAGGGGCAACCACCTCTGAGCCAGTTTCCTGGGGGCTCAACATTCACTGGCTATGCTGACTGAGATTGCTTAAAAAAATAGAATCAAAAGATTAACTTTCAACACGGAAGAGGCTTTTACACTCTCTCTTCCACGCAACGGTTGACGTTTCCAGGACTCCGGGAAGAAGTTAAGGCACAAGAGTTATTTGCAAAGTCAAGCAAGGGCCCCTCAAGACTTCCACATTTTTGCTGAGAAATAAAAATCTGCAGGAAAGCGATTGGATTGAACAGAACAGAGGCTCTTTCCATTCTGTATCTGGGGTGGGGGGGAGATCTGGGAGGGAGAATATATCTACATCCAATAAAACACTGCTAGGCCTGTCTTAAAAGATTTGTAAAAGACACCAGGCAACAAGGAGGCTGGGCGTCTCCTTGAGCAAGGAAACAGGAACCTTTTTTCTAACAACCAAATGTTGCAACCAACCATCTGCCCCATCAATGTCTACCATGCACTTACATCAAAAGGAATCATCCCACTGCCTCCCTAACAAGGAGCCACTATTCTGGCCTGCCATTTAATAGCGTAAGGGTGACTTCCATTTCTGTTTACTATTTCAACAGCTTCCAGGTTGACAACCAAAAGAAAGGGGTATGGTAGGGCAGTTAGAAGTTTTCAGGGGGTGCAAAGTTGCTATCCAGCTACAGCCGAGATTACAGTACTGAAGAAAATTAGGTACCATTGTCAAGTGGAAATAAGAAACTGGAGAACTACAGGAGGCATCTCTTAAAACATTAGCAGGCTACTATCTCTACCGTCAACTTCTGCAAAGGAGCTGAAGAGATCTCTTGCCCTGGGGTTGAAAAAAAAATGTTTTGCAGCTCTGTAGCCCACCCTCACCCCCTCCTTGGTACCTTGTTCTACCCAAATCCTTGCCTCAGAAAAATTGCAGTGCAAGTAATCAGAACAAAAAGGACACTATCCTTGGCGCATGGGAAGTTGGCATCTGAAGGGGACTCCTATTGTGGACTGGCAGGGTGCCATCTTGGATCTAAGAACTTTCTTATTACCCAGTTATGCACTTGCTGAAAAGAGGGATGGCATGGGACAATTAGATTCTAGCATCTTGTCCTTACTTAAAAAAAAAAACTACCATATGCTAGTCAAGTAGGTGTATTTGCTAGAAAAAGAATCGGGGGACAGTCATGGTGCCTCAAGGGAATGGTTGGATATATTCAGTCCCTGGCTTACTAGGAGAGTAGAAAGCTCCCCTTCATCCAACACACCTTATTTTGTTATTTTTCCCTCCCCTAACATATAAACACTGCTATTTCTGAGCTTTGCAAGAAGGGAGACATGCCTGGACTCCTTTCTGTAAAAAAAATAAAAACAAAAACAATCCATTTGCCTTCCTTTCCGATTTAACAGCTTGAAAGAAGTCTGCAGGGGGCAAAAGTATTCTACAAAACTGTACTGCTTTTCTCTTCTTTAGTATAATACCACAGAGGGCTACACAGGGAGAAAGGCCTTTGCTGCTGGAGATTCTGCATCTGGAAGTTTCCCAAAATTCCCTTTTTTGCAAAAATCAAAACAAAACAAAACAAAAAAAACCACAGAGAACCATTCGAGCACCGGAGCTGCATTGCCAAGGCTTTGTCAGCTCTCCCGGGAAAGCAGCGATGGGGGAAGAACCTCCTGCTGTACACTTCCATTGGCTGCATTTCTTGGTCTGGATGAAAGAGAAAGTCCCCAGACATTAGGTTCCTGTTTAAGCCACGAGGTGACTGTTGGGAGCAGGGCCAAGATGCTTTGTGCCCAGGTCCTCACAGAAAGTCTAATTCGAGGGCCTGGTGAAGGGAAACCAGATCCGCATGATTTGTGATTCTCCAGAATGGCATGTTGTGCTGCAAAAGAAGAGAAACCGTACTGTGAGGAATGGGATTCTCTCTGGCAAGGGGACAAGGTGGGGTGCAAAGGAAGTGGTATAATTAAGGCTTTTTCTGCACAAAAGAGGGCACAGTGGGTGGTATGAAATTCTGCATGCTGGCTTCCCCCCCCCTCTTTTTTTGGGGGGGGGAGACTTTGTAATTTGGGGGAAGTTGCGCTACAATGTACAGCAACCGTTGCAGGAGGAGTGTGATGTACTTTGGATTCCCAGGACGGAGGGAATGTATTCCAGAGTAGCAAGAGACAGCAAAGTTTAGTGTGGGAGGAAGAGTTAAGGAGGCTCTTCCCTACCAGATCTCAGTATTTAATGGTGCAAATAGTCTGCTTTAGTTTGGCAAGATTTTTGTCCATAGGTGGGAAACAATAAAGGAATTATTAGGGCACTGACGATGTTACCTAGTTTGGAAATGAAACACCTGCAAGAAAACCACCAAACTCAGAGAGCATCAAGGATCCCACAGTTCAACCCTGAGCTACAAATATTCTCTTCTATCAGTAATCAAGATGGACAGTGATTAATATTTATATGTATTTATATGTTAGGGTGTAGGTATATACATATACATATACATACATACATACGTGTGTGTGTGTGTGTGTAAAATTTTACTGATAAAGAAATAAAGGGAGACTAGTATAGATCTATTTCAAGCTATTTAGCTCTCATCAGCTAGCCATATCCTTATGGGATTCGAACCTGGGCTGCTTGCCTTGTCAGGCAATTGCTTTACCTATATTTGGGTATACCAGGTGACTTGACAGAAAAAGCATATATATATGTATGTATGTGTATGTGTGTGTGTGTGTATATATATATATATATATAT
>QLTV01001458.1:1527363-1538160 GCA_003457575.1 Thermophis baileyi | reverse complement strand
TATATATATATATATATATATATATATATATGTATGTATGTATGTATGTATGTATGTATGTATGTATGTATGTATGTATGTATGTATATGTATATGTATATGTATATGTATATGTATATAGCATATCTGTGTGTATGTTATGTATGTGTACTCTTTTGAGAGCAGGCAACAGAATTTCATTTTTAATGGGTGCCAGTGTGCCCACAGAAAAAAATGACAATAAAGGTTATCTTAATAAAGGAGATTGCTTAGAAGAACCTCAGTGTCTTTCTTAGTTTTTTGGAGCCTGACAAGGAGTTCCAATGTTGAGGAAAAAAGTTCCTGCGGGGGGGGGGGGGCACACAAAACATTCAGATCCCAGACTACCTATTATTCCATTATTATTTATTGCCATTGTTATCATCATCATTATATCCCTATATCTGTTCTGACCCAGCTCCCTAAACACGACAAACCCTCTGACGTGAACTCAAAACACGACACGATAAGACTGAGTGGATGTGGATATTACCTCCGAAGGACCAGCTTGATCGTCCTTCTGTGGTTCTGGGGGGAGAAAATTTAATCCCCTCAGAACGGGTTCGCAATTTGGGTGTCCTCCTGGACTCACAGCTGAGATTAGATCAACACCTGACAGCAGTGGCCAGGGGGACCTTTGCACAGGTACGTCTTGTGCACCAACTGCGGCCCTATTTAGATCAGGAGGCTCTGCTCACGGTCACTCATGCCCTTATCACCTCACGGCTTGACTATTGCAATGCGCTCTACTTGGGTCTACCCTTGAAGAGTGTCCGGAGTCTACAACTGGTCCAGAACGCAGCTGCGCGAGCAGTCATGGGTGTGCCAAAGTACACCCACACAAGTTCCATCCTTCGCGAGCTGCACTGGTTGCCGATTGCGCTCTTGTCACAATTCAAGGTGTTGGTTGTTACCTTTAAAGCCCTACATGGCTCACGGCCAGTTTATCTTCGAGACTGCCTTCTACCTCATAGTTCCCAGTGACCGGTAAGATCCCACAGAGTTGGTCTCCTCCAGGTCCTGTCAGCTAAGCAGTGTCGGCTGGCGGGCCTGCGGGGAAGGGCCTTCTCTGTGGCTGCCCCGACTCTCTGGAACCAGCTACCCCCTGAGATCCAGACTGCCCCCCCTATTTTAAATATAGTTGTTGGGGTTTTTTTTCCCCCCTTTCTTTTTTAAATTGTTTTTATATGTTTTATTTTTTATGATGTACGCCGCCCAGAGTCCTTCGGGAGTTGGGCTCCATATAAATTTTATAAAATAAATAAATAAATAAAATAAAAGAACCCTAACCCGGGCAAAAAGACCTGGGGGCTGTTGACTCTCCATCTGAGGGCTGACGGACAGCCCAGGCTCCGCCTCTGTCTCTCTCTCTGCCAGTTCCATTCCCTCTTCCCCCTTGGAGCTCCCAGGTTGCCCTGATGCTGACCCTGACTCCCACACCTCCTCCTCCTCCTGTGATTCGGCTGCTGGAGTGGCCGGCGGGCGACAGGCCACAACACCACTCTCCTTTTGGAAACTCAAGATTCTCTGCTCGTTTTTAGTGCATATCAACCCAGTGAAATAAATTATGTATGACTAGCCCAATGTTAGCTGCTTGGTCCATGGGGACTTGAATTTGGGTTTCCCCAACCAAGTGCAACATTTTAGCCACCACACTCGGCCGTCTTCATGCAGCAAGAATGCATGCCCGTAATCTGACTGCTGCTGACTAATATGGGCAAATGTAATACTGTACTTTCCGAGAGTTGGAGTCAGCCAACAAAGCAAAGTTTAACAGCCCATCAGTCATGACGGTATTTTCAGATCTATGGATGTACCTGGATGAGGGGTGGTCAAGGCACTAAATAGCTCTAAAGCAGAAGCTGCAGTCAAAGAGCTGACAGAAACAGACAACAGACATCCTGGGTGCTAAGAGGAGAAAAAGAATGAAGCCCACAGTCACCTGCTTGGCTGCCAATTCTTCATCACGGCCATCTCCAATCACCACATAGGTCACCTTCTTTCCAAATCGAGAGATAATTCGTTCAAAACAGCTCTCTTTACCTGCCAGGAAGGGACACACATCTTTCAGATTAAAACAAAGAAATACTTGACTGTGATGATTTCACACATTAAAGTCTATCTGTCTTTCTTTCCTTTCTTTCTCTCTTTCTCTGTCTCTCTCTCTCTCCCCCTCCCTCCCTCTCCTCTTTCCATATTCAATTTGCATCCAATGGGAATTCCTAACACCACCCAGAGGAATTTGATGTAATTCACTTACCTATTTTTGTAGCACTATAAATATTCTCAATGGGGAACACTTCCCCAAGTCCATAAAGCAGGACTTTGGCCAGAGCTGGCACTAGCTGAGTGGTTGTTATCAGGACATTCACACAATTTTTTCTAGAGGAAAACAAGAGGGAGAAAAAGAAGATATATGAGGGACCAGGGGTGAAATCCAGCAGGTTCTGACAGGTTCTGGAGAACGGGTAGCGGAAATTTTGAGTAGTTCGGAGAACCAGCAAATACCACCTCTGGTTGGCCCCACCCCCATCTATTCTCTGCCTCCTGAGTTCCAGCTGATCAGGAGGAAATGGGGATTTTGCAGTAACCTTCCCCTGGAGTGGGGAGGGAATGGAGATTTTGCAGTCTCTTTCCCCTGCCACACCCACCAAGCCACGCCCACCAAGCCCCGCCCACAGAACTGGTAGTAAAAAAAATTGGATTTCACCACTGTGTGGGACGTGTATATTTGCCTTAGTTTGTAAAAGATCTGTTTACACAAACGACAAAGAAAAAATCTACAAACTGACGTCTAGACACATCGGGAAAAGAATAACAAAAAAGGAAACTCAATTTAAATCTCCTATGCAGCAATAGCCACGATTAGTCATGGCCGGAGGCCAGTATTTGAGAATTCTTAATCATAAATGGAGAGCAGGTACATATATTGCTTCTCCTGCAAAGCCTAGAGCCGTGATGGCAAACCTATGCCACGCGTGCCAGAGGTGGCACGTAGAGCCCTCTCTGTGGGCACGCGTGCTGTTGCCAGCTGCTCTTCCGGGTTCCGTTGCACCGGCCAGCTGCTCTCTTCCAGTTTCCGGCACGCGCATGCGCACCGGCCAGCTGCTCTCTTCTGGGTTCCAGTGCGCGCGCACGCGCGCTCCAGTTTTGGCACTCAGTGCCGAAAAGGTTAACCATCACTGGCCTAGAGGTTTGAAAAATTTAGACAATGTTATATGTAACCTGGAATTCTGGCTTGCTCTTTTAATAAGCTATGAACAAACCATAGCTGGCTCACTAGAGCAGAGTCCTAAATAGCTATTTCAGAATTGTTCCAAGAAGAACCAACAAGAGTGTATCACCACAAGGGTCATCCACGGTTATATCAACATTCTAAACAATTCTGGCTTATCTTGCTCAGATGTGACCTTTAAGTTTGGGTGCCCAGTTATAAGGTTCTCCACTGAGACATGACCACCTCTTTAGGATTCAGGTTGGACGCTTCTAACACTATGCTGTTCATGAGACACGTCATCACACACCAATGTGGCAGCAGGTGCTGTACCAGAACTCTTCTGCTACAGGGGAGTCTCATTTTTGTACCTGGACTGAATGAGCAGGAGGGATTTTAACGCTGTTCCCAACCAAGAATCTGTTAACACTTCTATATCTTCCCTTAATCGCTGTAGTGCTTCTTTTTTCTCAGGACTGAGGAGAGCTAGAGGGGGAGGGGAAAAAAAATGAAGTTGATCAGGAAATAGAAATGTTATTAGTCTCAGGGACCAACTTTGTGATTTCTGCATTCAATAAATTAGGATTATTTTTTTTCAATTCAGAGATGTCTTTATGAAAAGAGCAGAAAGTACAATTTTCACATACTCAATTAGTCCATCAAGTTTTAAAACATTTTCTTTTCCAAACTGTCTTTCTGCGATAAGTCAAAACCAACTTCAAATTCATAAACAGATGCATATAAAACATCTCCTATTACTCCAGTCGGCCTTACCCTTCTCTAAAAAAATTATTTGTGAAATGACTTTCACAAATTCATGACATATGAATAGGGCTAGTGGTAGAAGTAGGGGATATATTTTTACCACGGGGAGAAAATAACATTTATTTTAAAAAAAGGATAGTTTTGGTGTGGTTAAAAAGCACTGTGTGAAAGTAAACCCTCTGAAGGCACTTCACAAAAAATGGAATTCTGCATTTCCTGGACAGATCTGTGATGTGTGAACTTCGATTCCCAGAATTCTATAGCCAGCAAGGTCACAGAGAGTCCATTGGCAGCGTACTCAATCAAAGAGCTGAAGGGAACTGTGCTGGGAAAGATTTTTTTATTTTATTTATTTATATTTCATGTTTCTAGACCACCACCTTCCTCAAGGAGAAGCGTGTTACACCAAGGTTGTGATATATCCCTTGGTTGTGTTCCAGATGACTGTGCATGTCAAATGTGAACATTTCAATGCAGTTACACCAATGCTAATAACCTTTCAAGAGGTTATTGAAGTCCTGCCAAAATTGGATGGATGGCCTTATTTGAATAATATAGTTGAGCTGAAATCTACATAGGTGGTCTGACTGGTATAAACGGTAGTTGGGGTGATATACTGACATATAATTTGCATTTTTTTATTTTTTTTTATTTAATCTGTTTCTTTTATTCCATTTCTGTCTTATTAATGTTCTGTGTTTTATATTTTGTATTTTGATATGGCAAAATGGCTAATCAATAATAAAGTGACTATTGGCTGGCTGGCGGATTCTGGTTCTTTCCAAAAGATAACTATTTTTAATTGGAGGACCAGATTGTTGGGTGCAATATGCTGACTCTGTAAACTGCTTAGAGAGGGCTGTAAAAGCACTATGAAGTATATAAGTCTAAGTGGTATTGCTATTGCTATTGCTAATAGAAGAGTCTTGTCTGCTGTAGGAAGAGTGTAAGAAACCTGCTGATACTCACCAACAACATTGTTTTTGTATTTATCATAGACCTCGCGTACTTTCCGGTAGCGAAATGCCAGCTTCCTCATCCAGTCCACTCCTCCCTGGACTCCTGTTGAACCATGATTGGCATTACTTCCTGAACCGCTGAAGCCATCAGTGGAAAAATTGTAGTTGCTGGAATAGAAAAGGAAAGCTTTGGGTTACATGTATCTCACAAACTGGATTTCTGTAGTTATTGTTCAAAGATTCTAGATCAGGGGTGTCAAACTCAATTTCATTGAGGGCTGCATCAGGGTTGTGTTTGACCTCGGGGGGATGGGGTGGGCATGGCCAGCCCACCGTCACTCGTGTCGGGAGCACCTGTGGTGGCCCGAGCGCTCTGCCAGAGAAAACGGGCTCCTGAGCTCCGTTTTCTGCTGCCACGGCCTCCTGCAACCCTCTGCCAGCAAAAACGGAGCTCCGTTTTCACTGGCAGAAGCACCACGGGCCAGTCCTTCGCTGTTTTCAGGCCGGCCTCATGGGCCAGATCTAAGTAACCCACGGGCCAGATCTGGCCCCCGGGCCTTGAATTTGACACCCCTGTTCTAGATCGCTTGCCCTACTTTCAGGGGATATCCTTAGCTTGAACACAACACTTTCTATTTTTAGTATCCTGCTGAATTGTTTGTTTGTAAGCATTGCCTTGGTCTGCCAATCAAGTGTTTTGAGGCTTTAAAACACCCTTATTCACAAGGAGGAATTAGATGTTACTGAATGCTCATGGTTACTCTGCTATCTTTCCTTCCCTTTTTAATAAGAAAATCCAGAGGTCATACTAAAGTACAGTATCTCAATTTGTAAATATTCAACATTGATATATTTTGTCTTTAGCATTATATATGAATATCAATATTGTCCATATTAATCCGTGGGATCCAAACCTTAAATCCTGGCCATTGTCATCTGATGCAACATCTTCTACATGTACTTGGTCACATTCCTGTAATGAAAGGATAGAAAGAAACCTATGATGCCCAGTCATGATCTCTGCTAACTGGCAATAGCATTCCATGCACTTTTCCCCGATCAGATGCCTGCTTAATGGATTAGAATTCCTAGCCAGCCAGCTTTGTCTCTGTGGATTAATATAAATCTTTCAGGTAATGGAAGACTTCCGTTTGATCTCTATGCTCATTTAAAGATAACATGATCAATGATAAAACAATAAGCCATGACACTCCTCAAAATAATACTTTAAAAGCAATTTAGAGGACTGAAGCAAGACAAATCAGATCTGAGTTTAATGCTTTTTTCATCTCTAATAACAAAGAGGAGGATATTAGTCTACTGATTACAATGCTATGAAAAAAGGGAACTCAGATTGGAATAACACAGGTCTCCTACTGTTAATAATGACTAATTTGGAAGTTCAGACTTGCAATTTGGTTTCATTTCCTATTGCAGTCCTGACTAACAGAGATAAACAGCTTCGGGATGTGTCTTGTTAATAGATTTTATTATGACATTCCAAGATATGTAAGGTCAGAATTTACCTACCTCCAAGTCATTGAAAAACAAGTGTGTGTCAGCCACTTCAAAAATCATTTCTTCCATTGTTAATCCAAAGCCAACAACTAAACTGGGATCCTAAAAGTTAGAACAGAGAGAGGGGATAACAAGACGTCAGAAATTCTAATGCAAAAGACACATTTATAGAAACTTGCAGCAAGTACAAATGTTATCCAGGTGAATTACTTGTTTTATTTTTATTAATCAACAGGTAGTTCTCAACTTACAACTGCAATTGAGCCCAAAATTTCCACTGCTGAGCAAGACAGTTAAGTGAGTTTTGCTCCATTTTATGACTTTTCTTGTTGTTAAGTGAATCACTGCAGTTCTTCAGTTAGTAACATGATTGTTAAGTGATTCTGGCTTCTCTGTTGACTTTGCTTGTCAGAAGATTGCAAAAAATGATCACATGTCCCCAGGATGCTGTTGTCAGGGTTCCAAGTAACACCCCCAACGAAAGAAAATTCAGAGGCTTGAGTTTCCTCAAAGTTCCATTTTATTAGAGATGTCATATTGGCACATTTGGGGAAACCCCAATCTGAAAGCTTCCGGGGTTTCCCCACCCAAAAGAAAGTCCAAGCCCCTGCCCCAGCATCCACATGTCCATCACATGGTCCAATCAAAGCACCATCCCAACTGGAGATGCTTTCCAGTCACACCCCTCCAGGTGCAGGGCAGAGTGGCCTTGACTCTCGGAGAAAGGAATGTTATTTTGACTACATATCTCCCCAGCTCCATGCAATCCCCACTCCCAGTTTCCCACGCACTAAATGTGGCAGGCCTGAAGATCCAAGGCCCAAAAGATGGTTTCCAGGCCTGACAGGCCGCCCCCCCTCATCCGATGATCGAATCCTGCAATGAGAGCAACATAGGGGGTTAATCCATATCTAACCACCCCTCCCCCCCAGGGGGACCCTTTGACTTATCAGGATATTTATCATGGAATTGCTTGACCAATCTGTCTGCTTTTAAGTCCCAACTTTTAACCCAAGTAGCTTCAGACAAAGGGTACCCTTTCCAATGAACTAAGTACTGTAATCTCCCTCTAAATAGTCTAGAGTTTAGAATCCGTTTTAGCAATAGCACTTAGACTTATATACCGCTTTACAGTGCTTTACAGCACTCTCTAAGCGGTTCACAGAGTCAGCATATTGCCCCCAACAATCTGGGTCCTCATTTTACCCACCTCGGAAGGATGGAAGGCTGAGTCAACCTTGAGCCGGTGAGATTTGAACCGCTGAACTGCTGAACAGTCAGCTGAAGTAGCCTGCAGTACTGCACTCTAACCACTGCGCCACCTCGGCTCTTTTACTTCATAATGGGTCTCTCCTTGTACTACTATAGGTTTACGGGCTGGTCGGGTCTGTGGTCTTAACCTCGACCCCACTGCTGGCTTTAACAAACTGCAATGAAAGACAGGATGTATTTTCCCGAGTATGCGTGGGAGGCTAAGTTGAACTGTCACTGGGTTAATTACTTTCACTATCGGGAAAGGACCTAAAAATGTAGGTCCCAGCTTTTTGCTGGGCAGCCTTAGCCTTATGTATTTAGTTGACAGGAAAACCTGATCTCCCACACGGAAGGGGGGTTGGAGAGATCGGTGTCTGTCAGCTTGCTTCTTATATTTTTCAGCGGCTCCTGCCAGCGCTGTTTTCATATTCTCCCACCCTTTTCTCAATGACTCCATCAACTCAGTCAAAGTCATGGAGGAGGGTGGTTCTCTGGGCAGCTCAGGCATGGGGACAAAATCCATGCCGCTGGTGACCTGGAAAGGGATCAATCCGGTGCTGCTATGCATTGCTGTAAGCCACCTCTGCAAACGGCAACAGGTCTGCCCAGTTTACTTGTTGGTAATCCACATAGCATCGTACATATTGCTCCACCACTACGTTCCGCCGCTCCGTTCGTACTTGGATGAAAAGCCGAGCTAAGTCCTTGGGTGGATCCGACTGATTTCAGGAACTCTCTCCAAAACTTAGCAGTGAATTGGACTTCACGATCTGAAATTATGCGGTGCAGTATTCCGTGGAATCGGTAGATCTGTTTGATAAACATCTTTGCCAGCTTCTTAGCAGAGGGCAATCCGGAGCAAGCAGGGAAATGGGCTTGCTTGGAAAATAAGTCAATTACTGTCCAAATGACTGTATTTCCACCACTTTCTGGGAGCTCTACTATGAAGTCCATTGCGATCTCCTCCCAAGGGCGGCTGGGACTTGCCACTTGCTGAAGTAATCCAGAGGGTTTTCCTGGTCTCATCTTCATAGCAGCACAAGTGGCACAGCTTTTGACGTAGTCTTCCATATCCGCTTTCATCCTAGGCCACCAGAATTATCTCCGGGCCAGGTGCAGGGTTTTTAGAAACACGAAATGGCCGGCCAGCTTTGAGTCGTGACTGCGTTGTAGCACTTCTAGCCTCAAGCTGGCTGGGACGTACAGCTTGGATCCCTTCCATGCTAGTCCATCTCTCATGGTTAAGATGTTTTTATTATCTGTGAGCCAGGGGTCAGCGGGAAGTGCGGTTTTCAGCGTTTCCGTCAGTTTGTCCTATCCAAGGTCGGTTGGCCGCCTGGCTTGGCCCCTGGTGGTGACCTGTGCAGCTTGTTGTGCAGGGGGAATGATGGCATGGACAATTTCTTCTCTACAGCTGTCAAATTGCGGCTTTCTTGATAAAGCATCGGCAAGCAGGTTCCCCCCCCCCCCCGGGATGTACTTCAGGTCGAAGTTGAACCGTCTGAAGTACTGTGCCCAATGAATTTGTTTAGGAGATAGTTTCCTAGGCGTTTTTAGGGCTTCAAGGTTTTTGTGATCAGTCCAGACCTCGAAAGGCACCTTACCCCCTTCAAGAAAATGCCTCCAGGATAGGAGGGCTCAACGGACCGCGTAGGCTTCTTTTTCCCAAATGGCCCACCTCCTCTCTGTGTCGGTGAGTTTCTTAGACACATATGCACAGGGCAACAGTTGACCTTACGGGTCTTTTTGCAGGAGTACTGCAGCTACGGCTACGTTGCTAGCATCTGCTTGGATGATGAATTGCTTTTCTGGGTCTGGATGCTGGAGGATCAGTTCCTCTGCAAAGAGTCGTTTTAATTTCTCAAAAGCTCTTTGGCAGTCCATCGACCAGGCGAGCAGTTGACTCGGCTGCGGCTTTGTAGAAGGGGCCCCCGTTTTCAGAAGTTCTGTCAGGGGGAGAGCGACTTCTGCGAAGGCGGGGATGAACTGCCTATAAAAGTTTGCAAATCCCAGGAAACTTTGGAGCTGTTTGCGAGTGCGTGGGGGCTGCCAGACTAGCACTGTTTTCACTTTCCCAGGGTCCATTTCCACCCCTTCGGTGGATATTTGGTAACCTAGGTAATCTAGGGAGGTCTTGTGGAATTCACATTTTGACAGCTTCACGTAGAGCTTGGCGGCTAGTAGTTTTTTCAGCACTTACCGCACTAGTTTCACGTGCTCTTCGAGAGTTTTGCTGAAGATAAGAATGTCATCTAGGTAAACTAGGACCCCTTTGTATAAGTGCTGATGTAGCACTTCATTTATTAGTTGCATAATGACTGTGGGGGCTCCTTGTAGGCCAAATGGCATGACTTTGAATTGGAAGCTGGTTGCCAAGCGGGCAGTTAAAGACAGTTTTCCATTCGTCCCTTTCTTTGATTCTTATGCGATAGTAAGCTTCTCTTAAGTCTAGTTTGGTGAACACCTTGCCCTTGGCTAAGTGGTTCAGCATGTCCTTCATGAGGGGGAGAGGGTAGGTGTTCTCCACACACATGGTGTTAATTCAGCGAAAATCCACGCAGAGCCTCACGCCCCCATCTTTCTTTTCTTTAAACGGGGGCTGCCACTTTGGATTTTGCTGGTTGGATAAATCCCTGCTTCAGATTGGTATCGATGTATTTCCTTAGCTCTTCCATTTCTTTGGGAGTCCTGGAGTACATCTTTGGTTTAGGCAGCTTGGTTCCTGGCACGAATTTGATCGCGCAGTCTGTTGGGCGGTGGGGGGGCAGGAAGTTACAATCTTCCTTGCTAAAGACCCCCGACAGGTCCCGGTATTCCCATGGCACTTGCGGGCTGCCGGGTAGCCCATTTGCGGCCGGCGCTGCGGGTTCAGGCTCGCCTGCGTTACTGGGGCTCATGGCTTTTTGACAACTGTCCAGCTTAACGAGCGGCAGTGGTCTGATGCCTATCCTTAGCAGGGGTGGGTTCTAAATTTTTTTACTACCGGTTCTGTGGGCCTGGCTTATTTTGTGGGTGTGGTTTGATGGTCATGTGCCTGAGTGTGCATGGCCAACTTGACATCACTCACGG
>QLTV01001458.1:1495244-1505295 GCA_003457575.1 Thermophis baileyi | reverse complement strand
CTCTCTCTCTCTCTCTCTCTCTCTCTCTCTCTCTCTCTCTCTCTCTCTCTCTCTCTCTATTGTTAAATAATTAAATCAAATTGTTGAATTGTCCCATGTGAGTTAGCCATGGTGAGCTGTCCTATGGCGAGTTGGCCATGGCAAGTTGGCTGCGGCAAGTTGTTCCATTCCGAAATCAAGCTAATGCTTCTCGTTTCTTTTTTTCTGAAAATCTGAACTGGTCAGCATTGTGACAAATAACACAGGAAAAGACAGTGAGATCCATGTCTCGGGTTGCATACTTACACATTTCGTAAAATCAAATTATTGTCTCATATCATCCAGTTGCTAAATATACTGGAGCATGGGATGAAATACATTACAACGAACAGGGTAACTTATACTGGAGGATTATGTACCTGTTGAGAGATGCTGGCGGTGCCTGCTGAAATATTGACAGCAGATGAGGAAGTGGAAATTGAGTTGGCATTGGTACTTGAAGCTGTAGGAAATTCAGAAGAAGACTGTGTATTAATCCATGTGATTAAAATGCAGAGGATTGTTAAAACTACCTAATTTGGGGGCGGATGGAACATTTCCAGGATCTTTAGTTCAAACTATGTTTCCCTTCATCAAAGGAATTCACAGAAACATTGGACAAGATGTTGACATCACCCCTATGACATCACCATGCAGCTGTTTTTCCTTTTCAAAATAATTAAATGCCTGTTGAGTTTACTTTAAAAAAGCGCTATATGAATGTAATTTGCTCTTCTCACAAATACATACCAAAAAACCACAGCATAAGCCACTAATTGTATTAAATTCTGACATTTAAGTGTATAAATTTATACAAGTTAATCTAAGAATGAGTGATGTATAAGTCAATGAAAACTACCTTCGAACAGACATCAATGGGAAACCTTTTCTAATTTTTGCTAAATGTCGGGCGACGTATTTTCTAACACATGGTGGAGCTTTTAGTCCAAAATATGCAGAGGGCATCAGTTTAGGAAGTTGTAATGTGTAGGATTGCACTGGTACTTGAAACTGCAATCAGTCGCATTACTAATTTGTCCCATTGGTTTCAGTGGGACCCAGTGTGGCTGGTTTTGCTTGGATCAACATCATTACCATTCTGCCTGCTTCTAAGAGGGCTGGAACTTAAAAGAGGGCCACTGAAAACAGGCAGACAATGTCATTTTATGAGTAGGTCTTTTCAGAACTACTATCCCCCAAAATAAATCAACAGGGCACCCAAATCAGAAATGGCCTTAGGAAAACTAAGTGTGCTTAATAATCACAAGTATCAGCTGGAAAAGAAAAATGGAACCTGGAAGACAGCTGAGAGACTAGTATGAAGGGAACCCTTTAAATAGGACAACTTTCCTCATTAGGGTACAAAGATGCACATGTTGTTCCAGGTTGCACATCATGCCGATTATTAACGATTGCAACACACAACAGATTTGTTAATTTGTTCCATTCCAGATCCGAGCCAGAGTTTGGCAAGCTTAAATCCACTGAAAGCAAAAGCACTTACAGATGGTCCACTCTGGATCAGATACAACAAACGAATAAAAGAACCATCTCTTTGTGAAGAAGTTCACTGCTGAAGTGATTATAAGCTGGATGCTAATGGAAACTGCCTCTTTATTCCAAACAACAGCCACCCGCAACTCCCATGAGGACTTTGAAGTAAACAATTTAATCCTTAAAGTGGATGACCTACTTCAATGCAATATAGAATTACTTTATTTCATCAAAGCTACAGCCCACTGATATCTTGAAACTTACAGTTCTTAATCAACTAATGAAAAACAAACATGCACGCACACACATTGTTGTTCCTGTCATTCTGCAAACTGACACAATCCACTTAGGGATGCTCCTTTCAGGTAAGATGTACTACAGCAATCTGATTGCATTCCCTTCCTACTTCTGCAGGGTATCAAATATTCAGAGTTGCTTGGTTTTTTTTGTTTTTTGTTTTAATGCCACAATGTCATAGAATCTGTCTGGAAAGCACTCCAGTTTTTCCTTGCTTGCAATTAGTCAAAGAGATCTGCTCAGTCATAGCTAAAGTCACTTACTGCTATGTTGTATTTTTAAATGCAATGTACCATCACGTATTTCTGAATCATATTCAGCCCATTCAACCAGTTGAGGGTTTTTTTTCCCTTTTTTTTTAATGACAACTGCTTATTAGAAACCAAAAGCACATTCTAATCCTTGCAACTTAATGGCAGGTTGAGTAAAGGATCTGAACAGTTCTGTCGCAACTTTGAAAACTTCTGATGGATTTTAATGTTGATTAAAAAGGGACTTGCAGATGCTTATTGTTGAGCGAAATCAATAGTTACTGCAGGTTGATAAAGCTAACCTTTATGCATTTTCTTGTAACCTAAGCACAGGGCAAAAACACTGCATGCTGAATAAGGAGATTATCATCACCACTGTTTTTTAGCATTTGTATACATGCACATGTCCCATACCCCCGGATGGTTTCCCCCCATTTCTATAAGGGTTTTGAAAGCAGAGCATGGTAAAATTCACCTGGTAGAGAGTAGAGAAGCAGGCAAACGGTGAGCAAGAGAGGTGGCAGAAGCAAAGCTCGCCAAGCAAAGAGAAGCATGCACAAAACAGAGACAAAAACGTGCTGGCCTCTTTGTGGCTTCTTGACCAGGTTACAGGAAGAGGTACGTAAATTAAAAAAAACCATGCCGACCTTTACCTTGAATAGGGTAAGAATAATGTGCTGGGCTGGATTGGCTTGTGGTTAACCCTGTAGTGCAGGTAAGAACACTGTGCTGACTTGGAGATGGAGTCTGAATTAAACCACTCTCAGGTTTCATACCTGGCCACAGTGCACCTGAATCAGATAAATTGCACCCATTATAAACAAAGCTGGCTGTGGTCAGCCAGGCCACCAAATTCTTCTCGCCGATGTGAACAAGTGACACAATTGCCGCTTACAAGTAGAGAGCTGTTAAATGTGCAAGTCTGAGGTCTAAGCCTGGAGAAGCGGGGAAGGGAGTGAAGCAGCAGGATCAAGGAAGAAGAAAAAAGAAAGCTAGACAATAAATCAGAAGAGATGCGATAAGGTTAATTCCCAAGCTTTCCTAAGAAAAGAGAATTGTGCAGGCACTGCTGACCAGACTCTTCCTAAGCTCAATGCCTCTGGATTACTAGTGTTTTCCCTACAGCAAGCCATCGTGACTCAGTTGGAGTGTTTTACAAGAGAGCTGCCTCCTTCCATAATTGCTCTGGGGCAAAGAACAGGTGGGAGAGATTCTAAATTCACTCAGCTGATAATTACTGTTGCATGATATATCATAGATGAGTACATGATACTTATGCCTACAGGAGTACACCAAAGAGTACAGCCCTCAGACTAAAACAAAACAAATGACACTGAATTGGCCAATTTATGCTCTATCACATAAAATGCAACAGGGCCCATTTCTCTTCTGCAATCTTCCTGAGAGCCGTGATGGCGCAGTGGTTAGAATGCAGTATTCCAGGCTAACTCTGCCCCTGACCAGCTCAAGGTTGACTCTACCTTCCATCCTTCTGAGGTTGGTAAAATGAGGACCCAGATTGTTGGGGGCAATATGCTGACTCTGTGAACCGCTTGGAAAGGGCTGTAAAGCACTATGAATGAAGCGGTATAGAAGTCTGAATGCTATTGCTATGTAAGTTCCCTTCTATTCCTGTCATCTGTTGACAATTGTGGCTGGGCTCAGACATCTATTTATTTATTTGCTGCCATCTCAAGTGTCCCTGAGGGACTCTGGGCAGCTTACACAGAAGAAGTCTGAGGTACAGGTAGTCCTCGACTTACAACAGTTCATTTAGTGACCATTCAAAGTTACAACGGCATTGAAAAAAGTGACTTATGAGTGTATTTCACGCTTATGCCCGTTGCAGCATCCCCAGTCACATGATCAAAATTCAGTTGCTTGGCAACTGACTCATCTTATTTGATGGTTGCAGGTTGTCCTGGGGTCATGTGATCAACTTTTGCCACCTTTTGACAAGCCAAGTCCATGGGGAAGCGAGATTCACTTAACAACCATGTTACTAACTTAGCAACCACAGTGATTCACTTAAGAACCGTAGAAAGAAAGGTCATAAAATGGGACAAAACTCAATTAAGCAATGTCTCACTTAGCAACAGAAAATTTGGGGCTCAATTGTGATTGTAAGTCGAAGACTACCTGTTTCACAAATTATGCAATGTGCATGTTCTAAGCTTATACATAATCGAAACGTACCTATTTGTAATACAGTTATGTAAAGCACTTTAGAGAGGACACCTTACATGTAACAGCAAAACTTCTCAGATGACTGCAAGGCCCTATACAGATGCCGGCCAACCTTACCAAAAGGAGGTAGTCCGTAGGCTTGGGTTGTCTGGGGATAAACAGCGTATGTCTGGGACTGTGGTAGGGTTTGATATTGAGTCTGCCCAGAATAAGAGGCCATCGTCTCAGAAACAGGTACAGAAAGGACGTGTGCATATGGCCTACATAAAAAGCAAAAGAAAAACACCTTGTTGATATGGGATGTTGCTACATTGACAGGGAGAACTCTCATCTTGCAACGCAATAGTATCTCAATAATATTAAAACGGCAGCCATGGAAAGAACAAAGGAGGGGTGCAATCACCTTACCTCCTTTTCCTCTCAACACTTGATCTCTTGATAAGGAAGGAAACTGTGGCAGATTTGGGTAACATCCCGGCTGCCAGAGAACCTAGAGACAACAACTAACAACATGTCGCCTCCTAGATCTATTGCTCTGCCTTCCTTCTGGGTTTTGCAGAGATTAGTGAAGCTTTCTATGTTCTGTGCCATCCCAAGCTCCATGCAGTCCAAATTACAGATTGATACCAGCTAAGAAATATTTATTAGAATCTTGCTTAGTCTTGGGTATATATGTACATGCAAGGCAAAGGCAGTCATGAAGGGGCACCATAATTGTTAGGTCAAATGTTCCCACCTAGTCAGAAAAGAAGGATGGAGAGGCTTCGAAGAACAGAGCCAATTCCTTTAGGGACCTATGCATACAGATGCCATAGAACTCAGAAAAAAAAATGTTGCATTATGCAATTAAACATCTATATGAACAAAACATCCAGTAAGATTCCTGCTGTGACATTTTGGAGAAACAAGCAACTTAGTTCAACTTACTTTGCAGAATACATCTGTGAGGTATAGTCGTTTGATGACCTTGAGATGTAGTCAGTGCATGGCATGACTGCAAAATACAGTATTTAAAAATGACCTTAAATAGTTATTTAACACAAACTGTGACATTAATGTGTGCGGCTGTGTTTAACTGTAATTTGCATTAGGTCTGTGCAAACGTTCAAAAGAAACATTTAAGGAAGACTCAAGCAAAACAGCCTTTTTAAACTTCACGCAATATTTCTAAGAGCAAAACTTCCATATTCCTTTTCTCTGCTCTGCCATGCAAAGTTTTAGTAAGTTTTGTGGCAGATGTCTGTTCAACTCTTTCGGCATAGCTCACCCAAAGTTTTGGTGATCTGTGGTGATGAACACATTTCTCCAGGTAACATATGCATGCCAAGAACTGAAGTGACATGTTCAAAACTTGCACAAAAGCTTCTTCTGGCTTTGAGCAACTGAGCGGAAGACGACTAGAAGAGGCATCTTTGCTTCAACAAAAAGTCAAGCTGCCCCGGCAGTGGAAATCTCATCACCCCAGGAAATTCAGAACACGTTGCAGAGATTTAATATGCATTCTAGTGCACAGAATACATGGGGTACACTTACTCATGCTCCCACTTTGAAATTTAGGGTAACTTTTTTAATATTAAGGATCGCAGGAAGAAGACGACTTTAAAAACCTAGCTGATAAATATAGTTTTTTAAAAATCGTAAATCCATGGCAATTGTAAGGATTTCCCCTCTTTTAGTCTGATTTTTCTGTTGCATGCCTTGCTTTTTATTGCATTCTTTATTTATTTTATTTATTATGTTTATTTTATTATGAGCTGCCCAGCATTGCTCTGGAAGTAGATGATACCAAATCAAACAATCAAATAAAAGGGCTATGTTACAGACACAATTCAGGCGCCAAACGCCCACTAGTTCTCCTAATCAACTTGGAAGATAAAGAAATCACTTACTTTGATTAGATATAGACAGGTTTGAAGCAAGACTTGAAGATTCGGGCTTTTGATCATTACTGTCCGAGCTGCTCACTTGCCTGAAAAATGAAGTCAAACAAATGAAGTACTTATAAACTATAAATTATAAATTTATAAATTATAAATTGTCACATCCATTAAATATTGTTATCATCCCAAACATATGCTAATTGTCTTAAAATTGTATGCAATACCCACGTTTATAAGTATATTTTAGCCAAAATGCTTTAAAATTCGTAAGAATGTTTTTCAGTTTTCCTAATTGATTCCTCCTGCTAGCAGAACTGGTTAAAAAAGTAAGAAAGTTCAAGTTATGGTTTATTCAGCATTGCTTATAATTTAATCGTGATACTAAAAGAAATTTAGGCACTTCCGAAATTCAATGTGAAAAGGCTCAAATCTTTTCTGTCCCTCATCCTCAGTGAAATATCAACTGAAGTGAAGGGACCAACTTCATAGAGCTGAGGATGACGATAAGGATTAACGGACTTGTCACGTCCAGTCCATACTAAATGAAAAAGCTAAGAAAATACATTCCAAATCACAATTTGTCATTAAAAAAAAACCTACAGAAACCTACAAAAATTAGATGAGGTTTGTTTAATTTCTTTTTTAATTTAAGAATTGCACACCTTAATAATTGTTCTCCTGATTCCTGCATCTTGGCCTTTTTTATCTGCAGAGATAAGTATGATATGAGGTTATTCAATTTGACAGCAAATAAGCTATGAGCAACAGTATGAGTCACAAAAGCTGAGTTGAGACATAACAGGAATGAGGATTTATGACAGCAAATGACTGCACACTTCTCTCATTCATATACTCTTCCTTTTTCCTGAATGTAAAGACAGTTTCTATTTTTAAATTTAATTCCCAGTAATGTTTGTACTTATTAGCAAGGGTAAGCCAAAGTCTAACCAGGCATGTTCTTACTGACCAGTTTGCACAAATCACAATTAACAAAGTCTAGTTTCATGGAAAACTCTTGTGTAAACCCAAAAGTTTCTTCTCCAGGGAGGGAATAAAGAGAATACACATGTCCAAGTTTTGTCAACTCTCATAATAAGAAATCAGAATTTCACAATGGTCAATAAAGTCAAAGCTTTTTTTGTTTTGTTTTTTTCTGAATCTGTCTGGACAGAAAGATCAAGATTTAGAAGGTTTCATATTCTGGCCTGTGGAGGACAGTTCTACTTCTATTTTGATAGGCTGCAGCTAAGGACCATTCTCTCCCATTATTTCCAACTGAATCTTAAACAAAAGCAATGCTCCACCATATGCTAAATATGGTCTCAAAAAATCCCTGTGCTTGCATTGATATTCATATGGCCATGATAACAAGTTGTTGCAAAGTAGGATTTTGCTCTATAGTGATCAACTCAAAAGAAAGAAAACTCCCATCCAGCTTTTAACTGAAGAAGCATCTATTAATGCTGCAAAGATCCTTTTTGTGATTGCTGAAAAGAAACACAGCTGTGCACCTATTTGCTGTCAAAATATTTCAGGTCCATTGCTTCTTCCTGTACCTTTCAGAATTCGATAAAGATCTGTTTGTTGTAAGGGGGATTTGAGGTGAAATACAAAAAGTCAAAAGGTGTTTGCTATAGGTTTTCTGTTCTTCCTGGGACTGTATACTGGGACGGTTGCATTGCTATTAGCAATTAGTAAGTAAATATTAATTATGAAAATGGTTTTTCATTTGACATTTTAGATAAAATGGCTGCTTGTTAACCTAAGGCATCTTAATTCATCATCATCCTTTATCATGGCCAGTGGACAAGAATAAATAGAAGCATTACTTATTTAGAAAATTTATTCTCCATTTTTCATAGTTAAAATATGATGCCAAAGAGATGATACAAAAAGCAGTCAAAACACAAAAGTATAGAATTTGTACTGCATTGCTAGGTCTTTATTGATTTCATCCAAATCTTTTTCTTTTACAGAGGTTGGCAGAGATTTAGAACTCTTGAGAAATTCAAATGATGTTATCAGACAGGTAAGTAGTTTTACATACAAAAATATTAGCAAGCCATTCTCCCCCCCCCCCAATTGTATATCTGTGCTGCATTCCTTTATTTTTTTTACCCCTGCAAACAAAATAAGATGCATAAGCTATTCTCTAGCAAATTCCATAGAAAGAGAAAAAGCCCTTTTCTCGCTTTTGTTGTTTCTTTTGTATACTCACTGGCTGTTCTGCTAAATCTTGTACCTCTTCCATGGAGGCGAGCTTTTTCAAAAGTGCTCCAATGTGACGAATGGGTGTCTTTCTCTCTGCCTTCAAAACCTGTAACAGACAATATCCATGTTTTCGGGGAACTGCTTATCGTTTTTGCTATCAGTCCCTTTAGCCATTTAATATGTCATTTTGTAGACAAATGTTGGCTTTACCAACATATAGAGAGAAACTATACTACCATATGGAAAAAAGCAAGGATTTTCCATTAAGCCTCAAGCTACAGCAGATAAGATAATGCAAGTGAGGGTGCACCTCATTTCCATTGCATTTCTTTTGTTACTTAGATTTCAAGTCACTGTTCTTTTTTTCTTTCTTTTTACTGATATTTTACTAATAAAATATCAAGGTAAAAATTAAAGCATTGGAACGTTAAAGAAATATCAGCCACAGATGAAATACAAATAAATGAAAATGAAAGGGTTTGGAAAACTTGTGTTTATCGAAGTTTGTGTGTTTATTTAACAGCTGTTTTACAATACAAACATGACCTTAAGGAGAAATACAAACATCAGTATTTTTTCTATTTGAAAAATAGATTAACAAATAAAATATGCACTTCCAAATGTTCAAGCATACAAGGAATCTCTCCTCTTCAGATTAAAAGACCAAAATCAAAACATAATAAGAATTACAAAACTGAACTCATCATGTTATAACATAACCATCAGGCAAACACTGCTTTTTCCATGATACAATGTCCTTGATAGAAGAAATGCCAGACAGTACCAAGCTGGTTATTCCATATCATAGAGACAAACTAATATTTTTATTTGGCCTTTTCTACATAAATTTGTCTTTGCCTATTTCAACAACTTTAAATGAAATTTAATGTCAAAATATTTTATTTCTATGATATCCTTCCTCAAGAAAATTCTAGGAAGGCTCATACAATGTAAGTTGAAAATGTAACTATAAAACGCTACAATACCAATATAATAAATATGTTTAATAGCTATAAGCAAATGTGATATTAGAATCCCTACTTTCAATAGCTGAGAAAATTGTTATAATACAGTGTCCATAAATATTTAAGGGGGAGGGGGGAAATTACCTGATGCCTAAAAAAAGTAATGATTATAAGTGAACCTGCTTGGAAAAACTTTCAAAATTAATGTTTTGCAATAAAAGCTTTTTTACTCCTTTTGCAAGTGTCAGCTGATGACCTACAAACATTTATTATAATAAAAGCAAGAAGAGAAGACTCATAATCAAAATAAGATTTCAGCTTGCCCTGACTCACCACAGAAAAATTAAAACCAAAAAACAGCTTAATAACGTATCTATTGAAAATCTTATTAATTTATACATTCACTTAAAATAATCCTTTCGTACAGCCAGCAGGATTGTAAGATTCCTTATCAGCAATATACCACTGCATTAGAATGAATAGAATAGAATAGAATAGAATAGAATAGAATAGAATAGAATAGAATAGAATAGAATAGACTAGACTAGACTAGACTAGACTAGACTAGACTAGAATAGACTAGAATAGACTAGAATAGAATAGAATTCTTTATTGGCCAAGTGTGATTGGACGCACAAGGAATTTGTCTTTCGTGCATATGCTCTCAGTGTACATAAAGAAAAATAAAATACATTCATCAAGAATCATAAGATACAACACTTAGTGATAGTCATAGGGAAAAAACTGT
>QLTV01001458.1:1454475-1473202 GCA_003457575.1 Thermophis baileyi | reverse complement strand
GGGTTTTTTGTTGGCAGTTTGATTTTTCCTTTTTTTTCTGTGAGCCTTTTATTATGAGTAATATTTTTTTTGGGGGGGGGGTTGCTTCCCACAAAAGAAAGAAAAAGAAAGAAGGGAGGGAGGGAGGACCACAAATCTGGCTGGCACTAGACACAGCTTCAGAGGATGCTTTGAAACAGCACAGCAAAGGCTAGAAGGGACCTCAGAGGTCATCTAGTCCAACCCCCTGCTCCCTGGCAAAATGGACTGCTAAATTGGCTGCACCCACCCAGTCACATGACCACATGGCCACGCCCACCTGAAGCCACACCCACCTGACCTCCAAGCCACGCCCACAAAATAAGCCACACCCACAGAACCGGTAGGGAAACATTTCACATTTCACCCCTACACCACATGTTTGTTTATCTAAAAATTATTTGCACAGAAAGCTATGATGTCAGCTACATGATGTATTAAAAAGGGGGGGGGGTATAATGCAGTTGCCTGGATTCAGTTTGATAGAAAGCCAGGAATGGCCCTATCATTAGGCAAAAAGAAGGAAGTCACCTCAGATGGCATTTTACTTAGAAGAAAGGGCTGTGCTCTCTATGCTATCTGAATGACTTCTGGCACGTTCTATCACTAATGTTATACACACACACACACAAATCACATGGTCCTTCCATTGAACGTTTTGCACATATGAATGGGACCATTGATTTGTCATGGCAGGCAGCAGAGGTGTGACCCAGCCCTATTTCAAGGCAGCTTTATCAGGTCCTTTCCATTATGGAATAAAAGCTGAGTTAGATTTTTTTTTCCTTTTGAAAATATTAACAGGTTAGGGTTTTATTTCTCCCCTCCATTATACATGAACAACCGATCCATCCTTTTAGGGCTGCACAGGTAAAGATCCCAGGACTATAAGTAGCTCTTCAAAAATTTGGCTCCCTTGCTTGGAAGAAAGTTAGGTTCTCTGCCTTGTTGGCGAATTCCCCAACTTCCTGACAACCATGAATGAGACATAAAAGATTCAACTTAAAAGAGGGACAAGGGTTGTGATAGCAACTACTGATGACTTTGTCATGCTTGTGCTGTCACAAAGCATTAAACATAAGCGTACAAAGATTTGATAGTATATTATGAAAACCTCAGTTATGATTCCATTAGGCACATCAGAAAAGTGTACAATCTATACAAGAAGACAACAAGCCAAGGGCAGCCTTGAAACGACAGGATTTCAAAGTTTACTTAACATAGTTTAGATCCAAGCCATTTATCACCTGCTCCCATGCAATCTATCCTGAAGTCTCAGCTCGTTAGGATGGCACATTTCACAGATCCCACTAAGGAAAGGCTTGGAATCCATAGCCAATTTGGTCTTGTGCATGGCAGGGCCCATATTATGAGATCAATTGCTACTGAAGTCAGCGGCTTCGTTGCTATAGTTTATTTCCCCAAGCCTTTTAATTATATTTTGTTAGATTTTTTTCCCCTGACTGTTTATATCTGTAATACTTTAAATGTGTCATGGATGTTTTATTATATAGCTGTAATGATTTGACTTTTCTCCCATGCATTGGGCCAGGATTGTAATTTAATTTATTGTGTTAGCAATAGGAATGCTTGTTATCAAGGAATGAATGCATGAATGCCAACTCCAGTTATGCGGGAGGTGGGTGGCTTGTAATACTCCCAATCAAAGAAAAGCTTGTTGTCCAGGGGCTTATGCTAGAGAGGTCTATAGGATGGGGGTGAATGTTGTCTCTCCTATGAGATGGGTAAATGGCCAGCTGCCTCCCTTGTCAGAGGTTGGCTGGGGAATAGACAAGTAAGGCTTCCCTTAGCTGTTTCTCTCAAACTTCTCGGCTCTGCCTTCCAAACGCACCTTCTGATGAGATTCAGGTGCCATCGCTCTGCCACAATGTGTGATTCTGAGTCTGGAATATGCACAGAGCTACCATCTCCTCTAACTTTCAGATAACAAAATATATTGGGCTGATCTTGATGACTTGCCAGAGGTGGGAAATCCAAGAGTGAAGTTTGTCGTTTCATTACAACCCCTCCTTGCTTCTTCACTCGTATTATTTGAAATATGCCAATGTAACGAGCAGTGAACAAGTACAAAGAAATGCATACAGAGATCCTGATCTGTTCCGAAATAAAATTAAAAGGGACTTACCTCCATTCGTGGTTTATAAATTAATCCCACTAGCAGATTATGGGGAATGAGGACCTTTTCTTCTCATGTTTTTTATCCCGGAAGTCCAGATTATCTCAGTGTGGCTTCTTCAGAAGTGTCCACTGTGATTATTTTTACTCTTCTGCAGAAAAAAGTTTCGGGAGAACACTAAGATCATCATACTGTGGAAGGAGGAGTCCATTATAATATCACATGCAACAGAAGTGCTGGGAAATCCCAAAGGTCCCATGTGTGTGCGTGTGCGTGTGTGCGATATATACATTCTGCAACTGTTTGAACTTATTTCTCAACAGCAATAGCAGGAAACAGACGCTATGAGTGAGCAAGGTGTGGTCGGTCTCTCAGGTGAATGAGTCAGATTCTTAAAACAGTTGAACCTAATTTCTGCTTCGTGGCTTATCCAGGCAACAGCCTGATATCCCAGCTAAGTGCATGTAATAGAAATACAGAGGAGAATACCTGGTTGCAGAAAATGATTCTCTGAAATTTGCACTGTATTCTCTCAACATTTATTTATTTGTATGGGTATAGATATGTTTTCACAGCCTTTTAAAACCTTACCTGTCATTCTGAATGTAGTAATGTTTGCCAAATGTTAAAGAACTAGTAACCAACATGTGAAGCTCCAATTTATGTATTCTCAGAGGAGTGGCAGCCTGAATATTTACTGTCTGAAACAAGTGAGTGCTAGTATAATGGGAGGCGGGCAGGTATAGCGAAGTTCGGGAAATGAGAAGCAACAGGTAGGAAATTGCCATGAGAAGCAAGGAAATAAATTGAATGCTAGGAACCTGGATGTCCAGGGATTTTTAATTACCTAAGGGAAGAACAGAGGGAAGAGGTAAAGGTAAGCAAGCAGGAAATAACATAATTGGTTCATGAGATAAAAGAGCTTATTAGTAGATAAAAACCCAAGGGGATTAAAAAAAAAAGGGTTACAAAGATTCAAAGGAACAATTGCTGACCTACAGTAGTGTCCTGCCAAACGTTTGTCAGCTGGGCCACAAAGAATCAGAAGTGTCTGAACCAGAGGTGGGTTTCAGCAGGTTCTGACCAGTTCTGGAGAACTGGTAGCGGAAATTTTGAGTAGTTCAGAGAACGGGTAAATACCACCTCTGACTGACCTCGCCCCCATCTATTCTCTGCCTCCCGAGTCCCAGCTGATCAGGAGGGAATGGAAATTTTACACTATCCTTCTCCTGCCACGCCCACCAAGCCATGCCCACCAAGCCACGCCCACAGAACCGGTAGTAAAAAAAAATGAATCCCACCACTGGTCTGAACAACCTGGCCATCTGGATTTTTTTGCAGTCCAATATGAAAATTAGTTCTCACACGGTCAAAAGTAAACAACTCCTACTAGGTCGGGCTCTTGCCACAAGAGACAGATGGAAATTGTATCTTCTGCCCAAAAGAAATTTACTTCTAGCTCTTTTCATAGAAGTGGGCATGTTATAAGCAGAGAAGACTTGTTATAAACTTCTCCACAGAGAAGGTTTTGCATTCCAAGCTTTTTAGTTAAAGCAGTTCAGTTTCAATATTCGGAGGCTGGAAGGCATGACTGGAGGCAGAAATCATGTTTGGGACTTGTTTATAATGGTTTTTAAGCCTGTCTGGATTTCATTGTTTTTCCTGACACATACTAATGAGTTGCGTTTTACAACTTAGCCTGACTGATACTATAGGTAACGAGGAAGTTTTGTCCAAAAAAAAGGCAAAAGATACACTAACCAGATACATTCAGTAGATTTGGGCTACAAATATCTAGATGACCACGATATAGCAGCAAAGGGTTTTCTGTATTTGTAGCTATTCAGTGGACTTTTAGGTTTTTGTTGCCCAGATCTGTAAGTCTAAGAATACATATTCTTTTTTTTATTATTATAATTTTTTTTATTTTCTTTTATACAAACATTTCATCTTTCAATAATCACTTTTTCGTCCGAGTACAAATTTTTTGTGTNATTTCCCAAGTTAATTAATTTTGTGCCACTTTTTATCCATATTCATTTTCAATCCAGTTATAAAATCGCCCCCATATCTTATAATACTCCGATTCTTCTTTCCCTTTAATTGCCAATGTTCATTTATTCATTTTTGCACATTCTAATATTTTCTTAATCACAATTTCATCCGTAGGGATTTCTTCACTTTTCCAATTTTGTGCAAATACAATTCTAGCTGCAGTTATTACATGAATAATCAAATATACATTTTCTTTATTATACTTTTCTGGTAAAATCCCCAACAAAAATAGTTCAGGTTTTAAATCAATATGTTACTGTATCATCATCTCCAACCACATATGAATTTTTGCCCAGTATTTTTTTGCTTCTACACATGTCCACCACATATGATAATATGACCCTGGTATCTGATGACATTTCCAACATTTAGCTGATTTGTCTTTATACATTTTTGCCAATCTTTCTGGTGGCAAATGCCATCTATAAAACATCTTATACAAATTTTCCTTGTATGCAGTTGACATTGTTAATTTATAATTTCTGTCCCATAATTGCTGCCATTTCTCTAACTCTATCATATAACCGAAGTTTTTTGCCCATGCTATCATTGTTTCTTTTACTTATTCTTCTTCCAGCTTGATACGCAATAAATAGCTATACAATTTTTTTATCGCCCTCTCTTCTGTTCATGTTAATATCTTATCCAATTCTGTCAATTCTATATAAAAACCATATAGTTTAGCGTCTTTTTCATATCTAGATTGTATTTGCATGCGTGTATACCAATCCATGTCAATCCCATTTTTCCAGTTCTTGTTTCGTTTTAAGTTCTCCCTTCTCCGACAAAATATCTTTATATCTAATAATATTTCCCATCTTAATAATATTTGGATGTATAAGTGCTTCCATCGTTGAAAGCCAAGCTGGTATCTTCAAATAATGTTGTTCTCTAATTTTTTCCCATGTTAATAGTAAAGCATTTCTTATATAATGTCTTTGAAAATAACCATGTATCTTATTTTTCCCATACCATAAAAAGGCGTGCCAACCCAATTGCAAATCGTGTCCCTCCAATGTCAATAACCTTTCATTTCTCAATACAATCCATTCTTTCATCCATGTTAACACCGCTGCTTGATAATATAATTCAAAATTTGGTAATCCAAACTCTCCTCTAATTCTTATATCTTGTAACATTTTTAAATTAATTCTCACCTTTTTCCCTTGCCAAATGTATTTCACTATTATTTTATTAATCTCTTCAAAATATTTTTTCTCCAATTTTATCGGGATTGTTTGAAATAAAAATAATAATCTCGGTAATATATTCATCTTAATTGTAGCTATTCTTCCTATTAACGATGATTGCAAATTTTTCCATTTCTCCAAGTCTACCTCTATTTGTTTTTTCAATTTATAATAATTATCTTCCTTGATTGTTACACATCTTGCTATTAAATGGATCCCTAAATATTTAACTTTCTTTGTAATCTGAATATCTAATCTCTTCATTAACTCTCCTTTCTGTTTCTCTGTAATATTTTTCACTAACATCTTAGTTTTCTCCTTGTTCATTTTCAATCCTGCCACCTCGCCATATTCTTCTATTCTTTTTAATAGTTTTGGCCCTGTTTCTTGCGGATCTTCTAAAATAAACACCAAATCATCTGCAAACGCCTGTAGTTTATATTCTTCCTTTTTTACTTCCATACCTTTTATCTCCTGATCTTGCCTTATATTTCTGTTTAATACCTCCAACCAATACAAATAGTAATGAGGACAAAGGACATCCCAGTCTTGTACCTTTCATAATATTAACCTTTTCAGTCATACCTCCATTTACTATCACCTTTGCCGATTGTTTATGATATATTGTCTTGATCATATTAATAAATCTCTCCCCAAAATCCATAATTTTTAATTGCATCAGCATAAATTGCCAGTTCACATTATCAAACGCCTTCTGTGCATCAAGAAAAATCAACACTATTTGTTTCTCTGGATGTGCTTCATAAAATTCCAATGTATTCAAAATTATTCTCATATTGTCTCTAATTTGCCTCTTTGGTAAAAATCCATTTTGATCTGTATGTATAAATTCATTTAAAAATCTCTTTAATCTTTCTGCCATTATTGAAGTAAATATCTTATACGGATTCAACAAGGATATCGGCCTGTAGTTTTTTATCTATTGCAAATCTGAATCCTCTTTCGGTATGAGGGTAATGTATGCCTCCATCCACGAAGTTGGTAATTTCGCGTCTAACAATTCATTAAATATTTCCAACACTGAATTGCTTATAACATTGTTGGAAGGAAGTTAACACGCACCCCTCTCCTAGAAAGTGAAATATTTTAGGAAATATTAAAAAGGCAGAATATTATATTTCCCTGGATGGGAGAAACATGTTTTTAGGCACTCTTAATAGCCCCCACCTTTGTCAATGGACCATTAAGGCCAGAGCCCAGCTCACTCATTCCCCCCACCTTTGTCAATGGGCAGTCTATTCTACATAAGAAAGATCTACCCCCTTCAGCCAGACCCATCTAGCAAACAGACACCTGGGAAGATGACATCAGCCAAGCCTGGGACACAGACAGAAGCCTACAGAGTTAGCTAAGACCCCCCCCCCCCCCGCCGGGAGGCCTCCACCCCCTTCAGGCAGACCCATCTAGCAAACAGAAACTCATCTAGCAAACAAACTCAGCAATGGCACCTGGGAAGATTACATCAGCCAAGCCTGGGACACAGACAAGCCTACAGAGTTAGCTAGGACCCCCACCCCCTGGGAGTCTGACTACCAATCAGAGTGCATTTCTTATACAGGAACAGGAAACTCTGAGGTGGGGCCCAACAGAGGGTATAAAAAAACTCAGGAACTCTCAGCAACTTCCTTCTTTTCTTCTTCAACATCTTCTAGGCATGTGATCCCCCTTTTCCCCAGGGACTTCAAACCATGTGGTCCTGCTGTCCACCATTAAACCATCTTTCCAAACAGCCTTCATGTTTCCAGTGTCTTTTTCCCCACTTGGAACTGAACCCAGAAGGATATTTCTTCCACCTAGCTCTTACTTTAGTGCATCCAGGATTTGTTAGTCCAAATTGAGGTTAGCCAGTGTGCAATCCAAGCTATTTAGTATTTTTAAAATTACACACAATGAGCCCTGGGACTCCTACTCATGAGACCACCAGTGCAACATATCCTGCTTTACTGGGCAACTGGGCAGCGTCATTTGTGAGTTCAGAACTGGATTCAGTTCCAAGTGGGGGAAAAGACACTGAAAACATGAAGGCTGTTTGGAAAGATGGTTATCCAGCTCCTTGTCAATTTTGTCCCTAAGCGGCAGGGGAACCCTCCTAGGCTTAAGGCGAATGGGGGCAACATTCGGGTCTAGATTAAAAGATATTGGAGTCCCCACATACTTGCCCAAGCCATCACTTAAAATGTCCTTAAATTCGTTGAAAAGGTCGTCGAATTCATGGGACCCGATGGAGTTGATGCCGGTCACTCCTAGGCTGAGCGTCTCAAACCAATCGAGACCGAGGAGGCTCGGGAGGCTGCCGCTGACGATGGTGAGCTGTAGAGGCCCCTCGAAGGCATTGAATTTCACCCGGAACCAGCCTTGACCCAGGACAGGAATTCTGTTCCCCTGGTAGTCGGATAAACGGATGGAGGTCTTCCGCAGGCAGGTAGATTGGAGGCTAGGCAGAGCACGCTTCAGGGTTTGCCACACGACGATCGAGACCGCTGAGCCGGTGTCGATCTCCATCTCGATAGGGGCGCCGTCGATTGATACGTTGACCATGAGCTTGCCCATGCTGTGGCAGCTGGCTCTTGCAACCTGTGTCTGGTTGGTCTCAGGATTGAAGTCGGTGGACTTTTGGCGCAGTTTTGAGAATTCGCGCTGGAATTTCTTTGACAGGTTGCCTCTCGATGCGTCCTGCGCATGTGCGTCCCGGTTTGGAAAATTGGCGTGGCAGACTCACGCCAAATGGCCTCGTTTGTTGCATTGCAGGCATACAGCGTCTCTGAACCTGCATGAGGCTCTCGGATGCTTCCCCCCACAGCTAGCACATGCAGGGGAAGAGTCAGAGGTAGCCAGGGGACGCCTTTGGTCGGTGCGGCAGATGTCGTCGTCGCTGCCCAGCTCATCTAGCGCACTCCGATGCATGGAAGGAGGAGGCTTCGACTTCTTTCTGCCGGATACGAAGCGACGTAGTGACTCGGCAGCCTTGGTGGAGGACTTGGCGGCCCTGGCCTCATCCAGGGCAGCAGCCAGAGTGAGATTAGGCCGAGCCAGGAACCGGCGCTGCAGGCGAATGTCCTGCACGCCGCAGATGAGCTGGTCGAGCAGGATGTCGTCCAGGTCGCGGAATTTGCAGTGCCTGGATGCCTTGTGGAGGGCAGCGATGTACTGGTTGATGGTCTCACCCTCCTGCTGCATCCGCTGGCGAAACTCATAGCGCTGGACAACCTTGGACGGCGTTGGTGCATAATGCATCTTCAGGGTGGCCTGAAGAACGTGCCACGGCACAGTGTGCACCAGTGTGGGGTCAGAGAGAGACTCCGCGGTGTCGAACACCTTGGGGCCGCAGTAACTCAGGAACAACGCCCGCTTCCTGTTGTCCGGTAGCCCCAAGAGATCGTTCGCTTCAAGGAAGCACGCGAAGCGCCGCATGTACGAGTCCCACTTTTCCCGGGTGGGATCGAACGGCGCTGGTGGGTGGAAGGTAGACATTCCACACGGTCAAAGGCAGGCGCAATCGTTGCCGCATGGCTGGTTGCTGCACTTGAGAGGCTAGTCTTCGTTCTCCTGGTCCCAAGCCCTCGTCGCCACTGTTAGAGAGTGGGAATGACCACAGGAGACTGACTTCAGAACAGCTCTTTTTATTAGCTCAACTCAAGACAACCAGCAAAGCATGGTCTGACAGCTAGCTCTTTTATAGAGGGCTGTCAGACACAACAACCAATAGCGTTTGAGCATTCAAACGCAGGACCTGAGTGAAAACATACAGTTCAGTTAAAACATAACAAATCAGGGTTCATTCAGAGTTCAGCTAAGCATAACAATATATAGTTCATTTAGAGGTCAGTCAGAACACAACAGTTTCCTTTCTTGGCAATAACCATACAGTCTGACTTTGACCCATTCCATATTAATTTATTAGCTGTTTTTGTGAGTAGCTGCCTGTGTTTTCATACTTATTGGTCAATTTAGCAGAAGTCTTAACAGGACCCATGGAATAAAGCAATGTGACCATCTGAGTATTAGGATTTGCCAGCCTTACAGTTCTGTGAAAGGGCCTTTTTTAATAGCATGGGTGGAGAAGCTGTGACCTTCCAGATAGGCCCAAGGATCTCTATCTTTGGGTTTTGGGGAGAGAAACAGAATTATCTGCATCATTAATGTTATGTATTGAATATATATAGTTGTGTTAAGGCCAGCTAAAGTGAAACTAACCTTTAGATGACCCTGTTAACTTCACCCTGCTAAAGTGAAACTAACCTTTAGATGACCCTAACTGTTAACTTCAACTGTTTTGGAGGGAAACTTAGAACTTTCATATTTGGGCAGGCTCTTTCTAGTATTATGATTGGTTAAGGCCCTGTGGGCTCAGAGTATAAATTACAGGGATTTCCATGTTGTTCCTCAGTTCAGTTTGAGTCAATAAATGCTGTTGTATCTATGCTGGTCTGTTCTTGCCTATTGCAGCCCACTACACAATAATTAACACTGCGGAAGAGCAGTCTGGCTTATTCTGACCAGGAGCACCCCCAAATCTAGAACCAATGTTGTTCTGCTGCTTCAGCAAAGCAAGCCATGGAAATCAACAATATCCATTTCAAATCATTATGTGCTGATGCACATGACTTTTAGCACTCCTCTTTATGTTGAAATTCTTATTCTATAACCAAGTACACCATATGTAGATTGCAGAAGTTGTCAGAAGATGGGGAGTGGTGAGAGCTGCGACTTCATTATGTTGCTGGTGTTATTCACATGTGATCTGGGTCACAGGGAATTGCACAATGCCTTTGGACAGAGCAATTGGTGCTTTAAAAAACAAGGAGCTGTTTCTCAAAATGTTCAAAACCTCCACTTGCAATTCCATCAGTATATCTTCAAGTGTCTAGAAAAGCTATCGATAAATACCAGGTCTGTTTGTAATATGACTGACTTCATCTGCAATTAAGTGATGGACAAGAAAAGAGACCTGACATACTAACACAAGTTGGGCAAAGGCGGATATCTTGCCCTGTTAAAAATATACCCTCCTGGGCAGGGGTGGGTTCCAACTTACCTCGCTGCCAGTTTGCTCCCTCCTGTGCCTCGTGGGCGTGTGCGCGCAAAAAGCGTGCGCACATGCACAGTAACAAAAAATTAAAAAAAAATGGCGACCGCATGCACAGTGCCGGAAGTCAGCTTCTGCGCATGCTCAGAAGGAAATAAAAAATAAAAAATAAATTAAAAAATAAATTTTAAAAAAAGATGGCGGCCCCCACAGACCGGCACCGACCGATCCGGTTCGGTGACATCATCGTGATGTCACCAGGGGGCCGCTACCAGTACGGGAGAACCAGTCCGAACCGGGAGGAACTCACCCCTGCTCCTGGGTCCTTTCTCAGCCATGATCCTGGGAAACCTTTTTTAAAAGTTTTATTAAGGACTTTTATTAAGGATTTTAACAATAATAAAATATAATACAAACTGAAATCAGAAAGAGGGAAAAGAATAGAAAAAAGGAACTATAAAATGCAAAGAAAAAAGGAAAAGAAAGAAGGAAATAGGAAAAAATATTTAAAGAATGACTTCAGATCTTCATCACAAGAAGTACAAATAAACTTAATATTTATCCACCCCCTAAAAGGTTATATACATGTATCACTTCTTCCCATAGCCTTCCCCTTATTCATTCACAAATCGATGAATTATTAACGTTTCTGTCCAGTGTCCAGATATCAACAAAAAGTCCGTAAAGAGTTCCTAGAATTTTATATGTCTTATTTTGACCCTGATCATACAAATTGACTTTGTATTCCTTCCTTTTGCTTCTAACAGTTTTGGTCCTCAGTTCATTCAGAAACTGACATAGGATTTAATGGTCCTTCAGTTTTTCTTTCTCCCATCTATAAAATGTTAAGTTTCCCAGGCTGCAGGTCAGGTGGGTTCCTCCCGGTTCGGACCGGTTCAGCTGAACCGGTAGCGACCCGCTGGTGACGTCACGATGACGTCATGGATCCGGTTCGGTCAGTGCTGGTCCGTGGGCGCCGCCATCTTTTTTTTGAATTTTTTTTTGAATTTTTTTTTGATTTTTTTTGAATTTTTTTTATTTTTTTTTCTTCTGCGCATGCGCAGAAGCCAAGTTTCTGGCACTGCGCATGCATCGCCATTTTGTTTTTGGCTTTTTAAAAATCTTTTTTATTTTTTTGCACTGTGCATGCACACGCGCAAAGCGCACGCGTGCCCATGAGGCGTGGCCACGTGGCGTGGGAGGAAGCGAACCGGCAGCGAGGTAAGTTAGAACCCACCCCTGCTGCAAGTCCTGAGGGATGTCAGTTTTCATGCTCTTTGGGGAAAGGCTCAAAATTTAGAGGAGGCAGACTTCTAGGGAATGTCTGCCCTGGCTTCTACATGTGGTGACCAGTGGTGGGATTCAATTTTTTTTACTACCGGTTCTGTGGGCATGGCTTGGTTTGGTGTACGTGGCTTGGTGGGCGTGGCGGGGGAAGGATACTGTAAAATCTCCATTCCCACCCCACTCCAGGGGAAGGTTACTGCAAAATCCCCATTCCCTCCCGATCAGCTGGGACTTGGGAGGCAGAGAATAGATGGGGGCGGGGCCAGTCAGAGGTGGTATTCAGTTCTCCGAACTACTCAGAATTTCCGCTACCGGTTCTCCAGAACTGGTCAGAACCTGCTGTGACATGTTAGATCTGGCTTTGAATCAGAGTTTCAGTGTCTGGCAATCTGCATGGCAAACTCTGATGAAGGCAAAATGATATCATGACAGAATCCCTCAGCATTGCAATTACACGTAGCAGCATTGAAGAGATGTCATCATTACATGCAGCGGTGGGTTGCTCCTGGTTTGGCCCGGTTCTGCAAACCAGTAGCAGCGGCGGTGGGAGGCTCCGCCCTCCCACCCGGGATGCTTCTGCACATGCGCAGAAGCGGCGTGCGCGCAAGCGCGCACACAAACCGGTAGCAATGGGTTTTAGAACCCACTACTGATTACTGTACATGTGTCATTATTTAGCTCCCCTTCACCCTCCTCTCCACAGTTGCCTGTGAATGTGCTACTCACATTAAGGGATTAATGGCCCGCCGCCATTATTATTGTTATTGTTGTTGTTGTTATTATTATTATTATTATTATTATTATTTATTAAATTTGTATGCCGCCCAACTCCCAAGGGACTCTGGGCAGCTCATAACAATATAAAAAACTATTAAAAGAAAACATAATAAAAACAGTTAAAAACAGTTAAAAACTCATACACACAGTTTCATGGCCGGACCTCGCCAATTACAGAGGCGAGACCAACGGCCCCAAGCCTGCCGGAAGAGCCAGGTCTTCACCGCTTTCCGGAAGGCCAGCAGGGTGGGGGTGGTCCGGATCTCAGGAGGTAACTGGTTCCAGAGAGCCGGGGCAGCCACAGAGAAGGCCCTCCCCCGCGGGCCCGCCAGCCGGCACTGTTTAGCTGACGGGACCTGGAGGAGCCCAACCCTGTGGGATCTTACCGGTCGCTGGGAGCTATGTGGCAGGAGGCGGTCTCGAAGATAATCTGGTCCTGAGCCATATAGGGCTTTAAAGGTAAATAGATAGAACACCCATGATAACTTGTAAGATTGTGCCCATGCTACAAATGAAGAAATGATTGTGAGTTGCTCACTAAGCATCCCAGTTATATTCAATTGAATTAAAGAGTGAGTTTCCAGATGGTGAGTTCAGGCTTCTAAACAAACTTTAATAAGTTTCTCGTTAAGGCTTGGGACCTCTTGAGAACATTCCATTTGTATCACTTGAGAGGAAGAACTACTGGACTGGATGCCAAAACCTTGGGCTTTTGGCTGGTGAAAAACAAGAGTTCTATTTCCCCATAGTGACAGCAGAATTTCTTCAGACTTGTAAAAAACAAACTTTTGTCCGTGTGTCTTTTTGCAAGCTGTCAAGTGATGTTGTAAAAGAAAAGTTCCACCAACCCCTTTATAAATAACATTACATTAAAAAGACAAAACGGTGCAGAGGCTGCAGAGAGAAAAATCAGGAGTTGGACAGGAAAGTGTAAGTTATAACTTCTCAGAAAGCGATGTGGTTTGAAAATGACAGTGGTGAGTCTTATTAGTACATTGTGGCTTAGCATGTTGGGCAAAATGCAGACAGTTGTGATTTAGTCAGTCAGAATTAACCAATCCACAGCATAAGCTGATAACTCTGAATCCATTCAAATCGGGTGGACAGCTAAGCAGAACTGGCAAACCTATTGATGGCAACCTGGGTTCCATTAAAATCTGATTTATCCTAGATAGACCAGTGTGGGAAAACAGCAACGTCATCCTTAGCGGTGTTATTATGACACACTGAACCATAGGCATTGGACTGCACAAAATGCTGGCTAAAATGTGACTTGCTGGTTTGTGGCTCAGGGTGTTGTACAAACCCACTTTTCTAGTTACCATGTAAAATAAGGGTGCAGACGGATTCCTCCTACTCCTTCCTCCAGATTGGCAGACAGCTCATTATCTTGCTCTGAAATCTTATGTGCAAGTAGCCACATTGCGTACTTTGTTGTATTAGCAGAAAATGAAAATCCCCCAAGTCTACCAAATGATATCGGGTGAATCATATGTAACTTCCAGCCTCTTCTAGATACTTCAGATGATTGCAAAAGGCGGCTCTCTTGTGGCATGTTGGTTAGTGGCCAAGAGATCTGTGGTATTCCAAGAAAGCATGACCAGCCCATAAATACTTGGCAGCTATTTTTAGATATGCTTTAGCATTCTATTGTTGGTCTGATGGCAACTCTCGGCATTTGCCTTAGTATTAAGAGCTTGAAGTGTGATACAAACTGGAATTTTGTACTAGAACTTTGTTTTCATCCTGAAAAGCACCAATATTCAATCAGTATAATATCCTCCTTATTAGAACAGCAATTTTTAGAATAAGCATTTGAGAATTAAGCCTCGTCTTTGTGATACCTGAACAGTGTTCTTGTACTGGGAATATCACATAGTATAGACCAGTGATGGCGAACCTTCTAGACACTGAGTGCCCAAACTGCGTGCGCACGCATGCCCAAACTGAAAGGTGCACGCGCGCATGCGCAAACATGCATGCGTGCACATGCACTGACATGCGCGCATGCACAGCAGACCCCCGAAGACCAGCTGGCCAGTGGGAGGCGGGGCATCCCAACACCGGCAGCACGGCAAGAGGTAAGATCTTTTTCTTTCGTGAGCTTCTGTTTCGTCGTTTGCAGGGTAACAGCAGCTCACGAAAGAGCTGAGCTGGGGCGACGGCGCGCATGCCAGCAGAGAGGGCTCTGCGTGCCACCTCTGGCACATGTGCCATAGGTTCGCCATCACGGGTATAGACCATAGACCAAACTGTAATTAAGGTCATACTTTGTGTCTTTACTTTATAAAACCTTATAAACCTTGTTTTTTGTGACATCCCAGACTCAGATAGGAACTACATCCTAATTCTATCCAAGCTTCCGGACACAATGGGAGGCTACGGTGGCTGAAAAGATCAGTCTTGCTGCCTATCTGAGATTGAGGATTTATTCAGAATAAGGAAAGCTTGGTTTGCCCTGGTTTTATTTTACAAGAAGGTTAAAACAGGTGGCATCCCCCAGGAAAGGTTCACTGCTAGGCCATCACAGAAGCCATATATGCCAAAATGGGTATCAATCAACAAATATGTATTATTCTTAATTTGCTGTGTTGTGATGATAGATCAAAGACTAAAAGACTTACTTATAGTTGGTATGTGATGCAGTTAAAAGCTATACAAATGATATTAACCTACATAATTAATAATTAACATAGCGCAACAACACAATGTTGCTAGTTTCTGGATAAGATCCGTTTAATTTGTATATATTTTAATCTTGTATTTTATATTTTATGTCATATCGTATGCCTTACTTTAACTGTGATGCTTCTGACAAGAATAAACAAACATGGTATGCTGAGATACAGAGAAAACAAGTTTCTTTCAACCAGAAAGATTGAATTGCAAGTTTTTGGAATAATTGAGCACTGTCATGAAATTTTTTTGGGTAAAAATTTATTTTACATAGAGAACATTGCCACTAACTGCATATACAATGCAAGATATTCCTTACTTTATTTACAGAGGGCGGGGGTGGTTCTAGTAATCAGGCTATCTGCTCACCAAGCTGCAATCCTGGATCACAGTTGGAAATTAGAGTGGGGGAAAACATCAGCTCTATGCAGCTGATTTGAGAACCTCTCGTGAAGCTTAACTAGGCAACTCAGATCTAGGTTCCAGACTTCACCACTAGCAAGTGGAAAGAGATGAAAAACGGTCGGCTGGATGAGGTGAGCAGGAAGAGACACCAGGCCCAGTTTCAGCATTTGCCTTATGGAGATACTGAATGGATGCTTCCACAAGCTACAGGCCTAGTGGCAATTTGAACAGCAATACCCTTGAAATACAGAACATTAAATTACGGGGATTACAAGTACATGTGATGGTGGCGTCTTTCTAAGTTAGCCAAGGATTCTAAAAGCAGCAGGAGGTTTGGCCTGGAAATTCAACCACGAACCTCAGGGAATCAAGCAGAGGTTAGAATATTCTGATCTTCAATCAATCATACTGAAAACAAAGATTCTACTGGAAAAGCAAGGAGAGACTTAAACATGGTAATACACAAGTGTCCACAGGAGCCTAGAATAGCCAGCTTATTCACGCTGCTCCATCTTCACTTTGGGTGGTCTCAAAAAGGTCCTATTTTTCTTCTCTTTCTTCCCTTTTGTGTTTGCCTGAAAGTTCCTCCAGCTGTCCACACGTCCATCCCGACTCTCCTGGATACGAAGATAAGCAGGAAGACAGTCAAGAGCAACAATGAGAACACAGCTATCATTTCCTGTCAATATCCTAACAGAAAATGTCTCTGCAAGAAGAATGTGGTGGGAGGAGGGGGGGGTGTCAAATTAAAAGTACCTAAACCAACTCTGCTTCCCCAGGGAAACTGTCAGTTCAGCCATAAACATTTAGAAGGCCAAAGAAAGTTGATAAAATATTGGGAGATAAGCAGAGCTCTGTGAAAGCAACACAAAGTAATTCTCTAGAGAGAAATTACTTTCATGGTGCCTCTTTATTCTTTGAAAACACTGTCCTACCCCATTATATGTAATTAGTCTAACTGCCTCTCCTATATCACTAGACAGGCACAAATTTTCTTCTCCAATCAAATACCTTTATGCCCAATCACATATCTACTCGCATAAAACTAGAGGGACTGTAACCCAAAACCAATCTGTGTTTTAGTGTCATGTATCCTTTCTCTGGTTCAAAAGTACCGGTAGTCCTCAACTTGCAACCACAATTAAGCCCAAAATTTCTGTTGCTAAGCAACTGTTAAGTCAGTTTTGCCCCATTTTACAACCTTTCTTGCCATAGTTATTCAGCAAATCACTGCAGTTGTTAAGTTAGTAACATAGTTGTTAAGTGAATCTGGCTTCCCCACTGACTGGTTGTCAGAAGGTCGCAAAAGGGGATCACAAGACTCTAGGACATGCAATCTTCATAAATATGAACCAGTTGCCAAGCATCCAAATTTTGATCACATGACCATGGGGATGCTGCGACGTTCGCAAGTGTGAAAAACAGTCATAAGTCATTTTTTTCAGTGCTGTTGTAACTTCGGTCACTAAATGAATGGTTGTAAGTCGAGGACTACTTGTACCCCTTGTGAACCACAAATAATATTAGACAGTGAAGAGATGTTTTTGTCTACCTTAGTAACAAGCTTGTTGAAAGAAAATTCCTATATCCCCAGAACAACTTTTGACCTCTTGTCTCAAAATGGATAAGTCCCTGAGACAATCAATACTATGCCCATTTTCTCCACATCTGTTTAAAATCACTCCATCCGTATCAGTTAACTTTCTCCTGAAATAACTGAGTAGCATTAGTCTATAAGCATTCTCTTTACATACCAGGCTTGACAACCAATTTTCTTAACCTTTTCCACAAGAGTTTAGGATACATTAGACCTCCAGCACTTTGTTAAAAATGTTAAATGTGAGCTGGAGATAGCTGGAAAGCTGCAGAAGCTTCTGTTAAGATTGTTCCATTAAGAACTAACCTGACACTTCCTGCTGCTGCTGCAAAAATTGCCAGTTAGTTTTACCAAGAGCATCCATGCTGAGTCAAAGTATGTGCTTTGGCATTTCTGCTTCAGATGCTACCACTGCATTTATGGCCAAGTTTTCTCAACCGTATCAGCTTATGAAAGAAAATTGCCATGTAATTCAGGACCTGCTTCTGCTTTGCATTAAATTCCTGGACACATCACTTTTCTTTTACCTTTATTTTTATTCATTACATTTTTATGCCACACATCTCTGTATAAGGCAACTCCTCACCAGACTGGCTTTTGCAATCAGGAAGTTTGTGGCTGACTGTGCAAAAGATGAGCAATCCCCACTTCCCAATGTGAGTTGGCAATGCACGATCATAACTGAAAATATGCATAATGATCCCCAAGTTTTGGGAACCTCAATCACCTAAGCCCATTTTACTCAGGCAAAGTGTGACACTTATTACAAAATGCAGTCATTGCTCGGCATTTGATTGCTTCAAAACTCATTGAATTTGGTATTCAATGCATTTTGAAGCAGAAATCTTGTCCAAGCATTCGTCTTTCTCACGGTAGTCGACGGGCAAGGAAGAACTTGCTGATGTCAGCTGCCTCGTGACTTGCTATTTCTTCCAGCTGAAATAGCTGGTCACGTGGTTCTCTCAGTATCCATTGGTTTTACCCAGTGTGTCTTTTGGAACAAATTACCGATGAAGACTGAGGTACCACTCTATATGTTTTAAAATTAGACTGCTGAAACTCCAATTTGAACCCCAAAGGATGCACAGCTGTAGTTACCTCAAAATTTTTCTGCCACTCTCGCTCACGCTTGGCTTTCTCCTGGGCCTCTATTTCCTCTTCTCTCTGTCTTTTTCTAGAACAAAAGCCCAGGGAGGAAAAGTTAGCATTATGTTTGTTGGACAGAGCAGAAGAGATCACAAGTCAATTTCATCTAGTGTTCCCTAATCTAGTGCCCATGTTTTAGATTACAACTGTCATGTTAGCTGGCAGATAATGGCTTTTTGGGCTTCCCTGGTTGGTTTTGGCCAAAGAAGACAGGATGAACTAAGAATTTAAGAAGAGCATAAAACAAAGGTTTTGGGAACTGAAATTAAGAATTCTTTCCTCCCAGGGCTAAAGACACAGATCACCCCCTGGAGCCAATATTTAGATACTGCAATGTGAACATATTTAACAGAAGTATTTTTCTCCTATTCAATCCTTCCCTCAACTGTTAT
>QLTV01001458.1:1438953-1454282 GCA_003457575.1 Thermophis baileyi | reverse complement strand
ATAGATATAGATATAGATATAGATATAGATATAGATATAGATATAGATAGATATATATATCGATATATACTTATATTTTAAAAGTTTTTTATTTTTTACAAATATATCAATGTGTGAACAGTGTGGCATCTGAGTGTCATACATTTTAATACAAATAAAATACCGGTAGTATTAATCATATTTGTTTCATTTAACAAGCTTATATAATCCTTGTAATAATACACATTTTTTATTAAATTATAATCTTTCATTATTTAATATTCAATATTTCAATGTGTCATTTCTATGCCAATCTCCGTCATACCTTTTAATACAAATAGAATATTGTTAATCATATTTATTACTTTTAACAAGCTTATATAATTCTAATAATAAACATTTATGCTAAATTGAAATCTTCCATTATTTGCTTGTTCAATTTATAATCCTTCATTATTTAGTTATTCAATATTTCAATGTTATTTTTATGTCAATCACCATATTCTGCATGTCATACATTTTAATACAAATAAAGTATTTTTGATCATATTTGTTACATTTAGTAAACATATACCTATTCATATTGAATTATAATTTTTCATTATTTATTTAATCAATAGTTCGATATATTGTTCTTATGCCAGTCACCATATTATTTAAGTATACTTAGTAATACCATCATTCAAATTCTAATTTCCCCTCTTATTATACTTCTCATTATATAAAAATGTGTATTTTATTAATCCCCTTCTCTCTAGTTTCCATCCCTATTCTAACTTTGATTATGCCAGTACTATATTTAAACATATTCCCTTTTTAACCATCATCTCTTACCTGCTTTAAAGCTTTAATTGTTCGTTTCTTAGCTTGCCTCCCATATTCGTCTCTTGGATCTTTATTTCTGTCTGCTTCCACATCTTGGCTATTCATTTTAAACATTTCTCCCTTCTCTGCCCTTCTCCGTTGTCTAGTTTCCAAAGTATCTACTCTTACCCCTATCTCTCTCCCATAAGAATCTTCCTGGTTCTCCGGTTCCTTTTTTAATTCCCTTAGAATACTCTCCCCTTGGCTTGTGTCATCAATCCTTATTATTTTTGTTATTATCTCCTCATCATCATCTTGTTTCATTTGTTTTGTCTGTTCCAATTTTTCATCTACTCTTTCAGTTAATTCCTCCTCTTCCTGGGCGTCTTGATCACTCATTGTCCTTTGTGTTATATTTCCCAGCATTTCATCCATGCTCTCTATTCGATTCATTATTTCCTTAAAATGCCTTGTCAGTGTCTCCCTTGTACTTTGGATTATCGACGCCATCTCTTCCCAAGTTCCACTCCTTTCTCCTTGATGAAGCATCTTGTTAAATTTTATTGCGTCCCTCTTCTGTCCAATAATCCAAAGACTATATATTCAAACCTATAGTCACTTATCAAAAGAATTCAATATTCTTAGTTCTTTGTATCCCAAAATTAATCAACCTGTTCCTCTGGATAGTCCCATAAGTTTTCCAGAACCTCCTTAGGTCTCTCTATAAATTCAGTCTTGTATTGTAATGTTCAGGGGTCATTTTAATGATAATGTCTTCCGTATTATCACATTTAAATCCCCAACAATCAAATAGTTCCAAGATTTTGGGAGTATGTTGTTCTTCCTTTCGTCAGCAGGTGGCGCTCTTAGATTGGATTTAATATTAACCAGTTTTTTATTTTCCCACAAGTTGATTTTTAAGTAGATAATTCCAGCATTTCAAAATGCCTATCCAAAGCGGTGCCTATCCAGTTTAAAAGTTCAATTTTCTGCATTTTAGCGATTTTTCTGCCTTTTTCCCTTTAATTCTTTCCTTCAATTTTAAAATTTTTTTCAGAGTGCTATATCGTTGCTACTTTAAAAATAATTGTGAACCTCTCTTTTCCTGGAAATTCTCTTGGGGTTACAATTTGAATAAAAAGAATTCTTCTCACCCAGTTCACACACTGTTCACCAAAGTCGGCTCCTGCACTATGTTTAGATGGTCATCTGCTTCCCCAGCTTCTTGGCAGCCATCTTAGACTACCTTTTCTCCACGTCGTGGCACGGCGATCTCTCCTGTGACCTCACAGGGCGCCCCTCCTTAGCTTCACCGCCCCTACAAGGCGGCTTTGGCTCCTTTCGAAGCCCACAAACAGGGAGAAGCCAGCACAGGAACGGAGACCTCCGTTCTCTGTGACTAGTAACAGTACGAAGCTCCACCCCTCCTCCATTTACTATATTTTTCAACATACAAAAATAGAGGAGACCACAATTCAATATACATTTCCAAGCCCTTGTTCAGTGGGCTCTAAAGAAAGTTTCCACTCCTTAAAGGAACTTGCATTACACAAATGAAATAGTCTTAGGTTGCCTTAAGCCTCAATAAATTCCTTAAGACAAAATTTGCCCACAATAAAGGAAGGAAATCTGTAAAGCGTATTACCAAACACCTTACTTTACTTTACTTTACTTTTTTACTTTTATTTGCATTTCTATGCAAATTTCTCTTACGACACGCAAGAGGCACAATACTATACACAAACCTGCCCGAGAGAGAATCTATACAACTACATTTGTCACTTACAATGTATCAGCAATAAATGATCACAATCTTTGTGTTACACAAGTGAGCTGGCAACACTGTGCTATATTTACTCTTACTGTAATGTAAATGGTCACTTTGCTTATCTGGCACTTTGTAGCTATTTGATCTCACTGCTTGCTATGAAGCCAGGAAGGTGGCTTGATTCCGGCAGTTTCAAGTTTGACCTAGAAGAATTTCTCACATGCGCTAGAAAGTGGGTATAAGTAGACCTCATGGTTATGACAGTATTGGGACCGGAATTTCCATCACTAAGTGATGCAGTCGTAAAGTACAATGTCACATGACATTGCTTAGCGACAGCAGACCCCAATCCAAGCCATTCACAGCTTGTTCCCACCCAGCCCCAAGCCTCAGTAAGAGACTGCCTCCCCAGATACTTCACTGTGTAGGTTTATGTTTTAGCATGGTGATAAAGAATTCCATTTAAGCAGTCTTCTGTCACTGTCAATAATCAAGCCTTTTTATGTACACCAGAACGTCTAACCTCAGAGTTTTCAATACAAACCGCAAGAATCCAGCACTGTTTCCTACCTTTCGTGCATTTCCTTTGCTTCCCTTTCTTTCCTTTTAATTTCGAGCTCTGCGAAGAGTTTCATTGTCTGTTTGTACACTGCCTGCTTGAACTGTAAGAAACAGAGATTCAGCACCAATCTTGCGGCTCAGCTGCAGGTCAATAAAACATTAATCCTGAGGCTAATTAAAAAGACCAGCTGTCTTCCAGGAACACATCACAATAAACTAATACTAATCCAGAAGCTGGGCTTGAGGTTATATACTAGATGTAGTCAAACTACCATGAAGCACCTGGGAACTGCTAGAGTAAGTCTAGAGCACCACAGCTATGCCCTTATGATATCACTATGACATCGTACCACTAAATGTCTATGGAGATTCTCAGTCATCCAGGACATGGTTGTCCCAAAGATGCTTTTCCGAAAGGCAACTGGACTTCTTTGTTTTTTCCTTAAAGATGTTTCGCTTCTCATCCAAGAAGCTTGGGATGTTATATCACTAGCACATCCCAGAATAACTTACATAAATATTGTGTAAATATTTGCAGGATTGTTAATATTAAGAATACAAACATGTTCTAGTTTGGCACTGAAAACTAAATGTGTAATCAAATATAATACAAAGAATGCAAGAGAGGGGGAGTAACAGATATATTTATGGGTCTGGAACCAAACCAAAACTCCTCAAAATGTGGTGCAAATATTGATGCAAATAAAGGAAGGTATTGTCTAGGACTAGGTGAATTTCATTCCTGGAAAGATGAACTGGTCAACTTACTACTTGTGGATCATCTTCTTCTACATCGGTTGTCTTGCCATCTTTCTTTAACTGTTTCTTTTTCTCTTTTACCTAAAAGAGATTTCACAACTAAGGAACACAGAAGCTGCAGAGCATGCAAGAACTTCATAGTACAGTATTGTGCTGGCTCATTCTAACAGCAAAAGGCTTGGTCAAATCACTGCTACTCTCATAAGCATAATTTTTGCTAGCTTATTTACTTGTTAGGATCTGAATGCCTGTAGAAAGAAATACATTACACGATCATTTCCCAGTATTACAAGAAAAAAGACTTTCTTGGTGGAACTTAATTCTACCCAGATGTGTATGTATATCACTCGCGGCCTCACGTTGTCGTCACGTGACGTATCGCAACTTTCCCCCCCTCTTCGCTAAACCAGGCGTGGGCATGGCCAGCACGTAACGCATCTGGCCTGTGGGCCGCGGGTTTGACACCCTGATATATATTCATACTTACATATGATGTAAGTATGCAACTTAAAACCTGAAGTAAAAAAGCATCAAGTTTTGTGTCATTTGTTTATTGTTTTAACCACTCCTCCATCTATAAGGACATCTTTGGGTTACTGAAGGCTTTGGAAGATAATGAAGACATCTGCCACAGTGTAACATCAGTTGTCATTCTTCACAAACTGAAAAGGGATGCAAACAAGGCAGCACTGGAAGACCAGTAGCTTTATTTCTTCTATGTGAATAGCAAGAAAGTGAACAGTGTTGCTAAGTCACTTTCCTGCTGGAAACACCACTAACAAAAAGATGCAGGCAAGCCAAACTGAAGCTACAGATATATAAACATTTAACAACTTCCAAGATTAATAGTTTGTGTGAAATATATTAAACCTCTGAAAATGTATTTATTTTCTTCAACATTCCCAGCTCCATTTCTTTCTTAGCAGAATTTAAAGAGAAAGCTTTGAATAAGTTTACATTATTAGACCAATTACTTTATGAAGCCTTCAGATATCTTCCAATCTAAATTCACCGAATTCGAAAAGTTTAGAAGCAGATATTAACATTCACAACATATTCTTTACAATGTGTAATTCTCTTTCTAATCACAGTTAATCTTCATCAAAGTTGTGGTGCAATAAAATAAACGTAAGCTGTGGAATAATTTAAACATATATAATTTTCAGTTTAAGCAATATGCAGACAGACACCAACTGCAGTAGTTCACACCTCTCCTCCTGGATCACAGGCTGGCTGCCACGTGTGATACTTACAACGTGCTCCACATATTCCTTTCCAGCCTGTATCACGTCCAAGGCTCTCTTCTTTTGCTCCTGGTCTAGCAATAGCTTGTATGCTTTGTCAACAGCTGACAAACAAAACATTTCTATCAGCACATTCATACAACTTGAAAAATCTATACTACTAGAGAAAACATAAGGGCATATTTGTTTTTAGGGATCTAGCAAAAAGGGCAACATAGAATAGAAATAGAATTCTTTATTGGCCAAGTGTGATTGGACACACAAGGAATTTGTCTTTGGTACATATGCTCTCAGTGTACATAAACAAAAAATAAAATATATTTGTCAAGAATCGTAAGATACACTTAATGATAGTCATAGGATACTAATAAGCAATCAAATCATACTAGGAAACAATAAAAACAATATAAGTTGTAAAGATACAAGCAACATGGATATAGCCATAAGTGGGAAGAGATAGGTACTAGTAAAGATGAAAAGAAGAAGAGTAATACAGTCTTAGTAGTTAATTTGACAGTGTTGTGGGAATTAGTTGTTTAGCAGAGTGATGGCATTCGGGGGAAAACTGTCCTTATGTCTTGTCGTTCTGGTGTGCAGAGCCCCAAAAACGTCGTTTTGAGGGTAGAAATTGAAACAATTTATGTCCAGGATGTGAGGGGTCTGTAGATATTTTCACAGCCCTCTTTTTGACTCGTGCAGTATACAGGTCCTCAATGGAAGGCAGGTTGGTAGCCATTGTTTTTTCTGCAGTTCTAACTATCTGTTGAAGTCTGTGTCTGTCTTGTTGGGTTGCAGAGCCAAACCAGACAGTTATAGAGGTGCAGATGACAGACATGTAATTTATCTTTACATGCTAACATCAGAATTGCCTATTACCTATTGGATACACTGCTAATGCCTGAAATCTTGAACCCAGAAAAAACAGGGAAGTACCTTCAAAGGCCTTTTGTGCTCTGTCAGGATCATCTTGGTTTTTGTCAGGATGGACCAATATGGATAACTGTATAATTAAAGAACACAGACATCAAAATATATGAAATAATCACATAAACCAAGCCCTTATTTGCAGTTGTAATAAACAAACATTGCTAGTTACCTACTTCTTTCTGGGACAAGACCTCCCTAAATTCTCATTGTGCCAATTTCTTCAATGCTCTATAGCTAGGAAAGCATAGCAAGTATTTTTCAGAGATATTGACATCATACTAATTTCTTAAAGGACACAAAAGTTTTGGTCATCTGTGTGATTTATTCAATATTATAATATGAATATTCTAGCAATCTAGCAATCATTTTAAAGTGATAAAAACACCAACCTATAAAATGTATTTAGGTGCTCATATTTTTTATTTCAGTACAAAATATCCAAATTCAGACACAAGTTTCTAGATTGCATGGCTATGGAGGAAATTTTGTCAACAAAACAAATATCTCAAGAAAACTATCAGAACAGTATTGCTAACTGTTTGGGAAATGGAATGAGGAGAAGTGGGGGGAGTTTGCATATTTATTTTTTGTGCTGGTCTATGACCATAATAAAGATTGAATTGAATTGAATTGGATATTTATTTATAGGCCACTCCAATTGGTTGCTACTTTGGGGATTTTATAAAATACACAGTAAAAATACAACAGAAACAAACAAAAACTCTGCAACATAGTTACCAAACATAATTCTTTGCCAAGTCATAACCTGGTGAATTATTCTTTGGTTTCCTCTTTTATTATATGCTTGATGCTTAGCTATCTAACCTTCTGCCTAGTCATACTGCATTGACTACTGAATGATCTTTTAAAGTAATGAAACAATTTAATCCCTCAAATAAGAGCAATTGGGAATAACTCCAAATACATGCATTTTTATATAACATTACAAAGCACTTTGTAAACTTAGTTAGCATGCTGCATATGTTCAATGAAACAGTGAGCTGCAGTTCTCAAATAAATGTATCGATCCCTACAACTGCTAAGAGGGTCTCTTCCATGTTTAACAAACTGTAGAAGCCACATACCTGACGGAATCTTTTCTTTATTTCTTCATCAGTGATTTCAGGATCCAATTGCAGTACCTAGAAAAGTCCAAAAGTGTTTTTTTTAATAAAGGTACTGCTTAGAAAACACACAAAACAGCACTATTCATGAAACGAGTTATCTCCATGCTCCAGAAACTTTAAGATCATCAAGAAAGTAGAAAGCCAAAATCCTTCAGTAGGGAAATTCTTCAGGGAGTAATCTCAAAAAGCCATCCAGCAACAATTAGGCATGCTCAGTGGTTATTGAATGCCGAGATGAAGATGGAAAACTAGCAAAAATGGTAAAGGACTGGAGACCATGGTTCTTGGCACTCTGAAGAGTATCATTTTATACTGCCACTTGTTACAATTCCATGTGTCCTTCCAGCAGACTTAGCAACTGAAAAATAAGTGTAGTGAACCAGCAAGACACAAATGCAAGAGTGTATGAATTTAAATGGGTAGGGTGGATTCTTATTCTGCAGCAAAACATACTTCATATCTAGAATGAATCGCCTAAATAACTAGGTTTACTTCTTGCTAGTTCACTGATTCATTTCTAAAGGGATCAAGAGTGGTGCCATTTGTGGTATAAAAGAACAAGTAAACCTTAGGTTCAAAAAGAAAATGTTATCGGATTCTCAAACATTTTAAAGAAATGATTCACTATGACAGCAAGCAACTAAAACATGCCAATATAAAAGTTTACCACAAGTGAATGTTATGACACAAGCAAATAATTAGTTGTGTGCAAAACCAAATGGTACATATCCAGAATGTTCCAGGAATGGACCATGCTAGTTTGCATATCTCTTTCAAGTAACTGGATCTATACAAAAAAAACCTGCAGTGATAGGACAATGAATAAAGAAAACAAATTTAAACATACCTCAAAGGGATTCAGATTAAAATAGGAGGCCCCAGGCCTAGTGAGCCTTTCAATCTGATTTTTTGAAGTTAAAACAGAATCTCGCCTTTCAATTTGCTTTACCTGTAGAAATTAGCACATCATTAATGACCAGAACTGTACCAGATAATTGTGGGGAAAATAGGAGGCGGAAGATGTATTGGGTAATACCGGTACAAAAAGTAATAATTTGGTTAATCCAAAAAGCCTCAATTAATTGTGACAATATATCTTGTGAGCTAGTCAGCTAGATTAGGGCACAACACTGACATAAACAGCTAAAACTGCATAGGAAAATGTTGGGAATAATAGGAGCTATTGCTCAACACATTTGGAAGACACTGTTAGGGAAGACTATGATGTACACTTCATTGAGAATGACTGAATGAATCAAATATGTTGAATAAACCCAACTGAATTAAATCGTTGAATAAACATAACATAGAATTATATAAATGTGTCCGATTATATTATTTTCAATTTATTTCACATTTCAATAGGGATGTCATTATCTATACCAGAGAATCATTAGATGGCAGCAGAGAGACAGATAACCTAACTCTTTGCTACCAGCATGGCCTCTTAGAGAACTTCAGAAGAGGAGAAAGGCCACAACTGTAATAACCAACATATTTTATCCTGTTGCATATATAATCATAACTGGGTTTGGACATCTATTGATGATTATATATGCAACAGGATAAAATATGTTGGTTATTACAGTTGTGGCCTTTGTCCTCTTCTGAAGTTCTCTAAGAGGCCATGCCGGTTGAACTTGGTGTAATGTTTAATACAAAGAAACACAAAGAAGATAGGGCAAAATGTAACAGAAAGGTGGATTTACATTTAGCTCCATGCACACTTTCCAAGATTTGAAAATCCACCATTTTTACAGACTGGGAAGCTATCTCAAAAGCAAACAACCTGGACACTGTTCTCTTACTACTGTCGCTGTAATAGTCAATGGAGTGATTAAATTACAAGCCCATTATATTATAATCCTAAAGTTGTACTACCTATCAATTTGAAAGAAAAACTGAACCAATATCAACACAAAAGGATGTGTGAGGAGAGATCAGCAGAAAACAGAAAAGGAAGAAGTGAAGGAATAGGAAGATCAGGACCAAAGAAAAGTGTTGAAAGTATTATGCAGTTGGGAACCACTGAAAACATTAAGAGACCATAATGGTTCGGGCCAAAGTCCTCAGGACACAGCAGAACTTCCACAGGTGACTGCACAGCAATATTAATGTGTCATCACATATATGTGACTCATATATTTCTGATCAAATGCCTCCTTGTCTTACGCGCAATGAAAGAATAGGGATCAGAATTAAACCTGTGGCTCCAAGAAAAGAATTTGATGTAAAATAAGAAAACTGGCTGGCAATCAGCGTTCTGTTCCTCTCCTACACTCAAGTGACGGGACTCCCTTGTCTTTCTCCCTTGTCCCTTTCTCGTTTTCTACCTAATTTTCCATTAATAGGCTCCCCGCGAACTGTAATCACGGCAGGGATCGGCCCCGAGCGCCCTTCAGACTACAACTTCCATCCGCCCCAGCCAGGGTAACGAATGGCGACGAGGGGCAGGAAGGCAAACCCCCTGAAAGGTGACAAGCCAGCTTGTTTGGGCCTGGCAACAGACCGCGCCTTGAAAGGCTCCTTCACCCCACAACGCCTTCGGGTGCAGCAAGCTCAACGCTTCTCCCACCCTCTCAATCCGAAGGGGCCGGAAAAGAAGAGCCGAGCGGGGAAGGAAGGACCGGCAGACAACCGGCATCTATACAAGCAATCGACCCGAAGGGAGAAGCCCAGCCCGGCTAGAGGAAACCCACTAACAGCCCCAGCCTTCTGGGACCTGCCGAAGCGGGCCAGAAGGACAAGGCGTCCCTTCGGGCTCCGGGGACGGAGACGGGCTCGCGATACCTCCGTGTAGAAGGTGAGAAACGCCTCCTCAGCCGAGCCCTCCGCTTCTCTCTCGCCCGGAGCCGCCATTTTTGGTACCACGTGACCCGCCGCGCGCCCTTTCCACCTGATCGGGACCGACTCCGCCTGGCCACCGGCACGTGACCAACAACGCCTGCCTTTCCGAGGGTTTTTTTGGAGGGGGGGGTCTCTTAAAGGGCCAGAGCGCCGAGGCTGGGATGCCTCTTGGCCCGACGTCGTTTCCTGTAGTTCTACTCCCGCTCGCTTAGGCACAAGCGAACCATTTCTGGTTTTGAGTTTTCATCGCTTTTTTGGAAAAAGAAATATTTCTCACAAGGACTCCTAGTCCATTTCCCTTCTCTTCTTTTATCCTCCGCACTGGTGTTTCTCAAACCTCCTCAACGTTTAACTGTGTGGACTCCAATTCCCAGAATGCCGTAGCTGGCGTGTTTCGGAGTTCAAGGAAAAACAAAAGTCCGCTTGCCTTTTGAAAAAGCATCTTTGGGACAACCACGCCCTGGATGACTGAGGATGTCCGCAGACACACAGTTTAAAGTTGCGGGGTAAACGTAAAGGCAGAGCTCTGTCTTAATCTCCCCCTCCACCCCGAGTTTAACTAGGTAAGAATTTCAAGCTGGATCTCTTTGGTTAAAAACCCTCAAACGTATTTAACCAAACGTATTGGTTAAAAACCCTCAAACGTTCAATATAAGCGCCACTGCACGCAGAATATTTTCAATCTGCATTTTGCAGTTTAAAAAACGGTGGTATGTATAGTGCTCCTGTTATATTACTGAAAACACATGCTAGGCGTATATTGACATGGACCGATGACTCATTATTTACTGGAAAAAAACAATTTCAGCAGTGGATTGTTGAAAAAACTGGCTCAAATCTTGGAGTCTTCCATCCTGGGGTATAATGCGGCCAGCTTGTGTGGTGACCTTACTCTATGCACAGAGACAACCCTGAAAAAAATAAAAGCAAATTATGAGACAGTTGTGATAAACCATTTGATATACACTCATCAATATCCCTCCGGGGCTTTTTTTTGCACCATATGCTTACCAATTGACTGTAGTTAATTCAGCTGTTTTATCAGATTATCCCAGTTTTCCAGATGGCGTAACACTGATCCATAAACTAGACATACAGATTGTCGCCACATAATAAGCTAAAAAGTGTTTGATGCACTTGTAGCTCAGTCTGTTGCATTATATCTCAGCCACGGCTTCAGTTTTTCCTTAATGCGTGGTGGAAACGCGGGACCCCAAAACGAGTAAAGATCGACTTGCTAACAGAAAGACAATCCCTTGCAAGCAAACCGCCCAAGCCTAATTTAATTATTTTTCAAGGATTGAAAACAATATTTCTCATTGTTCAAAAACGAGGAAAGATTAAGATCTCCCAATAGGAAAAAAAATACTCATAGCTATTGATTAGTAAGTCCATAAGCTACATATTTCTATGTTTACAGTCAATGTCAGAAAATTATCCCGGAAAAGCCAAGAATAGGGGCGGATCCTTTTAGGTCACGCCTCTCCATAGACAAACGTGCCCTAGAGCAGCTCCCTGGGACGACGGAAGTTCAAAATGTGGACGACCTGGCATCTATAGTTTCTGCGTTGCTCTGATTGGCCTCGTTCTTTCCCTCTTCTCCTCCGATTGGCCTTCGCTTCACCTTGCCCCTCCTTTTCCTCTAGAAGGCAGACACAGCCACCCATCCACCTCCAAGGACAGAACTGAGATGGCTGCTGTTGGTTCGATATTCAGATCTGGATTGCGGGGAGCGATGGCTTTACCTCAGCAGCAGCGGGCCTGGAGCTCCGGCCCCGATCAGGTACCGTCGGCATCGGTGGTCCGGCTGCAGGGCCTCCGGGGCAGCAGGGCCTGTGGAAGGTCTTCGCTGAGAAGGGGAGGCGGGCGGGTCTGAATTGGTGCTGGAGGCAAAGGCGGAGGCGTCTAACTTAGGCCTCCTTTCCCCCCCCCCCCCCTCCTCCTTCCGGCCTGGGTGAGCTCGGCAAAGGTGCTGGAAAAGGCGGGGGTGGCGGTGGAGCCATCCGTGAAGCTGGCGGCGCATTTGGAAAACGGGAAGCGGCTGCGGAGGAGCGCTACTTCAGGTATGGTTATGCCTGGATTCACACATTACACCGAACGTTAAACACGAGTTAGCGGGCAAGTTGATTTACTCGTGGAATGTCACGTCAGAACTTCCCCCCCCCCCCCCCTCTCCTTCCTGAGCTGGGTGAGCTCGGCAAAGGTGCTGGAAAAGGCGGGGGTGGCGGTGGAGCCATCCGTGAAGCTGGCGGCGCATTTGGAAAACGGGAAGCGGCTGCGGAGGAGCGCTACTTCAGGTATGGTTATGCCTGGATTCACACATTACACCGAACGTTAAACACGAGTTAGCGGGCAAGTTGATTTACTCGTGGAATGTCACGTCAGAACATGAAAAACAGATCAGGGTTGAACATAAGACCCTGGTTCACACGGGCTGAAACAATGGTTGGGCTTCCGTTTTACCCTCATCTAGCTAGGGTATTCTGCAGATTCACCCATATTGTATTTTAGTGACTTTTTTTTTTAAAGATTTAGTGACACATTTTCAATTTCTGACCTGCTTTTCCTTTAGAAATTCAAGATGGTATGCAATGCATTTCCACTTCTGATTTTTCTTAGTAATAAAGGATTGTGTGGGGGAAGGCTGAGAAAGTTTGTCCCAAACTCACTCAGGATGCTTCTGTGGCTGACAGCAGATTTGAACCAGGGTCTCCCTGGTGTGATAGCAGATTTGAACCTGGGTCTCTCTCCCTTTCTCCACAACTGCATTTCCCCTCTCATATTGCACAATAATCTGATATATAAATATTATGGGTGACAAGGCAAGTTGGAAGATGCTGGATCCAAAGTCAAGTTAGGTCTTCCTTTAGTAATGGTGATATGCAGATACAGCCATATTCCTTTGGCTGTGAAGTGAGAAAGATTAGCTCTGAAACAGCAAATAAAGACTATGCAAACTAATTCCATGTTGTTGCCAAGAAAATATGGGTGTGTCCAGGTAGCCAACTGATAATTCATCTCAAGGGGACACTGGACTTTATTTTTGAGCCAAACATCTTCCAGTCAACCCTATCTCAGAATTGTGATAAAATTAGGATTGGGAGATATATAGACTGACTTCATCTTTTGGGTGGGAGAAAAAATTCAGTTCTTCCTGTAATTACTATATGGTACCTAAACTCATAAACTTCACTAATTCTGAATCTGGTTTCTGCTATAAAAAGTTGTAGGCATCTTATTCCCAATACTCACTTCTGTAATATGGGAGATAATATAAATTTATTTGTATGGATTTATTTTAAGGATAAAATCTAAAATATGCATGTGAACTGCTTAAACACCTGAACACAGTGAAAGATCTAAAGAGAAGTAACTATTAACTATTCATACTACTTTATCAAATGGGAACATATTTCCCATATTTGTTTCTCCCTTGCTCATTCAGAGGGCAACATAGTTGGCATCTCATACAAATTTAGTGTTAGATAGATTTGGAGGTCTCCTCATGCTCCAATTATTGCATTTCATGTCCATCCAGCCAAATATTCCCCCAGCTAAATCCCTGAATGCTTGATATGCTGAAAAAGCAATTCTACTTAAAGCAGAATATTTCATGGAATTTTGGACAGCAAACTTGAACCAAAATGTTTTGCATGCCCAAATTATGAGGAATGGGGGAAATAAGCCTTAAGTTTGTAAAAGGAAAGGTGGAATATTCAATAGCAAATAACTTAAATCACATTATTACCTTTCTAAACGAGCTAGGCCACCTTATATTAATGTGTTTGCTGATTAGCAATGGGATAACTTGTGAGGCAGATAGTCATTAGTAAATGTTGTAAGGACTGCAATTTGAAGTGAAGAATTATGCCATTATTTTTCATGACATTTTAGCAGAGGTTTGAATGAATGACAATAATATATATTATTTATCCTATTATTTTTGCAGGGAGAAAGAGAGAGAACAGTTGTCAAATCTAAGAAAACATCATGAAGAGGAAATAAGTCACCATAAGAAAGAAATAGAGCGTCTGCAGAAAGAAATTGAACGTCATAAGTACAAGATCAAGAATCTTAAAGATGATGATTAAGTTGCTATTATTGATGTGGTATCTGGTCTTGTTTTGAAAATGGTCCCTGTGAATACTCAGGATTTGGTTCCTACCATAGTGTGAAATAAACAATTCACTCTATCTTCATAGTCAGTGTCTTCTTTAGAAAATATTTAGTATTTACATAATAATTATGGATAGGTATTTCTTGAATCATGATTTTTGAGAGGAAGAAATGTATGATTAAAAATTTGCCAGCTAAGTTTCAGAAGGGCCACTATTTTTTCCTATTGCTTGAAAGTATATTCTTACAGTGTCTTCTCCCCAAGGATGGATAATTGTTCATGTCCAAAGCAAGTTGAGGGAATTGAGATTTGGGGGGTGGGGGGAAAATTACATAAACTTTTTTTCTAGTTCTTTACAAAATTCCTAGAGGACTAGGGAATGATGTTGTAATCTAACAAAAATGGCAGATAGTTTAGCCATCTGATATAATGAATTTTAATACGGTACTAGGCTAGTTCATGTACAAAGTAAAGCTTAAAAATATTCTTGACTATGTAGAATTTTGTATTCTGTTCTGATAAAAATATTTAACAATATTAGCAAATCAGACTTTTAAGAGTGACTTCTGAGCGCATTTAACTATCATCTTCAAGGCTGTATTATTCTAGAGGCAAAGTGATCTTTCACGTTACAGAAGCTATTTGTATATGTGGAAATAGTAATCATTTATTGGGACAGAATAACCTTCAAGCATTATTAGCAGTTATACTTAGTTTATCAACCTAGAGGTTAAGAAATGGAAAAAAAAATCTGTGTCCTTCTCGTAGTGCGACTCCAAAGAGAAGAAAGGTGGTGAAAAGTCTAAGGTTTCTGGACAAGATGGGCAGCACAAAAATTTAATATCTAAATAAATTCAGAGGAAAAATTAACTAGAATATCTTATATTTTAAAGCCAAAAATCTGTAAAAATGATAATCCAAAATGAAGGCTACAGATAGTTGTTTATTTTACAGATAAAATGGTTAACAAAATGCACAGATTATGAAAAATTGATCAGAAACACTACCTATATTTTAATATTAATAAATTAAAATATGGATCTAATCTGTCATTATGATACACCAATGAACACAGCATCATTGAGGGAAAATACCAAGATTACATTGCAGCCTCTTAGATTTTATCCCACCCTCCTCTCTTTCTCCCTGTGTGTGTGTGTGTGTGTGTGTGTGTGTGTGTGTGTGTGTGTGTGTGT
>QLTV01001458.1:1385430-1431499 GCA_003457575.1 Thermophis baileyi | reverse complement strand
TCAACAGCACAGAATACGCCTTCTGGAGTGGCCCAGTCAGAGTCCTGACCTCAACCCGATTGAAATGCTGTGGCATGACCTTAAGAGAGCGATTCACACCAGACATCCCAAGAATATTGCTACACTGAAACAGTTTTGTGAAGAGGAGTGGTCCAAAATTATTCCAGATCGTTGTGCAGGTCTGATCTGCAACTACAGGAAATGTTTGGTTGAGGTTATTGCTGCCAAAGGAGGGTCAACCAGTTATTAAGTCCAAAGGTTCACATACTTTTTCCTCCCTGCACTGTGAATGTTTACATGTTATGTTCAATTAAACCATGGCAACATCTAATGTTTGTGTAGTATTATTTTAAGCAGACTGTGTTTTTCTATTGTTGTGACTTAGATGACGTTCAGAGCACATTTTATGACCAATTCATGCAAAACTCCATGTAATCCCAAGGGGTTCACATACTTTTTCTTGCAACTGTAATTCTGTCAGAAGGTTCGGAAAAGCTTCTATTGAGACAATAGTACCATAAGAGGGTACCGTGCTACCGAGTAGAAGTGGGCACAAAACAGAAAATATGTTCCATTTATGAGACAAACACCTTGTAATGTGGGAGTTAAGGGACATTCCTGGATAGGATGTGGTCCAGCCAAGCTCAAAATTAGATCATTTTGATTGTTCTGTGTTCTAACTTAGAAAAAAAATGCAGAGATGTCTTATGAGTGGAATAAGGCAAAGTCTCTCTTCCCTTCTTCTTCCTTTTGAGTAGTTGCCACTGGGCTTGAATTTAAGCACAGCCAGTCTATCTTGCTTTCTCCCCATATTTCTTACCCCATAGCTGCTGTTGATGGCCTTGCTTTTCCCCTCACTATGAAAGACCTCATGCCTCTGTTGTCTCTGGGTACCCAAGAGGGTATCCATCCTTTGCATATCCCTATTTCTGTGCTGTTACAAGAAATGACCTTAATTATTTGTGGGAAATTGTTTTTCACTGTTAGAAACCCTCAAACTAATGGGATACAGATGTTATCTTAGGAGGTGATGGGAATTGTACTCCAACACATCTGGAAAGCATCAAGTTGGGGGTGCTTGGTATAAGACTCAGTACAGCTTTTGTTGTCTAAATACACTGATTTTGGGTGACATGTATATAAATTAGGGCTGTAATTTAAAACTTAATGCTGCAGCTTGAAAGAAATATAAGGTTTATTGGACATTTTGCAAAAATAGTAGAAATTAATGATATTTAATATGCTCATAGTAGTATAGTATACTAATACCGTGTTTCCCCGAAAATAAGACAGGGTCTTATTTTCTTTTGACCCCCGAAAAATGGCCTTGGCCTTATTATCGGGGGGGGGCTTATTATTTTGGGGGTGCAGTAGGCGGCGAGCGTGGGACTGGATGTCCCGTCGCCGCCGCCTCCCTTCCCTGTTCTTTGCGCCGGCTGAGCGGCTGGCCCACTGCCGCCGCCTCATGATGGAGCAGGACTCTGCAAGGCTTGTTGTGCCGTTGCACGCACGAACTGCAGGACTGCCGTGAGCTTCATACTGGCACAGCTGGCATCCTGCTGCTCGTGGCTGTGCCGGTATGTCGAACCTCGCGGTAGTGCTGCCGTTGTAATAAAAAACCTCGCGAGTTCGAGAAGTTTGATTGAACTCGCGAGGTTTTTTTATTACAATGTTTTTCCCTAGACACAACGGTGAGGAACGCGACAGAGCTGGAAAGGTAAGATGCGCGTCTCGTGGCCCAACATGTCCCACCCCGACCCAATGGCAACAGCAGCCTGGCTGCTTCCCTTCCCCACCGTCTCTTTATCGAGAGGGGTGGCAGGTGGGGTGGGGGAGAAGCAAGATGCGTGGAGCGAGACATGGCTCCCCTTGCCGTCTCTTCTCCGCAGCCCTGCATGGAGCTGGAACCATAGAGCGGGACACGCACTTCCAGAGTGGCCACTGCCGGAAGACTCTGCCCCGGCTCCCGGAAGACTCGGCAGCAGGTGGCTAGCCCGACCGGCCTCTTACCGCTTGGTTGGTGAGTGGCTCTCTGCCCGGCCGGAGGGGGGGTTGTCTGCTTGGGGGGCACTACGTGGCAAGAGGTGCCGGGCAGCTGCTCTCTTGCGAGTGGGGCAGGAGTTTGCAGGCAAGGGGGATGGATGGGAGGCAGGCGAGCGCCAAAAACACTGGGGGGAGAGAGAACAGAGAGACAGCTCCGGATCAGCTCAGCTGATCCGCGGGTTGGGTTTAAGGGGCCCAGCTGCCACTAGCTGACCGGGGAAGGGAAGGGCTGCCTCCTGTGCTGCCCATGCCCACCCCTTCACTAGGGCTTATTTTCGGGGGAGGGCGTATATTTACACCCACCCCAAAAATCAGGCTTGGCCTTATTTTCAGGACATGTCCTATTTTTGGGGAAACACGGTACCTGCAACCAAAATTCATATTGTAATGCAAGTTCTGCAGTTTTATGATTACAGCTTACTAAATGGTTTCTTGACATTGATGTAGTGGTTGTTTTAAAGCAAGCTGGAGTATGGGTTAAGTTTTTTATTTTGACTTGCTTCTAATTATAATGAATGTTTCTGCTTGGAGGGATGCCTTTAAGTTGCATGAAGTATATGAAGAGCTAGTTATAGTATTCATAATTTAAAAGCCATAACCTTCGTTCTGTATCTCTTAAATTGAATTGAATGTTTTGGTAAATTCAAGGTTGTTTATCTTTCTGCTAATATGACACAGTCAATCTTTATCTTTAGCAGGGTTTATATTGCCTATCTGTTGTGGCCGAATAACAAACTCCAGTTCAATACCATCAAATAGGAATTAGAAAAAGCCACAAAAATCATTTGAAAAGATAGTGTTTTTTTAAATTGATATTTGCCATCTTACTGACTTTTGCATCAAATCTTTCCTATTGATACTAAAAATTGAAGGTGCAGTCTTTCCTTTAATCTCTAATATATGACATGCAGAGTTTAATACAAGTTCATCTTGTTGGTATGTGATGTGCAATTTGTTTATTGACTGTTCTACTTGTGCTAACTTAATGTGGCATATTCTTTTTTTCAAAAAAAGTTCCGGAAATCAGTGTGTGTTGAAGCTGTATGGTGTCTCTTATGTAACAAAATATTGATTTTGAGCATGGAAGGAAGCCAGAAAAATATGGGAAAGATGGAAAGCAAGTATTGATTGACATTTGTATATTTAGCTGGTCTTGTAGAACTTTGTACTGAATACACTGATCAAAATTTTCTGTGAGGCCAAGGGAATAATGGCAGATATTTGTGCATTCCAGTATCCTTCCCCCCCCCCTTACAATAACGTACATTAATCTCACAAAAATAAAAAGTAGATTCTTTGTACATGAAGTACTTAAAATTGTTCATTTTTCCATGTACATGCTCCACAGTATTTCAGGACTGTATTTTCTGTTGAAATTAGGCGAGTTGTATTATAAAGGCTTTAAATAAAGAGTTAATACAAGTCACTGGCAGTATGTTTACAGTTAGTTTAGATAAATGCATTGTCCTTCAAATTAGTTATTTCTGGCTTTATGTAATATAGCTCCTGAATTTTTTCCAGCAGCATAATAAAATGGCTAATCAGGTGAATGGTAATGCGGTACAGTTAAAAGAAGAGGAAGAACCAATGGATACTTCCAGTGTTACTCACACAGAACACTACAAGACACTGATAGAGGCAGGCCTCCCACAGAAGGTGGCAGAAAGACTTGATGAAATATTTCAGACAGGTATAATATGCATTTCTTGTTTCTGATTGGTTATAAAAGTGAAGGCAAAAAAAAATAATCAAATTTTTTAGGCTTTAAAGATGAAAACTGCTGTATTTTGTACTGTGTAGCTATGAATGTACTGCTGCTTTCACTTTGAGATTGAATATATCGACAGTACCTTAGGTCTTTAGGACACTAACTGTTTCATAGACTCTCCCAAATAAAAGAGGGCATTGCTGCCTACTGAACTGTAATTTTTTTTCAACATTATAATAATTTGCTTTTACTTTGCTACCATCACCAATTTATGGTGCTTAGGCTAAACAGTATTTCAGTAGGTGGTTTAAGGAGGGGAAGTAGCTTGCTTGGCTTGCTTTGGGTCTATATGTTTGTCTATATCCTAGTGAATAGTTTTAATTTATTTAAGTCATCATACTGAAGTATTTAGTTTTATGATAATTGCTTGAATCCTATTTATCTTACTTGGAGCAAGTGGCTTGTGTATTTTAAAAAGAGAACACAAAAGAATTTTAGGATGCACTTATCTTTTTGCTGTGAAAAGAGACAATTTCTCTTCTTTAGTTTGTGTGTGGCGAATATAGTTAGATAAGTAAATAGAATTCCTTCATTCCCTTGCCTCAAATATTTCAGAGAGAAGATTTAACCTGTCTTCTTTTTCTAAAGTCCTAGAATGTTTTTTGCAAGTTTATGATAATTCAAAAGAATACCATGTCCGTCTTTATTATGATGGTATTTTGACTCAGGTGGTAATCTGTCTCCAAAGACAGTGCCAAGGAATGTCTGATATGGTAGTGCTGTCTCCTTAGAGAGATACTTCTCTAGGGTTGAACTAAGCTGATATTCACATAGTGGCTTGAGTATAGTTGTTCGAAAGGGGAATGTAAAGATACAAGTTCATACTAAAACTTTACTGCCTGGCTTCAATATATTCGTAGAGATGTATCTTCATGTGTAAAATTTAACATTTTAACCCACTTGGGTCTGTTAGTGCAGTTGGATACTTCTCATTTCATGCCTAGATAATTAAAAATATTTTCATGATTTTTAATCATCTGAGTTTTGTCCCATGTACAAGTGATGCAGGGGCTTTCCACCATCAACTCTGAAATTGCAATCTCATGGCTCTGCTGCTATATTTTGTGCTCTAGAGTAGGGTGTTTCAGTATTAAAAACTTTAAACATTAAAAACACATACATTATATTTCTTGAAAGATTGTGCCAATATCTGACATTTCACCATTTTAAATGCCAGTTTAATGGAGCTTGCAAAGCTCTACATTTTTATAATATGTACTTCTAAGTCTTTCATTATAGAGAATAAACCGTATCCAAAACTTTCAGTGTATGTGTATCAGGGCTGCCCCTACTGTATGTAGGTCTCTACCTGTACACTTAAAATTAAGGTATTGAAAGTGCATAACAGGGCTCGAAATAATGGAGAGGAAAGGGTTGGCAAAAACAAAAAATAGTAATTGTAATACCTACTTTTTGTAAACATGGGGAAAAAAATAACATTTTCTGATGAAGACTGGGAAGTGGGCTTTATAAATTATTCCAATAACTGGTGCAGCACATTGTGGTGAAATGATAGAATTGTTTCCTTATCTTTGACTTGTAATGGTTCCATTTGAAAGAAAAAAACCTTAAAAGCTCTGAAAACCGATTTTGTTTTTAGAAATCTGAGCCAGAGCCTGTTATTTCAAACCCTGATATGTGAGATTATTTTGCTTACAAAAGTATTCCAAAATTTGTGGGAAAATAACCTTTAACCTGTAGTATGTCATTATTAATTAGTTAATAATATTATAATTGATTTTAATTAAATAATATTATTTTGATTTTAGCAAAGCACAGTAGGCTTTTGAAACTAACTTGTCTTTAAATAGGAATCTGTAATGTTTTTCTATTTTTAATTTTTTTAGGATTGGTATCTTATGTTGATCTTGATGAGAGAGCAATAGATGCTCTCAGGGAATTTAACGAAGAAGGCGCCCTCTCTGTATTACAGCAGTTTAAGGAAAGTGACCTGTCGCATGTACAGGTAAGGTAAGAGCTTCTGTGGTGTGAACAAATAGGCCCACAGTGTGGTGTGGTGCAACAAATATGAACAAACATGACTGAATTCCAATTTAATTTTTTTTTCCACAGCAAGACTGTGTTTCCATTCAAATATTAAAAGTAAAATATAGCATTGCATGTGAGTATTAGTGCCTCGTATTAGCCTGATAATTGAACTGCTGGTTTGTTTTAATATTAATATATCAAGTGACGTTATATTCAAGATACTGGTTGGTTCTCAGGGTGTAACTAAGCGTTATTCAAGCTTCAGTGACTTCAGATTATTTTTTAATGCCTTCTGCTTCACTTCTTTCATTAATTATATCCACAGAACAAAAGTGCATTTTTATGTGGAGTTATGAAGACTTATAGACAGAGAGAGAAACAAGGAAGCAAAGTACAAGAATCAACAAAAGGGCCAGACGAAGCAAAAATTAAGGTAATGTATACACAGGTATTAATAGGAAAGCAAAAGTGGAACTTATTCTCAGGAGTAAAGAACTGTATCACAAAATGAATTCCTCCATTAGTTCCTTTTATAATAAATTTTTACATTACAAATGTAGATTGGCAGAAATATCTAAAATATAAGACAATGTTGCCTTCTAAGATAAATTTTGCAAATTGTAAGATTTCATAGGAAAAAAATGTTTGTTTTTCAGTTTCTAGCAGCTGTATATTTAGCATAACATACGTAGCTGTCCTATTACATGCACTATTTTAGTGCCTGATAATAAAGATTGGAAATCCCCTCTCGAAAATTTTTCCAATTTGAAGAGCATAACAAGGCTGTTTACCGTACTATTTGGAGTATAAGATGCACTTTCCTCCCCCTAAAAGAGGGTGGAAATGTTGGTGTGTCTTATGCACCGAATACAGCCATTTTTGGCCACCTGAAACCCCGCCCTGTGCGTCCCGTTTTCGCCAAAAACAGGCCCGTTTTTTTCCACAAAAACGGGGCATGCAGAGGCTTTGGGAGGCCTGCAGAGTGCTAGGGGCTGGGGAGGGCAAAAACGCGACGCGTGGGGGGGTTGGGAGGCGAAAAGCGGGGCCGTTTTTCATGAAAATGGGGGTGTTTTTGCCCTCCCCAGCCCCCAGGAGCACTCTGCAGGCTTCCCAAAGCCTCTGCACGCCCCGTTTTTGCGAAAAACAGGCCCGTTTTTTGCCTCCCAAACTCCCTGTGCATCACATTTTTGCCCTCCCCAGCCCCCAGGAGCACTCTGCAGGCCTCCCAAACAGTCTGCGCACCCCGTTTTCGCAAAAACGGGACACACAGAGGGTTTGGGAGGCCTGCAGAGTGCTCCTGGGAGCCAGGGAGGGCAAAAACTTTTTTCTTGTTTACCTCTTCGAAATCTTGGTGTGTCTTATAGTCTGAAAAATACGGTACTATACTAAGACAGTTTCTTGACTATTGTTAATCACCCTCCCCTTTGTAAAGATTTTGTGTCTTCAGCAAAGTGCATATGATAGAAGTAAAGTTTCAGCCTGCCACAGAGAAATAACTGGCAAGCTTAATAGAAAATACTAAATACTGCACCTTGGAGGCACTGGGGGGGCGGGTAGTATCTGGCATCCCATAACTGATCTCACAAAGGCCACAAAATTGGCCAAAGAACATTAGAAAAGGATTTTGTTCACATTCAGCATTAATTCCTTTTATTTACTTGGCTTTCCTATCATTACTGTATTCTTGTAGTAGTGGGAAATGAAAGGCCTGCAAAGGGGTCAAAACTTGACTGTGCAGGCTTGTATGGGAGACACAGAGACCCACATAACCGTAAGGCTGGCCGGCCCCATGAGACACCGCCCCCCATGTGTATTAACAACTGCTAACCTCTCTGTCTTGGGGAATTTTATAATGTTATCTTTAAAACCTTAATTTTTTTAAATCTGAAAATATGCTGATTTAAATGTTAATTTTATTAATTATATTGTACACTGCCCAGAGCCTTTCTCTGAGGGAGATGAGCAGTTAAGAAATATGAATGAATGAATGAATGAATGAATGAATGAATGAATGAATGAATGAATGAATGAATGAAATAAGACATGGAATGCAATCCCACTAAGCATGATTGTGATGTTAGCATGTTAGAAACTCTTCAGTGGCATGTTAAGAAGAAATCTTATCAGACATATATAATTCCATCAGTAGCAAAAGTGACGGGTTTTACCATCCTTAGTTGATATTCTGCATTTCTCTTGCAAGCAATTAAATTTTGCAAATGTGTTCTAGAATATGAAGCAGTGGGGAAAATGTTCTATTGAAAGGGTTCCTTGAGGTGAAGTGTTGTTTTTCCCCTATTGACATTAAAAGCCACTTGCTCTCTCTTTTTTTTTCTTTAAAAATTCAGGCTTTGTTAGAACGAACTAGTTATACTTTGGATGTGACCACAGGACAGCGGAAATATGGTGGTCCTCCCCCAGATACTGTCTACTCAGGATCTCAGCCTGGCATTGGAACGGAGGTTTGCATATGCAGTTTATATGTCTAAATAAGATTATTTTGACCTTAATTATACTAAATAAACAAATTGGAATGATTACAGGTAGTCCTCAATTTACAACTACAATGGAGCCCCAAATTTCCGTTGCTAAGCAAGACAGTTGTTAAGCGAGTTGTGTCCCATATTACGGCCTCTGAATAACTGTGGTTGTTAAATGAATAATGTGGTCATTAAGTGAATCTGGTTTTCCCCATTGACTTTGCTCATCAGAAGCCAGCTGGGAAGGTCACAAATGGTGATCACGTGATCCTGGGATATTGCAACTGAAATAAATACATGCCAGTTGCCAAGCGCCCAAATTTTGATCATGTGATCACTGAGGCACTGCAACAGTCTTAAGCGCGAAAACTGGTCATAAGTCACTTTTTTCAGTGGTGGTGTAACGTTGAACAGTCACTAAACAAATGGCTATAAGTTGAGAACTACCTGTATTTTATAAATTAAGAAACAAGTAAATCATTAAGTTAAATTTAGCTTTATCAAAGATACCATTACTAACTTTAAAGTTACTAAGACTGATGGAAATTGCAAAATAGTTTTCTCTAGGAGGTGGAGGTGCAGATGGATTGTTGAATAGTAATAACCTGCTTTTAACAGTAGTGATTATCACAGTTAAAGTATGTGTGATGTAGTGATAGAAATGTTTTTGAAAGCTCTTTTCTCTTGTAAGACAGATGACTGTGGTTTATGATACTTGAAGCAGTTCATATTTATGACTATTTTCAGTTACCTTTCTGTGCAAAGGTGCAAGATTCATAATGAGGACTGTACTGTGATACTGGACGTACTGCATATGGCCTATGAAAGCCCTGAGTACAGCTCCCAGGGCACCCCCAAATTAGGTTTAATTTGATAGGAATACATTAGCAATTGCAGAGAGAGAAATTCATATTAACTACCTCTAATTAACTCATTATAATGTTTCCAAGAAGACTGCATATTCATGACCAGATTAAAAGCTCTAAAGTACCTTTTAGTTCTTGTTAATAAATATTAATTCTCCTTCAGGTTTTTGTTGGTAAAATTCCTAGAGACTTATACGAAGATGAATTGGTGCCACTCTTTGAAAAGGCAGGCCCCATTTGGGACTTGCGACTCATGATGGATCCACTTTCTGGACAGAACCGAGGCTATGCTTTTATCACATTTTGTACCAAAGATGCAGCACAGGAAGCTGTTAAGTTGGTGAGTGTTCTGCCATAAGACCAAGTATGGTGCAAATTAGAAAGTAAGTGTTCATCTTACAATTTAGAAATTGTTAGAGCAAGATACACTGTATAGTCTCACTTTTCTCCCTATTTTTTCTTAGTTAAACTGATCCTGTTTGGGTGTTTTTTGTATTTATAGATAATGTTGGCTGCAATATATAAGTTGCTTGATGATGAGATGGGTGGCATACAAATTTTAAATAAATAAATAGCAAAATATTGGAAACTAAATCTTAGTTTCTAAAACTCTAAATTTTGGGCATGCAAAGGCTACTAAATAATGTAAACATCTAGTCATTTAATCAATATAAGCCAGTAGAGTTTGCTGATATCTGTATTTTAATAAGCTGAAAGTTCATGGGAAATGTTTTAATTGTTTTTATTTCAGTGTGATAACTATGAAATCCGGCCTGGAAAACACCTTGGTGTATGCATCTCAGTGGCAAATAATAGGTTATTTGTAGGATCAATTCCCAAAAACAAAACAAAGGAGAATATACTAGAAGAATTCAGCAAAGTCACAGGTAAGAAGATGCGGGCATGTGCTTCTGTAAAAAATGGCTTCACTTTAATATAGCTTAATTTCTAAATTTAGAGGCCACCAGATTCCTGGGTGACTTCGGGAGGCTTACAGATTAAAAAAAATGCCAATAAAAATATGTATATAAAAAAGAAACCTGGCTGACAGGAAAATAATACACTAGACTATAACAAATTACCATATTTTTCAGAGTATAAGACGCACTGGAGTATAAGAGGCACCTTAGTTTTTGGGGAGGAAAATAGGGGGGGGAAATTCTGCCTACCAGGTATTCATCTGGCTAGCCTCCTTAGTCTGGTCAGCTTCAGCGCATTAGTTTGTTGGTTTTGAGCATGCGTGAGCGCTTTTTATCCCCTGGTTGGGGATAAAAAACAGCTTCTAAAGCACAGCTGATCGTCGGAGGGAGCAGGCAAAGCGTGGAAATCACTTCACTCGCTAGCGCCTCATTAGGCTGAAAAAAAAGCTTGGAAAAAGCTACATTCGGAGTATAAGACACACCCACATTTTCAGCCTCTTGGCGGGGGGGCGTCATACTCAGAAAAATACGGTAAATCATGTCTAAAAATAATGAAATGCTAAATAAGCATGCAACCTTGATAAGCTTTCATGAGGCAAAAGGTTTAGGGGAATAATTATGATTCTGAACTTAATTTCAGGTTATATGTAGGTTTTCATATGAAAGTCTCACTAATTTGGCAGAAGATGAGCTACTTTCATTTGTGAATTTTCAATCCACCACCAATCACAATATATTATTCTGTCTTTCTATTTTCATTTTTTACTATTATTATTGTTTTTTTAATGCTTTTATTTGCTGGTCTGTGACTAATAAAAATTGATTGATTTTCATTTTGGCATAATGGCAACAGAATAAATTGGCCTTGCATTATTCATACCAAGAACAATAATAGTTAAAATAGAGGTGTACACAAAACAGGAAACAAAGCAGCCGTGCTTGAATCATTCTGCTGAACAACCTTGGTTGTTGGGGAAAAAACTTTGAAACATTTTGAGTATTTTGCTTTTGCTTTCAAACAAAACCCTTGCAATGTACACATTTTCTCTAGCTTTGAACGCTCAAACAGTTTGCTTTGAGGTTCTTTTCTGTAATTGAAAATCTTTAAACTATCAAGGTTTACTCTGAAAAACATGGCACAGTTTTTGAACGAGAGACGCTTTTAACGCTTTTAATTTAAGACACTTTAGTTGTTTAGGGTAGATGGAAAGAGCAAGGACAGCCGCTCCATTTTTCCAAAGAATTGATACATTGCACCAGAACTGCAAGCAATTGCATCTTTCATGAGGTAGTCTACAAACAGTGATGAGATCAGTAACGTTTTCATATTTCCTGTAGCAGAAAAGCTTGGAAAAATGGTTCAAAATATATATATATTAAAATCTAGCCAGGCCACTTGAAGTAGAATTCCTACCAGTGATTCAGAAGAATATTTCCTTATTCTTTTTTTTTTAAAGATTTTTTATTTTTAAATATACATCAATATCAATACATGAACAGTGTGGGTATAATTCATTTTGATACAAACATCAATAATGATAATCGTAATAATTGTTATATTAATCAAACTTATATAATCCTAGAATTGATATACATGATTTTTTAAAAGAAATAATCCAATACTTCAATATTCCATTTTAATGCCAATGATGTCATAAACGTACATGGTAATGCCACCTTTCACCCTCCAGTCTTTCCCATCAAAGAATATATTACTTATATTCTATTATATAAATTATATACTTATATTCTATTATATAAAAAGGAGGGGAAACAAATTATATCTGCTAATACTCCTCCTAAATCGGGTCACTATTACTAATCCTAATATATAAAGGTGTGTATACTTATTTCTTCCTCTATAAATTTCTAATAAATATTTCCTTATTCTGAATACCTAATATCGGCTAGGTAGTAATTAAGGTGATGAGTCTGTTTTTGCCATTTTATAAAAATGACAGTCATGAGCTGTGATTTTTCCATTTCTGTGCTGGGTCAGGGAGCATCACCTTTTTATCTCTCTGCCAGAAGCAAATGTAGTATTGCAACAGTAAATAGAGTAAAAAGAGCAACTTTGTAGAATCTTAAGAATTTCCGTTATGCTCCCCAAAAGGTGTATTTTCACAGTGCATTAGTTAAGCAAATCAAGTCTCCAGCATACTTAGGAGTCTATCTTGAAACCTCTTTTTCTAATTAGCTTTTCAAATGAGAAAAGTTTTAGTCTTCCGTAATTTATCAGGTGTTTTGTTCTTAACAGAGGGTTTAGTTGACGTAATCCTGTATCATCAACCTGATGATAAAAAGAAGAATCGGGGGTTCTGCTTCCTTGAATATGAAGATCACAAATCAGCAGCTCAAGCTCGACGCCGGTTGATGAGCGGGAAAGTGAAAGTCTGGGGAAATGTTGTGACGGTGGAATGGGCTGACCCGGTAGAGGAGCCAGATCCAGAAGTCATGGCAAAGGTAGTAAAGTAGTAGCTAAATCGGCACGATCTGAATTAACTTTCACCAACAGATTTATTTTTTTTCCTTTCTGATTATCTCTAGAGCAGGGGTCTCCAACCTTGGCAACTTTAAGACTTGTGGACTTCAACTCCCAGAGTTCCTCAGCCAGCTTTGCTGGCTGAGGAATTCTGGGAGTTGAAGTCCACAAATCTTAAAGTTGCCAAGGTTGGAGACCCCTGCTCTAGAATACCTGTTTACCTTGCTGGGGGGGGGGGGAGGCTGGTTAGGCTATTTTGCACTCAGAAGGGATAAACGTAGAAGAGTGCCATTATGTATGCGTGTGTTTGTATGCATATAAACAATATAAGATTTGTATCTGGTAAAAAGTAATTTCTAGGTGTTTTCAAAGATGATTATTCTAAGCATCATGGATCCATCATGAATCCTTTTTCTCTGGATTACATCCTGAAGCACACCGTTTCAGCAACACTCTTATGTTTTTCATTAGTTTGATAGCTGAGTTAGAAAGTAGAGTATTTGCTAATCAATGCCTATTGTTTAGAAATCGGTTGTTAAAATTGAGGAAAAGGGAAATATTGTTATCTTCCAAATGGAATCTCAAGAGGGAGGGGTGAAGAGTTTTACTGAACTATTTCTATAGAGTAAACATTGTTTGTTAACTATTCTTTTAGTTGCCACTGTTCATAGTGAAGGTAAAGATAAGAGTTGAAAAAAACTCTTATGATCGAGGTAGCTAGAAATCTTTCTTTAGGCCGTACTGTTCTCTGGGCAGTTTTGCATGACTGAATGAATGTGGGGATTGTTTTCCAGAGCGGCATGACTGGAAACCATTATCCAAGGGTTTTTTTTAAGGCTCCTGTGACTTCTTCCCACCTGAACAAGGTAGAAAAGGAGCAAGGTTTTTTCCTCTGGTATCTTATAGCTTAGAAAAAGCTGTCAATCCTCACTTTGATGACACAGTAATGTCAAAACAGTTTATTGCACTGCAAAAGTTGCTGTGGTTTCTGTAGTTTAATAATTGTGTCTTGACTGTTTTATCTAAGGATAATCTCAAGCACAAGGGGGATTTGGCCTTACAGACAGCTTTAAAATATTTTAAATAAATGCCAGTTTTCTTGACAGGTGAAAGTTCTATTTGTGAGGAATTTGGCCACTACAGTGACAGAGGAAATATTGGAGAAATCATTTTCAGAGTTTGGAAAGCTGGAAAGAGTGAAGAAATTAAAAGATTATGCTTTTGTTCATTTTGAAGATAGGGGAGCAGCAGTTAAGGTAGGTAACATTGTTATTAAGCAAAATTAGATCACCCAGAACTTACAGAATATCTTCTCAAAAGCAGACTTTTTTCTCATATGGAGTGAGTTATAATTAGGTGTCCTCTTGTACATAGTTGTGCTACCATTTCCGTTCCTATGATTTATTCTTTGACTTTCTAAACAAGAAACATGTTTCTACTACTGTTTTGTCTTTATTGCAAAAATAGTTATGGTTCCTATGGAGCAGCCTGAGACTTCCTTTACTTGCTTAGTAAGAAAAGTTAATGCTAATACAACTTTTATCTTTTACACAGTTTCTCCAAGGGTAACCTCTATCCACTTCCCGCATTGAACTCAGATTTATTCTGACAAAATATACTATATAGTTGCATAGTAATGGACTTTTGGCAACTTTCATCTTCCATTTTTATTCCAGTGATCAAAGTAATAACTGACTTCTCTATTGTAATGATAGAAAAAAAGAATATTAATGGCTTAAGAGAACTCTGTTTGGATTTCATGATTCCTTCCTTTCATTGCATATTAATGTTTGCTAATTCCCCTTTTGAGGAGGGGGGGCTTTGTCAGTAGTGAAAGATCAGGTTCTGGAAGGTCCAATTAAAGTGATTTATTACTAATCATGTCTAGGCACAGGAATCTCCTTAACTAACAGTTAGCACCTGCTTGAGATTAGATAAGGGTCAACAGAATTCAAGGAAGGTTGGACTTAGTTCGCTTATGGCTACATAAGGATTCGAGGCTGACCCCTCTTTTAACTCCATCTCCAGGTTTTGCCACTCCTTCTACAGGTGCTGGGGGACATGTAGGGGCTAATTTGGGAAGAAAGGACAAAATCTATTTTAAGTTCTTTGTGCATTAAAAGATATTACAGTGGTAATACTGTTGGGGAGCCCCAGATTTAAATTACCATCATCTACAGAAGCTCAGACGGACGTTTAGAGTTTATGACTGTTGGGGGGGGGGGAATCAGTGAGGGAGAGATACTGAGCACCTATATGGAATGTGGAATATATTAATATTACAGGTTTCTGTTTCTTGGTTTTTAAAAACTCTTCTTTCTCACAATATGTTTTAAAATTTTTATAAAGCAAATGTTACAGCTGCAAAATAGCATTTAGAGCCATGCAACTTCAAATCCTAGGACAGGGGTCAGCAACCCGCAGCTCTGGAGCCACATGTGGCTCTTTCATCCCTCTGCTGCGGCTCCCTGTCGCCAGTCGGCTCCACAATTGATAGGGCTTTTGGTTATGACAGTTAGAGGAAAAAGGACGCCGCGCTAGGAGGAGACTCTATGGTGGGGGAACCGGACTTCCGGTCGGCTCCAGAATTGAACGGGGGGCTTCCGGTTAGGACCTTTGTGGCTCTTTGAGTGTTTAAGGTTGCCGACCCCTGTCCTAGGAGAAGGCTTCCATCTCCTGCACTGCTTGTCTGTTTGCCCCAAAGTTTCTCTTTCCTCTCAGCCTTATATGCTCCCAAAAGGCAAGGCAAGAATTGCAGACTTTCCTGTTGCATTGTTTCTTACAAGGGCCCCTGTATTGCATTTTCCTCCCAGGAAAGGTTTGCCGTCTTATTTTGAAACAAAAGAGCTAAAATGAGAAATGCAGTACATAAAAAATGGGATTGTGTAGGTTGAAAAATATTTGGACTTGGGAACTGAAAGGTGGGAAACGCTGAAGTGACATTATGCTCTCAAATACAATTTCAGTGTCTTTTTCCCCCCCCCCTTTCAAAACAGGCCATGAATGAAATGAACGGAAAAGAGATAGAGGGGGAAGAAATTGAAATAGTGTTAGCCAAGCCTCCAGATAAGAAAAGAAAAGAACGCCAAGCTGCCAGACAAGCCTCTAGAAGTACTGCGTAAGTGTTAAAACTTCAGTAAACTGAAACGTAGCTGTAAAAGCACAATCAGATTATTATCCCTTCCTCCAGATGGAACACTTAATTTGCTCAGTCCCATCTACTGAAATTTACTCTGACTTGTAACAAGGCTGGAGAATGGTACAAGTTAAGGTGTACTAATTGGTATATGTCAGTGCCAACAAGAAAAAAAATATCCACACTTATTGCTCCTCCCATGGGCTGGAGAGGTGGAGGCCAATTTTGTCAGATGGCTTAGAGCTGCGGATGACTTAGAGCAGGGGTCCCCAACCTTGGCAACTTTACGACTTGTGGACTTCAACTCCCAGAATTCCTCAGCCAGCGCATGCACAAGTCGTAAAGTTGCCAAGGTTGGAGACCCCTGACTTAGAGCAAATCCGTCAGTATGTTTAAAAGTAATCGCTCCCATAGCAAATCTAGTGTGGTCTTCCTGGGAAGTTCAGTGGGGAAAGCAGTAGGCCAGGATCCCTTTCCTCTGTCCTTATCCGCTTACATCTGAAAAGTTATTCTCTTTCTAAACTGGATTCTTTAAACTAGAAAAAGACTTGAGACCGATGTTGTTGAAAAAACACACAATAAATGTGCTATTATTTTTCCCCCTCCTCACTAGGTATGAAGACTATTATTACTATCCTCCACCTCGTATGCCACCTCCTATTAGAGGCCGAGGTCGTGGAGGGAGAGGCGGCTATGGCTATCCCCCAGATTACTATGGCTATGAAGATTATTACGATGATTATTATGGCTATGACTATCATGACTACCGTGGTGGCTACGAAGATCCTTACTATGGCTACGATGATGGCTATGCTATAAGAGGAAGAGGAGGAGGAGGAAGGGGTGGGCGAGGCGCACCTCCACCACCTAGGGGGCGGGGAGCACCACCACCAAGAGGTAGAGCTGGCTATTCCCAGAGGGGGGCATCCATGGGACCACCAAGAGGAGCCAGGGGCGGGAGAGGGGGCCCTGCTCAGCAGCAGAGAGGACGTGGTGCTCGTGGAGCCAGGGGCAATCGTGGGGGCAACGTGGGAGGCAAGAGAAAAGCGGATGGTTACAACCAACCTGATTCCAAGCGCCGTCAGACCAACAACCAGCAGAACTGGGGCTCGCAGCCTATCGCTCAGCAGCCGCTTCAACAAGGTGGAGACTATGCCGGTAACTATGGTTACAATAATGACAACCAGGAATTTTATCAGGATACATATGGGCAGCAGTGGAAGTAAGACCAATAAGGAGGGCATGGGAATATTGACAAGATAAGAATTTGGCTATAGTTCTACATCCTTCCAAAAAAATTGGCTTATTGTTTCATCCTTCAATAGTGATTGGCTGCCATGTGTATTGGGCTGAAGAATCACTCTATTATGTATATATTCAAGTCTTTTTTTCCCCTCCTTTTCTCATAAATGCACTTGGACATTACTGAGCTTGCAGATTTCCCAAACATAGTTTGGGGATAACAATGCTTTTTATCGTTTTAGGCTTCATTTTAGCAGTTTATTAGCAAGGATGGGCAACACTGTTAAATCATGATTTTTGCAAACCTTCTGTTTTTGGACAGTTTCTTTTCTTTCTTTTTCCCTCTTTTCTTTTTGGATTTGGGATAGGTTACGTAGGCTTCTGCTGTACATAATATAAAGCTAGTACTTTTGTCTCCGTAGTTTTAAGAAATTTAAAAAAAAAATTAAGTTTTCTTGTATTGAAAAATAACATGATTGTATGTTTTGCATTCCTAGAAGTAGGTTAACTGTGTTTTTAAATTGTTATGACTTCACACCTTTTTGAAAATCTGCCCTACAAATTTGTTTGGCCTAAACGTCAAATCCGTGGCAATTTGTTCCTTGATGTGATTGTATTTCCAATTTCTTGTTCATGTAAGATTTCAATAAAACTCAAAAACCTATTCAAAACATTACCTATTTCAAATTCCATTGTGTCCTAAAAGATTATTTTATTGGTAATCCTTGCAAGAAACATTAAAAAAAAAACTGCCTATGTGAGTGATCAAATTCATGAAAAATTCTTGCGATTTCCAACATCTGGCATTGGTGGCATGTGAGTCAGTGCTAGGTCCAGTAAAATCAAATTGAAATGTATTAATTGGTACTGTAATCTGGTTGCATTTAACAGTGAATTGGTTGCTTAACAGTTTTAAGTATATTTGAAAACTTGCATTTAAGCCCTTTTTCAGTCAGTTCCGAAAGATATACTGTGTATGAAGACAGTCCATAAATTTAACCTATCTCACATTATTCGTATGGATCATATCCAATAACTCCAGCACAATTGGATAAGATAATCTTCCCCTCCTATGAGAAGGAGCGTATCAGGTAGGACCAACGCCCCTTCTCAACTGTAAAACAACAATAACATGGTCAGTTTTACATTAAGGAGACTGATTTGAACAAAGATATGAATTTGGTTGTAAATTTTTAAACAAATGTAAAATCTTGATGCTAGAGATAACTAATATTATTAAAAACAGATTTCACATCTTGTCAAAGGAATGATTTCAAATGCAAATTTCCATTAATTTGGGATATTGCTAGTTTTTTTTCTACTCAGGCTATTCCATTCATTTTTTGTGTGAACCATTTTGTATTGATTTTTAACATACGTTTGATTCTCATCTCATGCTTGCTTCATCTGTTGTCTGCACTTTTCTACGTTGCTGTGATGTGCATTTGGGATTTTTGGGGAGGGAAATCATTTGAAATTTATAAGATTGGCCATCATGAATTTTCTTAATAAATAGCCCCATATTGATGGATTTGCATTTGATTAGATCAAAGAGAAAAAAACTTCTCTGACCCTCTTTCAGGCTTTTTCTGTTGGGAAGAATTAGTGGTTTTCTTCCTACATTTTGTTGAGGGTCAAGAAGATAATTTCTTGGTTTTGTAATTTATTGTCTTGAGAGAAGAAAATATTTTTGGAAGTTATTTTTTGAAAGCCAGCCAGTTAGAGTGGGGAGGCCTTTTTTTTTTTAAAAAAAAACCTAAATCTATGGTTTTTTTGTAATAGAAACTGACCAATATTATGATCAAATGAAATACTGTAGCTGCTAGTCCTATTATAGATGTATTTATTTTGTCTGAATAAAGTTACAGGATGTACATACTGAGGCTTTTATATGGCTTTATGGCTGGCTTTTTAATAATTTTAAAGTCTTTTTTTAAAATGGTTTATCAATTGTTTAGCAGTCAGCCCCTCCCCACCCCGTTGAATGGTATGCTGATCTATGAAACAAACTCTGAGCTTTAATATGCCTCAATGAAAAAAGTCATTAGAAGTTCTTTTTATTATTATTATGGATCATAAAGACTTTCTAGAAAAATAAGCAGCAGTTTTGTATTGATACAAAAACATCTGAGTCAGAATTTAGAAAGAATTGGACTTTTAATACACACATGTTGTTCTGTAATGAGAAATCTTGTGATGTGTTTGTTATTCTTACCAAAATGCTAAGCTGTAAAAATCCTCAAAGCAAATGCAATTTTCTGTACTGTATTTTTAACCTCTGGTAGCCCTTCCAAGTAGCATAACATACTTGGCCTAACTTGATTGGTAACACAAACTGCAATTCCACCTGTCCAGTAAATACCATTTTAGATTTTAAAGACAGAAGTATATTGTCTAAATATTTCAGTGGTATCCATATTCAGTCAAGAGGCGCTAAAGGCTTTTCAGTTTTTCAATTATATACCATGCACTGTGGCTTAAAGAAATGCACATTTTAGATCCTCTTCTACTAATAACTAAAAATTCAAGTGCAATCCAAAATATATTTTGTTGATCTGTGTCTTGACCTTTGTTCATCAAAGCAATCCGAGGGAAGAAAACTCCTTATTATACAAGAATCTCATGCCTTTTTGTCTTCAAAATGGGGAGGAATCATGAAATGGCATATTTGATCACTCATTTATAGCAGTTGCTTCAATGTCATTATTGACACCAAGGTGATTTTTGAAAAAAAAAGAAAAAGAAAAAAAAACCTGATGCCAGAGTTTTGGTACTTCAAAAACTTTTATCCAAAGATTTATACAAATTCTTAATTGTTTAGATCCCATATTGCCTTGTTAAATGAGTTTCAACTCAAAAGTTAACCAATTTCCTGAGAACCATTCTTCATGAAAGGAAATGTCTAAAAACGTTTAAAGGTTTAATCATTGTTCTAGGCTTATAGTTTCTTTGGTAGATTTGGTGTTTTTTTTTCTAAGTGATGCTACCAACTTAAGTAACATAAACTGTTTTGAAAATATTTCTTCAGAATTTCTGTTAAAATCCAAAAGAATTGGAAGAACTTTTAAGTTTAACAATCCACTGTGAATGACTGCCTCGTTTATCAAAGTCTGTTTATATTTTCACCCTCTGCATCTGTATGCCTTTCTTTGAACTCATTTGCATTTTAAACATTAAAAAACATGCTTATAAGTAAAGCTATAATGAGCAAAGTGAGAAAATTATGAAAATATCTTCATATACAAGGGAGATCTTACAATTGGAGTCTTTATGCAAAAACAAACCTTGGAACTTCATTATGGCTCTTTTGCCTTGGCTGTGCATGATTTGGTTTCTTGTAATTGTGAACAAATGAGCCAGAATTTTTCAAAGCTTGCATATAATCTCTCGATTTAAATTTGGATAGTTCGTACGAGAAGTATTTTCATAAAATATTAACATAGACAAAACTAAGGTTTGTCTCTGAATTCGATTCTTAATGCCTCAAAGTTTTGTAAGGCCAGAATTACAGGCTGTGATTCTCATTTCTCTCAAAACGGAGGTTTCTCTTAACTTAGGGCAAACATGTTGAGCTGTTTTACATAGCAAATTTGATAGTCTTACCAAATACAGACTGGCTCATCAAGAGGCATGTGATTTTTGTCCCAAGAGGCATACCGTTGGAATGGAAAAACTATTAAGACTCTAAAAAGGAGGTTACCAGAAGCTCTGAATGACCATTCGGAATATATTGCTCTATCTACATTTTCTAATGTTATCCAGAAATCTGCCAGTGTAACTTCTGTTTTAACTCCTTCCTTTTATTACCTGACTATCAGGGAAGCGTGGTTGAGGCTGCCCTGACTTGACATGTCACGATGTCGACTTGCTAGGTGGGGTTCGCAGGGACAGTAACCATTGGAGTTATCGGTAAGAGAATTTTCTTTCTCATTTTTATTTCAAAATAAGAGCCTGCCCTCCCTCCGCCCCCGGGGGGGTGATGGTATTGCTACTCCCCTCTCCTTCAGGGATTTTAAATCATTTTGTGGGAAAGGGGTCTTTTTCTTTTTTATAGATGCCTGGCTAATTGTACATGAGAGAGGTGAGTTTGAATATGATCCTGCCAATTATGACAGATGCATAGATTTGAGTAAACGCCTAAGAGCATAAGGGGAAGATTCTTCAGGGATCTCTACTTCACGTAAAAAAATTTTTTTGTAAAACCCAGCTAAGGTTTGACATTTGTAGTTAAAATGTCCTGAAGTGTACTGTGCTGACAGATGTTTACCCTTTCCCCAATAAAGGGGCCAAACCTTTTTGAAATATTGATGGAGGCGTGAGTAGAAAAAGAGCTATCGTCACGTTAACCTCTTTTCTTAGTGGGATTGTTTCATAATAGTCCCACTGTTCAAATAACACAAAATCCAATTACAGGTTGACCTTGACTTATGACCATAAATGACCCCAATGTTTTCCGTTGCTAAGCAAGACAGTTAAATGAGTTTTGCCTCCATTTTACGCCTTGCCACAAGTTGTCAAGTGAATCACTGCAGTTGTTAAGTTCATCTGGCTTCTCCATTGTCGTTGCTTGTCAGAAGGTCACAAAAAGTGATCGCATAACCCCGGGACACTGCAGCTATCATAAATATGAACTGGTTGACAAGCATCCGAATTTTGGACACATGACCAAGGGCAGGCTGCACACAGTCATAAATGTGAAAACTGGTCATAAGTCACTTTTGTCAATGCCATAGTAACTTCAACCAGTCACTAAATGAATGTTTGTAAGTCAAGGACTACCTGTATGAAAATCCCGTTTATGGTACTTTTTGAATAGTGAGAAATATGAAACACATCTGAAATAATACTGCACAAACTTATAACACCGCTATCCCTCCCCCCCCCTCTTTATTTTGTCATGTTTTGAATATAACTTAGTCACGAACACCATTACTTTCAGTTAGATAGTTAAACAGTCTTAAAGCAGTTATAAAAGGAATACACTGTACTTTTCAAAAGTGACCTTGGTTTTTAACAAACCATAAAGGGGGGGGGGAGTCTGATGATTACAACACTGATATTACATCAAGAATGATAATAGTTTTTACGTCAGTAATGTTTTTTATTTTTATTTATAACACTTTCCCTCTCCTATTTGCCCCTCAACAACAACTCTTTGAGTTGGGTTGGGCTGCTGTATATTTTTCTAGTGGATTTTGAGTATGTCTATGTATCTTTTTATTCTAATGAAAGATGGGCTGCATTCTCACATTGCGCTAAGTTATGATTTTACTAAATATAGTTTATTGAATGAAGCCTAATCAATGGGGCTAATCAATATTACCTCAGGGACATAAACCAAGGGCAAACAAATCAGAGTGGCTGTTTTTATCAAGTGTCCTATGTCACAAATAATCAAACCATATTTTTGTAATATGATATATAATTCCGTTGAGTCAAATAGTTCAAGCTTTGGCATTTCTAGCATATTTTTACCTCTGGCTATTTCAGCAGATACATTCTGGGGATGGGACCAGTGAACAAGTTTGTGCTGAGGCATTTCAAAAACACTTGCAATATGACACAAGTGTTCTATCTGAAAACAAAAACAAAATAAAATCTCTGGAGGATCACTGGTCTGACTTCCAGACATTCAAGTACCTCTTCTCCCCAAAATAAAATGAATGCTTACATAACCATAGTAAATTGGTGTTGCAGCAATTGATAAATCTGGGTGGAAGAAACAGACTCTCCAAGTGCTGATGAATTGCATTCTGAGTTATCAACCACCAATGAGGAATGTTAGGAATTGCAATTTTGCAGCAACGCCTAGAGGACTGCATATTCCTAATCCTGGAGATAAGCACATTTCAGAATGAATCAATGGTACAGCTTCCTTTTTAAATAATTTGGAATAAATTACTTTGTTTTATCATGGTGATGGGTAATCACTTGATTTCTCTGCTATTTTTATTTTCATTTTCAGGCAATTATTTTAAAAAGTTATTTGCATATGGACTGAATGGCTAAATTATCAACTACAATTTGTGGTTACTTCAGAAATCAGAGACATACGAACAGAAAGACCAAGTACAGGTGGCTTTTTCACCTTAAACACTGCGACCTCTTTAATTAAGTTCTCCCAAATAAACTGAAAATTACAATTCGTATGAGCACCTTTCATCTGACCTTTTCATTTCAGCTTACTTAATAAAGACTGGGAAAAAATATATAAATGGGCCATTAAAATTTCCATGTTCATTTGGCATTGTGTTCTTTACCTATTGGAAATATTTCCAGGGCAAATGGTTTCCCTAATTCCTTCTGACTTAAATACTTTGCATATAGTACTTGGAAATTCTGAAGGTATCATCAATTCTAATTTAATTCTTATCCAATACAAGTTTATGGAGCTTTCAAAGATTTTAATATATCCTGTGTTTGCCTTTTTGAAAGCAGTTGCACCTTATCCCCCTTGGTAATTATCCAGAATTAGGATTAAGGTTTTTAATATGTGACAGAAATTCCAAAACTTACTAGGTTGATAGCTACCGGAGTTTCTAGAATACATTTTGGAACCTGATGGTATTTTAAAAAAAAAATAAAAAAAAATGCTTAGCTACAATGGGTCAACTTGGATAGCTCACGGAAACCTGAGTAAAGCAAGTTTAGTCTTAATATTTAATCAAGCTTCTATATAGTCCAGCAATAATTATGAGAACAAGAAAAGATTGCATCTCTACAAAGTGACGCTTCATAGTATTAATGGTGATACCATTAATGTGGTTAATTGTGCTGTCCATTGTGAAATACAAACATTGTTAATATTACAAGATATGTTTGCTTGGCAGTATTGCTTTTGCATTTCTAGTATCCAGAGACAAATTACATCTTTTCATCAGCACACTTGTTTTTTGTTGGTGATTAATCATTTGTGTATTAATCTGTCAGCAAATTCTGAATTTCAATTGTTTAACTACCTTATTAAACATAACATTAAGATTCTATTTTACATGGCCATGTACAAGCCACTTTTTAGTTATGCTTAGTTCTACCCATTGAGATTTATTTATAGAGTCAATTCAACTCTTGAAGAACTCACCTCACCCTAGCTGCTTGGTATCCAGCTGGTCAAAGTTGCTGTCTCTCTGAGTGGAAGAGGTCAGCAAATCAATGGAGCATCTCATATTAAAAGGTAAAAAGAAGTTATTATAAAACTATGTTATGCAACTAGAAAAGATTTGATAAATGGGGAAGAAGATGCCAATCCCCCCAACACCATAAGGAAATCATGCTTTATTCTGCTACTAAAAAACCCCACTAAAACATTTCCAGAACAAATGAAATTATTTTTCTCTAAAATCTATATTAAAGTGATTTCTGTTGTTCAAATTCAGTAGGACTTGTTCAGTGGGATTATGTCTCGGGTTCTGTCCTTGGTATCTGTAGGTAAAGAATTTTAATTGGACCGGGAAACAACTGCTGCTGCTGAGATACTAGAATACTATCACCAGTCATTAAATAAATAATGCTAAACTTGGTGGACCACAAAGTCAGACTCATTAGAATTTGTTTCATAGGTTATATTCAGTGGGGTTATGTTTTGTTTAAGGAAAAGTAAATAAGTATGTAAAACCCTATCATTTCCCCTAGAATACATTCTCACAATACAGTTTTTGCTGGTTATAGTCCCCATGAGTTGATTAGGGTTGGCATTTTCCTACTGAATGTCAATAATTTCACTGCTTTCAGCAATTTACATAAGCAGGTTGAAATTCTCAAACAACAGCTTTCTGTGAGAAAAATCAAAACCCTTTTCAGCTAAGGCAATTAATGCTGCTGATTTTCAAATCTGAGCAAATCATAGATGATTAACATTTATGAGTAATGTATCCATATAGAATAAAACTACATTTCTGGAACAGACATATTTTATAAATAAAATACAGTGTTCAGCACCTGGTTATTTGAAATGCACCCTAAAAACCAAGAATAAAACAAGACCAAACAGAGTTGGAAAAAACAGGCAAAGCATGTCAACATATAGGTAGTCCTCAACTTACGATTGCAGTTGAGCCCAAAATTTATGTTAAGTGAGACATTTGTTAAGTGACTTTTGCCCCAGACTTCTTGCCATAGTTGTTAAGTGAATCACTGCAGTTGTTAAGTTAGTAACACGGGTAATTGAATATGGCTTCCCCATTGATTTTGCTTGTCAAAAGGTTGCAAAAGGGGATCACATGACCCCGGGACACTGCAACCGTCATAAATATGAGCCTGTTGCCAAGAGTCTTAAATTTTGATCACATGACCAGGGGAGTGCTGCAATGGTCATAAGTGAGTAAAACGTTCATAAGTCACTTTTTTCATTGTAACTTTGAACGGTCACTAAATGAACTGTTGTAAGTTGAGGACTACCTGTATTAGTATTAGCAATAGCACTTAGACTTGTATACCTCTTCATAATGCTTTACAGGACTCTCTGAATGGTTTACAATGTCAGCATATTGCTCCCAATAATCTGGGTCCTCATTTTACCAACCTTGGAAGGATGGAAGGCTGAGTCAACCTTGAGCCGGTGAGGATCGAACCTCTGGCAGTCAGCAGAATTAGTCTGCAATAATTGGGAGATATGAAATTGCACTTTCAGTCTTCTATGGCTCTCTGCCTTCATTTAACAACATTCTAGGATGTCCTAGAAATTGTCCTAGTGTAAGAACTCTTCCCCCCCCCCCCCGAATATTGATGTGGGTGCATGTGTGCATTCGCGCACACACTCTACCCTCAAGTACTTTATATTCCAATTCATGTAACAGTGAAAGTGAAAAGTATATAAGGCAAACATGTAAAAATGTGTGATTCTTGTCATCACAAAAAAACAGTTCATGCTTCTTTTTGTCTCTCATGTTTCAGATAGTGTTTTTTTTTAAATTTTCTGCCAGACAGCTACAGTATGACACAGAATATTTATTTATTTTTTTCTTACCTTTATTATTTTTTATCAATTACTCAAGGTGGCAAACATACCTAATGCTCTTTCCTCTTCCTGTTTTCCCCACCACAACAACCCCATGAGGTGGATTATAATTATATGTATAAATGTTTTCCATATAAATGATATGCATTTTTTACAAACATACAGAACATTACAGGTAACAGCACACAATCTAGCAGGAAGAAAAAGCAGGCAAGAAAAACAAGGTAAGGATTAGGAGGAGCAAACATTTAAAAATAACAAAAGACAAATGCAATTAAAGCAGCATATATTTTTCACCTTAAGCGATGCATTAAAGACTCAAATGATAAAACCATTGCAAGAGCAGTGAAATGGCATATAACACTAATTTAGTTCCATATTGAATCCTGGTGGCTTCAGTCGATGAGATTGTAGCAGATACCTTCTTGAAAACTGATGTGTTTTAGCTATGAAAAAAGGAAAACCCCATGTTTTGAATTATTAGGAGGGGGGTAGAAATAATTGGATATGTAGAATGCCTTCTCATAGATTTATAGAGAACACATTTATGGAGTAGCATTTTTTTTCCTGGTATTTTTTTTCTCTTAAGAATATCAGGCAGCTGGAAAGTGTAATTAACAACAGAATCTCAGAGATACTTATTCAAAATTAATAGTGGGTTGGCTTTTGTTGGAAATGGAAAGCTGGACTAAATGGATTGTTCATTGGATCCAGCTGGCTGTTCTTACATTATAATTTAAGGCTCAAGCATCTGTGCTTCATATAAATAGACAGTAGAAGGGTGATAGATTTTGTGTTAGATGTTGCTTCCATGGGGGAGAAGTCGAGTTCTTAAACTCAAAGTAGAAAACAATGCACGGAGAACCTACTAGTGAACTACAACTCTCATCATCGCTTACCATTGGCTGTAGTGATTGGGGCTGCTGGGTGGTAAAAACAGTTATCTGGTATAAACCCACTTCTGTTGTTTTGTTTTTTTTAATGGCATTTTATATATAAAGAACATGACAGATGAAACTCTTAGCTCTTTCGGGTTCCTTCATATTCTCAAGTCATTGCACAGAACAATATTTTTGACCTTGCTGTGTTGGTTGCGACACATCTTTGTAAAGGGATAGCAAGTAGGTTTGTAGGAACACAAATTTAGCTAACATATTTCTGACCACTCCACCAACTTCTGACTTGACTTCTAATGCATAGAAACCACTGGTGAAGAATAGTCCCATTACCACCCCAATTTACATCTGGAAGGGAAGATTGAAAATAATAGTTCTCAAAGAAAAGCAAACAGTTTAATTAAAAGCTGGCTGATACCACGCATACTTTTATCCTGCATCAGAGTAAAGCTTCCTCTTCCATTTAGCTCATTCAAGTCAAATCTTTTGATGAGGATCTAAATAAATAATGGCCATGGGTTCCAGGGAAAGACCTGATGGCGTTTCTTCTCTAGCATTATTTTTTTTCTTCCTAGTAAGAAAGAAAACGTCCATGTTAGCAAGGTGAGATACTCTACACCATCAGTTGTATGCATTTCTATTCTCTCCAACTAATTGAATAATACGTCTAATATTTTAGAATGAATAGGTTTGAATTTTTTTGCTTAAAGATAAAAATATTTTTTCCCCATTCAATTGTGTCTGAGTCTTGAAGGCTGCCTGGAGAATTCCCTGCAGTTTTCTTTGCAAGGTTTTTCAAAAGTGGTTTGCCATTGCCTCCTTCCTAGGGCTGATGAAGTGACTGGCTCAAGTCATCTAACTGGCTTCATCCTCAAGGCAGGACTAGAACTCGCAATATCCTGGTTAACCTTATGGCTTCACTGCTACACCAAACTGACTATCCAATTTGGTGAGCTTCCTTTGTTTGTATGATAAATTTTCACATTATAAAGCTGCTTTTGTTTCAATTACCTTTTAGTTTTTTTAATGTGTAAGGAAGGGAAAATGAATTATTAAACAAATAGTGAATATTCATATTAAATGTTTGCAGTGAATTACTCTGGGTTTTTTGGAGCATAGTCCCAGTATACCATTCAAGAAAAAAGCAAGCATGAATCTTGGCACATAAAATTATGCTCCCTATTTTAATGGTTATTTGTATAATAAAAGTTTATTTTTAATGAAAGAGTTCACTTCTATCGAATTTGCATGCTGTGAAAAAAGCCCAGTAAATGCCTTGCAGACTTGGACAAGTAGACCAGCACTTGCAGGTAAGAAAGAGATATTACAGTATGTCGTTTTTGTTCCTTTTGTGTTTTCTTTGGTGCACACATATATATTAATCTGTAATGTATCAAGCGACGCGTTAAATTTGTATTTAATGGAACTGCCCCATTATGGTAGGAAAGTATTAGATACTGGCTGATGAGCTCTATGCTTGTTTCAGACAAACAAATTGGCGTCTTGTTAAATGGTAGCAATCACTTTATCCTATTATCTGGCTACTTAAAGAAAAATAAAAGCGTGCAAAATAACACACATTTTAAAATGCACAAGCCTTTGTGATAGAACCAGAATTTCAAATATCCTGTCAAGATAGGTGGTCTAGGACGACTCGCCGCGCCATCTTGTCGCAGGACAATCCATGTGGGATAACAATGCGATAAATATTATCCACCACTGTTTCTTCTACATTATTTCCATTTTTGTCAATGGAAATGTCAAAGAAACAGTGGCAGATAATATTTTATCACATTTGCGTTATCCCACATGGATTGTCTTGCAGCAAGATGGCTGAGTTATTCCACGAGGAGTTGTCCGATGGCGAGTTGGCCACGGCAAGTTGTCCCATTCCGGTCAAGAGAATGGGTAACATAGTGCGTTCTAGATCTTTGGGAATTTTTTGCTGGCTCAGGAATTCTGGGAGTTGAAGTCCACAGGTCATAAAGGGACCATATTTTCCCTCTCCTGCCCTAGAACATTGCCATGCAAGCTAGGTTTTACAACAGCTTTTCCCAACCTGATGCTCATCATTGTTGGAAGGGTGGAAAAGGAGGTAGGAACTGTCCCTCCATCAAAGGTATGTCTTATGCAGCTGGGGAAAACCTCCAATGAGAGAAGGGTACACAAGTGTTAGAATGTCACCCGCATCTCTCAAACTCAGAGGGTGCCCCTTCCGTTTGCCCTTGGTGGAACTTCTTCCATCTTAGATAGAATTGATAAGAGCCAGGTTCAGTCTGCCTGACCAACCAAAATTAAGTTAACAGAAACCAGTTGTTTAGAAAAAGTGCCACTTTTTCTAAACAACTGGCTTCTGTTAACTTAGTCTTCTCCTGGGGTTCCTCAGTGTCCTCCTCCTCCTGGATTCCCTGTCACTTTTCCCTACCCTCTGACAATCCTGAGTCAGGTAAAGCTTCAAGGAAACGTGCAGTGTTCACACTGTGGTGTTTTAATGTCCCGCAATTGCTTTATGACTTGCAAAATAAGCTGGGCATATTTAGGCCATAGAACTCATTGACCTTGTCAGTTATTTATAAAGAGACAATATGCACAGCATCATGTACTTTCTAATGAGATATGTTTGATCAATAGAGCTCATTGTTGCAATTTCTTGGTTAACCCCTTCCAAACCTGGGGCTGTGTAATCAAATAGAGGTCAGTACATGGAGAAGTCTACAGATTTGTCATAAAGCAAATTCAGCACAAATACATTTTATTAAAGGTAGAAAATATTATTTAAGAAAGTCAGTATATGGTGCATTTGGCTTCTGTTCCTGCATTACCCTGTTTCCCCCAAAATAAGACAACCCCTGATAATAAGCCCAATCGGGCTTTTGAGTGCATGGCAATAAGGCCAAGTGTTTATTTCAGGGTTCAAAAAAATATAAGACAGGGTCTTATTTTCGGGGAAAACACGGTACCTATTTATGTTTTCCAAGTAATGCATTTAAAGGTTGAGTGAAATATAAATTTGTTTTCAAGTTAGCTAGCCCTTAATTCTTGTAGCAAATGGAGGCCTTTCTAAAAACTATGAACCTTTCCATACCGTTCAGGCTTTCTTGGGTACGTAGCAAATATATTGAAATAGAAAATATTAGCATTTTCTGATGTAGTAAAATAAACTCAACAATATAACTTTTTTTTTTTTTTTGTAATAATGTGATATAAGCTTTCCTACTGAGAATTCATTGGAATTAAATGTACTTCTCCTGGATTTTTTTTTTTTTAAATCCACGTTTTGGAAGGATAGGTTCCAATGTTACAAAATACTTAGGTTTTGCAGTTTTCCGCATTTCCACATAACAACAAAAATATAAGTGTATCCAATTAACTTTCCTAAGCATTCTGGAAAATAAATAGAACTAAATCTCTTGCTATTTGAACGTCATCACATTTTTATTTTAAGTTGTATGAGAGGCTGTTAAAATTATTTTCTGTATAGAGTTGGACTAAGATCTTGGATCAGGTTTCTTTCTTTAATGGCAACAACAATGATAATGTCTTGCTTATGCTGTGAAATGTCCTGACATTTCAGAAGTATCAAAAGGGGTAGCCAGAAGGACCCCTTGGGGATGCGATGCTGTGGTGAAAACAGCTTCCTTTCATTTGGGATAATGGCAGCGCCAGAATGATGACATCATCATCCAGACCTGGGAAAACCAGTGGTGAGTTAGCCTGTTCAGCTGACCCCCCCCCTTTTCTAAGTGATTATAGAGTCCAGAAATCTGAGGGACAAGGACAATCCATCTATGAGCAGCCACATTTCCAGCCATGAAATCAAAGCTAGTTGTGGCAAGTCAGCAGAATTACGATGCCCAGGTGCTAAGGGCCCCTGAAAGCCAATTTGCAAAATCCCCACCTTAAAAGTCAAAGAGCTTGCTGTTGAAAACCATTTGACCGCTCTTTTCAGACAAATGAATAATGTAGCAAATAGCCTTCATAATTATTTTATGAATTCTGTTTTAGAGGTAAAGAATAGGCACAGAAATTAGGAAGAGTTAGGGCTTTGGGATGTTAAGAACAACTTGGCCAAGAGATTCTTTCCCAGCCTGGTGTTTTCTGAATGTGTTGGACTTCAACTCTTGGTCAGCTAACTCAGTGGTCTCAATATTTATGGAAATCACCAGGCTGGCAAACCTAGTCTGAACAGTATTAATCCTAATACATTATAGCGGTGGATAGATGAGGGCAAATATATTGAAGACTTACTCATCCTCACTTAAAGGCACATCCTGCATAATTGCATTTGTTTTCCATACAAATATATGTTATTTGTATCCAAAGCAGGCTTTGGACTTTCCTGATCTTGCCCTGTAGCTGAACAAGATTAGGAAAATACAGCTATTTTTCCTGAACCCATGCATCTCTTATGGAAGGAAAAACTTAACAGGTTTAAGCTAACTGCTACAACAAGGATATGTAAGCCAGATGTGAAGCATCTTTGTCTAATTTGGATCCACGCCTTGCAATTGTCCAGCATACAGCCATGCAGTTGGGATTCTGGATGGTTTGGGGTAACTCGTGGTCTCTTAGGATCAGTTTCCCATTAGAAGAATAATCACGTGTCTTGCAAATGTGGGAAATGTGCCAACCTACTTGGGTTGCAGAATGCTTTGCACCTGTTGGAATGTTGCCAAGTAAAAAGGTAAGAACTCCCCTCTTGCATATGTAGTCAAGCACTCAGAGGTAGACAAGTACTTTTCTCCCTGATTGTACAGGCAGAGAGAAGGCATTTTTATCTTTTCTTTCTTTTTTTTTTTAAGGGAATTTACCCTGAAGTGGTATGATCCCCACTCTCCACCATCCCCACTCTCCACCATTTATCATACGTATCTTCCGAATAACTTGTCAGTCCTCTGAGAATAAGATGTGTGTCCTGGGATAGTTGAAGGGGAAAGCATTGGGTCACTAGTCCTAGCTAGATGTTAATCATGGTCAACTGCAAAAGAGCAGCAATGCCCTTGCCAAATACCATCTCCTGCCAGACTTATAGGTCTGATACATAGATACATAGATGCCAGAACCTGTTTTATGGACTCACAGATTATGTGGAGCAGTTCTATGTAGATAAACTGCTATTACTGTCTTCCCACAAGTTTTGTCCTTGAGCTTATTTAGGGATTCCCCCCCCCTGTTTTTATTTTGGGCTCAAGAAGAGACATAACTTGTTTTTAAAATGCAGGAGTTGGAGAATTAATGATACAAACAGGACATGTAACCGAGCTGTTGACCTTCCTCAACATATTACCATTTGAGTTGCCTATTAATTGATAGCCCAATAGATGTTTGCCACCATGCCAGGTAGGTAGAATTAACTACAGCAAAGAAAGTAGTTGTTGGGAAATCACTATGCTTTTTTTATTGGTTTATTTTATGTCCTTTTATGTTGTAAATGGCTAGTTTCCTTTTAAATAAATATTGTTTTTGAAATGTCTATGCTGTTTGTGTGGGTTTTTCTTCCTGCGAGTTTGCTCAGAGAACATTGCAAAGGTACACAATGTTTTTCTATTGCTGATGCTCAGTTACTGTGACATAGTAAGCTTCCTGGATTAAAACAACAACAAGCTGTGCATAAAGCAGAGGACTTCTCAGAGAAAGAGGAAGATGAAGTAACATTCATGTGACATTTTTGAAGTAAAGAAAACCATTGTACAATCACCTCTTAAAGCCTGGGTCGCCTCTGTGTTCTTGGTAGAAGATACAAAGTTTGCTTATATTATGCACAGAAGTGGCAATAGCCCAGAAATTATGCCAGGAGATAACTATGTGTATTATCCCCAAAAATATGGGGAGACAAGAATATGTGGCACCTTAATCTAAAGTATAAACTTTTTTTGTATTGTGGTCCATTTCATCAGATTGTCAATAGGCAGAAACCAGTTCAATTGCACTTCCAATTGCTTTGCATCTGTTTCTGTCATCCTTTTCTCCAGCAGCTTGAGGTTTGATTTCTCTCCTTTTCTCCTCACATTGTATCCCCACCGAAACCACTCGGGGAACTTCAGCTGAAGAGTAGCTAATAAATATAAAGAAATCTCACTCTTGAGCTATACAAAACTAGAGAGCTTTTCATTTCTTTTTTCATATCTAGGGAGAATGCAGTAGGAATACATTTTGTTTCTCCAGCAAGTTAAATTGGGGGGAGGGGGGTTGTTTCCTTTAGAGCAGTTTAATTTTCAGAGAAGTAATGGAACTTGCACAATTCTGTACAAGGTGAAAAGGAATTAATTTTCCCCCTTCTGAGAATATTTTCTTAAACCTCTAATGTGGCGCCACCGAAGAGATACAATACATTTTTTTTCCTTGGGTGTTCTTTTATTTAAGCAAACATTCCTATATTACTGTGACACTGATGTTCCTGGTTTAAATTACAGCCCCTCCTTTAGAAAACTTAATTAAAAAATTGTTGAGGTCTTTAGTTGTTTTTTTTAAAAAAAAACAGCAATAACCAAATACTCAATGACTTTGAGATGAGAATGACTTTTGTTTTTGTGCAATTGGGCAGAAAGGAGGCAGCAATCCCTGAGGCAGCAAAACTGCTCCTGTCTTTCTGTCAGAAGCTGAAAACAGGATCTTTTGTGTTGGTGACATGTCATTTTCTGCCCTAAAAGATGGGAATATCACAAATTCTGTGTTCAGTGTGAAAGGAACAGCATGCTCCTTCTAAGAACCAAGTCTTCCCCCCCCCCCCAAGGGTAAAAAAACAGAAAAATTTCACAGTACATTTTAACTTTTCTGGACATCAACATAAAAAAAGTTTTACTATCAAGTAAAAGATACAGAACAGATGATAGCCATTCAGAAGTACCATCCCTTGGGCCACTAGGTGGCACTATAGTGTGAATAAAATGCTGCTTTTCTCCTGAATAATTCAGGGATAGAATAATTCATCCCTTTCAACCATTTCTGCATATGGTGGGAGTCTGTAAATCTCCATACTGAAAGCATGCCTTTTATTTTTAAGCAAACATAGTCATCTGTGCACGCTTCTCCCTGTTAGTTTCTGCCAATTGTCTGCCAGAAGAGTTCACAGCAGCTATTTATAAAAAGAATCGTCAATTAGGCCACTACAGGAAAGTTAATTGAAATCAATACATTTGCTGGGGCTTGTTCTGTTTTCATTAGCTGTGTTGAACAGCAGTCTTCCACTACTTGCAGTCCCCACCCAGCCCTGGCCCCTAAAATCTGCCCTGGAGGAAAAACCATATTTGAATGGAGTTGAATTCAAACAAAGAGGTCTAATCTAAATAATAATTAAATGTAGATTTAATGGTGTGACTATCATTCAAAGTGAATAGCAGATATGAAGAATCTCCAGTGTGCCTGAAAATCAGTTTGTGCCATCTCTATGAATAAACACATTTGAGCATTCTGCAGTTTGTGCTCCAGTTATTTAATTTGAGGTCTACAAGTAGATTTCAGATGATTTTATGAAGGGGGGGGGAACTTTCACGAACCTATAACCAAAATTCAACTGAAAAGGGGTCCATGACACAAAAAGGTTAAGAACTTCTTGATTTAAACAGTGAAGGTGAATTATAAAGCTAACAGCCAAGTTATAAAATGGGGGTCTTCTACAACATGAGCTGTAATTACTCCACCTCTTTAATTGCTACCTGCTAAAATGAGCCCCTCGCCTGATGTAAAGTGTCAGTGTCAGTGTATACCAAAAAGTCTCGTTGTGTGCACTTAACCTTCACCAATGAAATGGGAATTTTCCTTACACCATATTTGGGCAATCATGGTGGGATGGGGCAGGGCTGAGCAATGAATTGGGAGAAATTGGATTTTTGTTCTTTGCTTTTATAGCACATTAATCCTACTCCCATCCTTCCTATCTCAAAATGACAGGAACATTCATCACTAATGTTTGGCAATTATCAGAGGAGGCTTTGAAGGCCATGAAAAACACATTTGGGGCATCAACCTTAGGTCATTGGATGTGCTGACCTAGTTCTATAACATTTGCATCAAGGGTTGCCATCACAGCCACTTAGCTTTTTAGATAAATATTAGTAAAGAATAATCACCGTTTGAAAAATCAAGAATAGCTAGCACTTAAATGAAACCCGGCTGACCTTACTATTTTCTCAGAAAAAGCTTTGTTGGCCTATGATATGGGGAAAGCTGAGTGTGCCTGGGTGTTTGTGGTTTGAGCACATAGCTTTGGAGAAAAGAGACATGGGTGTCTTCCACTTGTTAAAAAGAGCTAGGTCCTAAGTGCTGCCAACACTCAGTTTATAATCTTCAGTTGTCAAAAAGTACCTTTCTTGTACTAAATAGAGAGCTATTTGAGTAGGGTCTACTTGGGGTGCTCTTAAAATAAATGCAGGTTTCTGGGGTTTGCTGTGTCATCATTCACTTCCTCCTACCCCATTTCCCCTTTCTGCTTCCTAAAACAAAACAAAACAAAAAAAAAGAAATTTATTTACCTGAAGAAGGCATACAAAATTAATGGAGAGCTAGTACTTTCATGGGGCTTGCTTAACCTCTGGTTCGGTCAATTCAAATAAGGTCTGTATTTAATATTGGTGAGAGTGGAGGGCAAGTCTGAGAATCTCTTTAAATAAACACATATTTGCTGACAATGGATTTAGGGAGGGAATGTGCATAAATGTTTTTTTTTTTAACTTTTAGTACTGATGGTGTAGGAAAATGACAGGAAAGTGCTCAGTGTTCAGCAGTCATGGTGGATAAGTAAGGCCTCTGAGATTTGGGGATCGTATCTCCCAAGCTTTCATGGCAGACTTAAAAAAATAAAACCGTGAAAGGAAGCAACCAGCTGTTTTGGCTCAAAAATAATCTATTAAAAGTCTGGTGACGGATAAAAAATGTTAAAGTCTCAGATCAAATTGCCTGGACTGGACTGAATGTTGATAGGATTAATTCAGACTAATAATTTCTCTACCCTCAAAAGAATTTGTTGCAAGTTTAGCATCAACCTTCTTTATTTTTAGCAAGCTCTCTTTGTTTTTGTTTTTTTTTAAAAAAAAGCTTGTTCCAACATAACACGGTATGTGTGATTTTCCATCTTTCTTTAGCATGATAATTTCTGTGCCCAAAATGTACATAACCAGCTCACTGTGAGCACAAGCCATGCTGATAAATTCCAAAATTAAGCTGGTGGATGTGTTCACAGGAACAAAGGCAAAATTATACTGAATTCTCCTTGAAAACATTGTTTGGAGTAAAGCTTTTGAGTTGAGTGGAACATAAACAGAGGTGGTATTCAGCCGGTTTGGACCGGTTTGAGCGAACCGGTAATAGCGACCTGCGAGTGGGCCCACCCGCCCCGGCGGTATGCCGTCCTATTTAGGGACATTTTGTTACCACACGCATGCATGCAAGCTGCGCATGCGAGCAAAGCGCATGCGCAGAAGGCTGCACGCATGCACTGAAGCGCACGCTCACATTTTCGGTGCTGGATCGAACCGGTAGGTAAATTATGTGAATCCCACCTCTGAACATAAAGGAACATTTATTTCTGATGCTGTCTTGTTTAAAAATATTTTAAGATGCATGTATCTCTGTAGAAGAAGATGAGAGAGGTGAACATCCTGTCAAACATTTATTTCTTCATCCCATATCTCATTTCTTATTTATAAAAAAAAATCCATAAAATACCTTTTCAGTCCCAGTGTCCGCAGAAAGCCCATTAACAGTTGCCAGAAGTAATATCTTTTCTTTAACCTTGATCAAATAAACCAATTTTATATTCCTTCCTTCTACTTCTAACAGTCTTAATCTTTAGTTCATTCAAATATTATTGGAGGGTTTTATTTCATTTCTTCTTTGTCCTACTGCATAGAGTTATTCAAGACTTTGATAAGTAAATCCGCCAGTAAATGGCCAAATTATCCTTTCTTTTCCAGCACCTGGCAGTTGGTCTAGAAGAATTTATGCTGCAGTTGCCACAAATGCAATCATTTTTGAAGTGTTTGTATTCCAGGGGGCCAGATTCTTGCACAAGATTGCCCAAGGGCACCTGGATCCTGAAATGATCCCCAGCCATTGAATCACAGGTTTAGGTTCTTAAAAAACAAAAAAAAACTTCTCTGAAAGTTAACGCAATGAAGGACAGTTTGATGCCCAAGTATGTCAAAAAGAAATAAATTGAACGACCTGTCTTCCTCTGGAAAACATTTGCACCTTAGCAAAAGCTTCTGAATATAAATGGTTTTATAGTCAAACTACAGCAGGGGTGGGTTCTAACTTACCTCGCCGCAGGTTCGCTTCCTCCCGCTCTGTGTGGCTGTGCGCGCATTGCGTGCCGCGTGGCCGCTAACTTGGCTTCTGTGCATGCGCAGAAGCAAAACAAGCACAAAATTCCCCCCAAAAAAGTCAAAAACAAGATGGTGGCGTATGCGCAGTGCTGAAAACTTGGCTTCTGCGCATGCGCAGAAGCAAAAACCAGCAAAAAATTCCCCCAAAATTAAAAAATATATATATCCCAAAAACAGATGGCACCGTCCACGGACCGGCACTGACAGAACCGGCTACGTGATGTCACCACCAGTTTACTACCGGTTCTATAGAACCGGTGGAAACCAGGAGGAACCCACCTCTGAACTACAGCCACATGCAGCCCCCAGAACGTCTTCATTTGATCACAGTGGTCCATTTGGTTCAGTCCACGTGACTTGGTAAGAAAGGAGCACCAGAGAAAATTGGAAAACTTCCCATGTTGAATTCATGGGAGAAGATTCCATGCTCCAGTTCAAATCACCTCTAAAACCTAGCAACGTTCAACTTGCCTTTCTTACCTATAGCACATGACACCTTGGAAAATCTACCTGTGCTTAGGATTCTCTAAGGCCACTGGGCAAATAAGACCTCATAGTTGAAATTTTACTAGCTCTTGCCAAGTAAGTTATGGAGCATGGAGATAGTTGCACATTCAGCTCCCTTCACCCATGTAATCATTAATACAGAATTTTGCACACTTGCCTACAACAACTTAAACACAAGGTAACTTAAGAATTCAGAATTTGCCATGTTTTCCCAAATCTATGAAACTGGCATTTTTAGCACTTAATGTGTTTCTTTAAAACTCATGTACTGAACCTGTTGTTTTCCCTGTGGATTTGTTCCCACCTGTTTATAGCTCACCTGTCAATAAAAAAGAATCTTCCCCCCACTCAGTGCCACCAAAATATATTCATCGGATCTTATGAAAGTGTCACTGCACTGTGATTGAAATAAATCTGCAACCCAAAGCGCCTTCTTAGCAAACTCTCCACACAGGTGGTTTTTTTTATTCCAACCCCTTGTCAGAAGTTGTTTTCTGGATAACATCACCTGCCTTCCTTCTCAGTTATTTAAATTTGAATAAAAGATATCTGAATACATGAAAACAGTTGAATAGGAGGGAGGATATGAGCTACTCTTGACTGTTTTCCTCCTAAGCAATTTCATATTTCAAGAAATAGTGTGACAGCTTCAACATCATAAAACAATATATGCCACACTGACTGAACAATTTAATGGCTAATGAAACTCTTCAAGGTTGCAATTCCATTGTTTCCCACATTCTTGGATTGAAGGGGATGCTCAATAGGTGGAGTGGAAGTGATCAAAGTGTTCCTTTGATCATTGGTGAAGAACATTCATTATGCTAAACTATTATTTATTGAGTACAAGATCTTGTATTCCCTTTTCAATCAGTCATCTTTTTAACTATGATGCTTATAGCATTCAAATTTAAATAATAACTAGACAATCTGTGACCCCTTGGGTCATCATTTCAGATAACTTTCTTATCAGATTCCTCTATGTTTTAAATCAGGGGTGTCAAACTCAAGGCTTGCAGGCTGGATTTGGCCCACGGGGTGCTTAGATCTGGCCCGCGGGCCTGGAAACAGAAAAGGGCCGGCCCGCAGTGCCTAATGGAGCTCGGAAGGGCCATGTGCGGCGCCCCCCCCCCCCCGAGCTCCATTTTTGCTGGCAGAGGGCTATCAAAACAAACTAAAAACAAAACAAAAGGAGAAATGTTTCCCCTTTTGCATTTGAGCATGCAAGAAGGGACAGGAAAGGAGAAAGAGAAAGGAAAGACAAAGAAAAAGAAGGGAAGATGGGAAGAGAGTAAGGAAGGAAAAATAAGGAAAAGGGAAGGAAGAAGAAAGGAGAATGAAGAGGGAAGGGAAGGGAAAGGAAGGAAGGAAGGAAGGAGATTATAATGAGAGTGAGGGAGAGTCTCAGGGAAGTCCTGCCTTAGCACTTGGCCACCATAGGTGCCCCCAACACAAGTCCCATGTCACACCCACCATGGCCACATCCCAAGCCACGCCCCATCCCCCCCCCCGGCCCTCCGAGGTCAAACACAACCCTGATGTGGCCCTCAATGAAATCGAGTTTGACACCCCTGCTTTAAACAGTGGCAGAGCTTCTAAGGTACTTGAAAAATTCTTAAAAATTCAGCGAGATATTTAGAGATGTAACTGCCTTGAAAGTAGCCCATGTGGAACTGAATAGCACAGTGAAACATGATAAACTGACCACAGCAAATGTTTTATGACACTTTTGTATTATATTCATAAAATGTTTTGTGATAATGTTTATGTCATAAAATGTTTTATAAAATTGGCCAAATTTCAATTCCACGGAGTCATGGATCCCAGATTTTGGACGCATTCTATAAGTTAGCCCATTTGAGATTCCTTGATAGAAAAAGTTGTGCCCTACGATGCACTGTTGACCAGTTAAACGTTACAGACATGAGAGTTTTAGTAGTAACAATAACAGTAGATAACAATGTGGCAAAGTTAATATGTTGTCATTAGTAATAAACCATGGTTGACAATTCACAAAGATTAGAGTCATGCTTCATGCGAAGGCATTTATATCTTTTATGCTGCCTGGAATCCATTGGGGTAGAAGTAATTAACAAATTCCATAAATAAATAAAACAAATATATTTAGTTTTGGTTTAATATATCGTTTGACCTATTTTGGATGATAAAATGAATGTGTTGTGCTAATGATAATTCATTCAATAAACAATGGTTTATATGTAACTGATAGAAGAGAATGCAAAAGAATGAGGTTCCCACATTCTCACCCTGGATTGATAATAGTAATGTGTGCAAGATAACTGGAATTATTATTATTAATTATTATTAATTCTCTGAATGCAAAAAGACTGCTGCACTTCTCCAGAGTTCTAGGTCTTGCTCTGAGAACTACATCTTGGTTTTAGTTGATTGATTGAGCCTCTCCCCAAAGCTCTCACCACCCACCCACCCCCAGTATGTCTATTCATTATCCTTATTTGCCAAGTTGTAATCCTAACGGGGACGCGGTGGCTCAGTGGCTAAGACGCTGAGCTTGTCGATCAGAAAGATCAGCAGTTTGGAGGTTCGAATCCCTAGTGCCACGTAACGGAGTGAGCTCCTGTTACTTGCCCCAGCTTCTGCCAACCTAGCAGTTCGAAAGCATGTAAAAATGCAAGTAGAAAAATAGGGTCCACCTTTGGTGGGAAGGTAACAGCGCTCCGTGCGCCTTTGGCGTTTAGTTATGCCGGCCACATGACCACGGAGAACGTCTTCGGACAGTGCTGGCTCTTCGGCTTTGAAACGGAGATGAGCACCGCCCCCTAGAGTCGGGAACAACTAGCACGTATGTGCGAGGGGAATCTTTACCTTTATCTTAATCCTAACAGGGCAGAGTTAAGTTTCCTCTTCATCACACTTCCCAGAGACTCTTGCTTCCTAACAGGAACATCATCATTTTTCATTTCCTTTTGATGAAAGGGGAAGTTATGCCTCTCTCCACAGAGATCAGATATGATTTTATTAGCTGCTGCCTGAACAGAGATTTTAAAAGAGGAGGAACAATACTCCATTACTTTGGAAAAGCCTGGTGGTTTGTTGACAGGATGGCAGTGTAGATTTCTGAAGCTGTGCTTTTAACATAACATATCAGTAATCTGGCTTTTCATATCCAGGCAAAGAAAAATCCACCAGCTCTTGCCTGCACGTTAGGTTTCCCCATAGTGAAGTGTTTAATTATGGCTTATTGAATAAACCTCAATTGGTCAGAATCACACCATGCATTAAGCTGCAAACCAAGGTTTCCAGGCAATACTGGTTGGATTCACACAGTACAAACGCACAGGCATGCACACCAACAGTCTCAGGACAATTTATAAAATAGGAAAATACAGAAAAATGAACATAAAATGAACAAAAGATCACCTAACAAAGCAGCTCAGGCATGTATCAAAAGGTAATGGGGGGATGTTTAAACTGCAGACAAGATGTTCCATAATGTGGGGCCACCACTTAAGAAGACATGGCTCTGAGATCCTGCCCTAGTCACCTCACAGATACATCACTTTCTTTTACCTCTTCCTTGGAACCACTGCTAAGCTTGTTGCCTGCTTCAGTCTGGCAATCTCATCATGCCACCAGTGGGACAATCGTATGCATGTACCTTTGCTTTAAAAAGGGGTGATGACCAGTTCTCTAAGATGCAGCATCTTTAATGGTAATTTCCGTGGGAACACATCATACAAAAAAGCCAACTGTTCTAGGCTGCATAAACAGAGGGATAGAATCAAGATCACATGACATGTTAATACCACTTCATAATGCCTTGGTAAGGCCACACTTGGAATACTGCATTCAGTTTTGGTCACTACGATGTAAAAAGGATGTGGAGACTCTAGAAAGAGTGCAGAGAAGAGCAACAAAGATGATTAGGGGACTGGAGGCTGAAACATATAAAGAATGGTTGTTGGAACTGGGTATGTCTAGTCTTATGAAAAGAAGGACTAGGGGTGACATGATAGCAGTGTTCCAATATCTCAGGGGCTGCCACAAAGAAGAGGGAGTCAAGCTATTCTCCAAAGCACCTGAGGGTAGGACAAGAAGCAATGGGTGGAAACTAATCAAGGAGAGAAGCAACTTAGAACTAAGGAGAAATTTCCTGACAGTTGGGATGATGAATCAGTGGAATGACTTGCCCACAGAAGTTGTAAATGCTCCAATACTGGAGGTTTTTAAGAAGAGATTGGATAACCATTTGTCTGAAATAGTATAGGGTTTCCTGCCTAAGCAGGGGGTTGGACTAGAAGACCTCCAAGGTCCCTTTCAACTGTATTCTATTCTATTCAAATGTGGTTAGTTGTTTGGCGGCTGTGAAGCTAACTTGGGCTGTGATTACTGTTAAGTACATCATGAATGCATCCCTGACATATGTTGGGGGCAGTGCATGTTATGTGACCACAGCAGAGAGAGAGGTTTTGTTAAACCAAAGTTTGGATTTAGCAGGTTATGTAAGAAAGTTAGACATCTTTATGGAACAGTAGGCTTTGGCTGTTTGTCATGTTGACTAAATAATCTTCTCCCACCAGCAGTTGCTGAAGAGAAGCAAATTGACAGATCTGCTCCTCCGTTTTTCTCATTATCATCCAAGCTTCACATTAAAAGAACATTATTGCCAAATTACTTGAATGCCTTCCAGCAGTGAATTGGGCAGCCTTAACAGAATTCAAGCATCATGCAAAGCCTTTACCAGCCACAGTGGCTGGCTGCACATATTCTGCTAGACTAAGAAACAAAAAATACGTCAGACAGACATAGAAATTCAATTAAATCGACGAAAGGTGTTTTTTTTTTTTTAGAAAGCATAACTAGATCACCACCCTCATACAGTGTCTTTTGAGTAACTTCTAAAATTGGGTGAGTTGGAACTTTCCTCAAATATGGCTGACTATATCCAAAACACTTTGTGGTTCATATATACTTTTTCACCCTACACATTATTAAACTATGGAATCTGTTGTCGGCAGTCATAATGGCAGCCAATTCGGATAGTTTTAGAAAGGTATTAGATGGTTTCACGAAAGATCAGGCCATCATTAACTGTCATATTTAGAAATCAGCCATCTCCCCCACAGAGGAACCCTGTTAAAATTTTATTTAAAATATTTATGGTGGTTTATTGCCTTCTGAAGCATAGCTGCATGCCTTAAAATACACTTTTCTTGAAAGTTACAGTGAAAGAGGGGTATCATATGCATATCCCAGATAGATATAACTGGCCATGGAGCCCTGTATTAAATGGCTGATCTGGTTGGCCTCTTCTTGTGGTCCCTGTCACATCCACCTATGGAAAGAAGATACAATGACTAGAACTAAAATTGAAAGGACTGTTAACTTTAAGTAGATTGGTAGATGAGCTAATTTCAGAACTTATGCTTTTATGCATAATTTATAATACAGAGGCCCTATCCTCTATTGGAAAACTATAGCAGCCAGCAGCATCTAGATGGGTTTGGAGGACCTTTGAAAGATAAGTATGATGGGACCTAAATTGTGATCAGATTAGATGGGAAATCACAAGAAATTACAAAGATGGGGAAGTTGAAAAAGAATCCCAGAAAAGCATAGTGGCTTGATACTTCTACATGATCTCCAAGAAAACTGTATGGAGATGTTCATGAAACCTAGAAGAGTTTAGCTGGACATAAGGGAGATTTTACTTACTTTTACTGCTTTAAAAGGAAAATCCAGCACAGTAAAGTGGCCAAAAAGTTGGATTAGGGCTGGGACGAGTGGGACAGTCCAGTTTCAAGTTCACCCTCAGCCACAGAAGCTTCCTAAAGGACTTTTGGACCATAATTCTTTCTCAGTCTAACCTATATCAAAGATCTGTCAATGTGGGACAGTCATAGGAAGAGCTGAAGGGTGTCCACATTATATGTATCAAAAAAAAAAAAGTCAAAATGGCAACCACAATGATACAATCAAAACCACCCATTTTTAAACGTGACAAAAGGTCTCTAGGTCAACCACAGTTGAGCTCTGGAGAAAAAGTAGGGTATGAATCTCAGAAACAACACAACAGACCTGGGAAATGTGTACTCCCAATAGCTTCCTGGGAGTTGGGGGACAGAATGAAGAAGCCGGCATTTTGCATTGTTTAGTTACCATGGCAAATACCTACTGAGCAAGCACAGACCTAAAGCTTTTCTGCATTCTTATTAAGACAAGGGTGGTGGTGGGGGGGAGTGGAGATGCGTTAAAGAAAAACCTCGAAGAACTCCCTTAGCCTCCATCGGAATAATTCCCTTCTCTCTGTAGCAACCGCAATCCCAATTTCACAGGATGTTGGCAGTCTTACTTAGGGGAAATCTTCCTTCCATACTTGAAACCATCAGAAATTGCATCCACAAGATAGAACGTGGCGTTTTTACGGCTGGTTTGTCTACAATATTTACCTCCAATTTGAACATATCGTCACTCAGAGTCGCTTTTTATAAGATTATCAGATATACAAATTTGATTGATTAAATTAATAAATGAATATGATAAAAGATAGGCTGGAAAATGGCTGCTCTTGAATTTATAATGATTTTCTCTTACATTTTCTCTTCCATAAATGGAGTCCCCTAACACTAGACCAGGAGTCTCTAAACTTTGCAACTTGTGGACTTCAACTCCCAGAATTCCCCAGCCAGCACGTCCACAAGCCTTAAAAGTTGCCAAGTTTGGAGACCCCTGCACTAGATAGATTGGAGAAACCTCGCTAGTTTCTAATGGGATGGATTCAAATTCATCTGTCTGGGGAATTCTGGGAGTTGAAGTCCGCACATCCGAGGTTGAGAAACACTGCTCAAACTAAATTGCTAGTGCAAAGACGCATCTGTCGAATGTTACCTTGCCATGTGCTGCTGTCAATCAGATCAATCGTCTACTGGGCTGGGGGTGGAGGGGTGGGGGATAAATAACAAGTGGCAATCCTTAATTGTGGCTTGGTCTGCTACACAATCATGGGGATGATATTCAAATGGTTTTAATTGCTCGCCGCTGAAAGTGGCTAATCGTCTCACTCCCCGACTTGCAAGGAAACCAGCCAGTCGCTCATTCGTGCATGGCAAGATAACTTTGAGTTTGCTCCTGTTCTCAGCTTGACGGAGCCACCTGGAATTTCTCCGATTTGCATATCATCCACTCAGTTGCACTTCTCAGTCTTATGGGCACAGTGATGTTCAATAAAACAAATGACTTTGGAATTAATTTACATCTAAATAAGCGTTGTGAGAGAAACTTAAAGCTGAGTGGTACTTCTTGAGTCAGAAGAAACTTGGTAAACGAGGACAGCTGTGCTCGGTGGGCGCATATTAAATCCGGGACCTGCGACGAAGTCAATGCTGTTGGGATTTTTACACTTTAGGTTATTAAAAAGTGTAAACAATAAAACAGTTTACATGTTCTAGAAGGCCAAAACTGAAACTTGTAATGAACAACCAAGCAATTTATCGATAAGTATTTGTGCAAACCTTGAGCTTGGTTGGAATACAATTTAGAGCAGGATTCAGCAAATCATGTAAAACGTATACAGGGGGTCCTCGACTTACGACCACAATTGAGCCCAAAATTTCTGTTGCTAGGCGAGAAAGTTGTTAAGTGAATTTTGCCCCATTTTATGATCTTTCTTGCCACAGTTCTTAAGTGAATCGCTGCAATTGTAAAGTTAGTAACACGGTTGTTAAGTGAATCTGGCTTCTCCATTGACTTTGATTGTCAGAAGGTCACAAAAGGTGATCACATGATCCCGGGACACTGCAACTGTCATAAAGCTGGACAAGAGGTGTGTGTTTGATTATCTTTCCAAGAGGAGGCAGCTTTCCTGGCTTTCCACATTTACATTAAATCCCATGGCATTCACATAAAGATGCAATAGCAACTGAGCAATAGGATGATGATTTGCAAAATATTATAATCTGGAACATCTGCAAGTTATTTATATCAAGAAAATGGGTAGCCCTTCCTCATTGCATCAATGGATGTTTAACAAGAAGATCTAATGAAACGTAGAGATGAATGGATTGCTCAAGTAAACGTATCCAGTTGCAAGATTTCTGCAAGATTTAGGGTTAGGGTTAGATTGCTAGGGTTAGATTATTCCCTTTCAATAAAGACTGTTAGTAAGATTCTCTGGGAGCTGAGTTCTGCAAGACCTCTTATAGGGTCTTCGTCAAAAGCAGAGCTCCTGTCCAGGGGTGGCTTCTAACTTACCTCACTGCCGGTTCGCTTCCTCCCACGCCGCGTGGCCGTGCCTCATGGGCATGCGCGCCTCATGGGTATGCGCGCACATGCGCAGTCCAAAAAAATAAAAATATTATTATTATTTTTTAAAAAAACACCGAAAACAAGATAGCGATGCATGCGCAATGCTGGAAACTTTGCTTCTGCGCATGCGCAGAAGAAAAAAAATAAAAAAATTCCCCCCAAATTTTTTTTTTCTA
>QLTV01001458.1:1357517-1385350 GCA_003457575.1 Thermophis baileyi | reverse complement strand
CGGTTTGGGCGAACCGGTCCGAACCGGGAGGAACCCACCTCTGCTCCTGTCACTGTGAAGAAAGATTCTGTCCTTGAGAAATTGTAGGAGCATTTCTTGTTCTCTTGGAGAAATGTCTAGAAGCCCAGTCTTCCTTTTTCAGCTGTGGTGTCTCTCCAAACTGGTCAACCACTTTCTTCTTTCAACACTTTTTTCTTAACATCTGCTCTTCCCTTCAGGATTCTTTATAAATATGCATGTGTTACTGAGACTGAGAAGCAACAAAATTCCTTAAACATTGCCTCCACTATCGATAAACCATCTGCTAAAGGTCCTGGAGACACGTGATATTGCTTGCATCAAATTTTATTCAGTTAAAGAACCAAGCATAGGAAGGCACGAGTTGAATCTAAACCAGAGCCAAAGGTGAGAGGTTTAACTCTCCCCTGTAATTGTGTGGAAGAAAATGGCATCTTTCTCCAGCATTTCAATATTAGTGTTCTGACCCTCTGAAGTGAACTCAAAGATTCCTTTATTAGGAGCACCAGCAGCCCTGACAAAAAGTTTCTCTTTCAACGCAGGCTAACAAGTCCGGCTGGCCAGGAGATGAATAGTTTGTCTGCCACATCTATTTATCTCCGCCCCCTGCCTTTTATCCCCAGAGCTAGGGTGGGGCTTCGGTAGCAGCAGTGGCTCTTCCTTCCCAAGGTTCAGCCCACGGATTTCCACTGCTCTCCTCTCCTCTGCCTTCTGCGCATCTGCGCGTCACACACTGGACCCAGCTGTTCCTCCTCTTCCTCATCAGCCACCTCCAGACCGGGGGGCTGTTGACTCTCCATCTGAGGGCTGATGAACGGCCCAGGCTCCGCCTCTGTCTCTCTCTCTCTGTCAGCTCCATTCCCTCTTCCCCCTCGGAGCTCTCAGGTTGCCTTGACTCCCACGCCTCCTCCTCCTCTGATTTGGCTGCTGGAAGGGCCAGCAGCTGACAGGCTACAACAATTAGTATAGAAGAGGAAGACCAAGTAGGAGTTTTGTTGTCCAAGTATAGGGCATGTGTTTGAAGTATAGGGCATGTGAATTTCTTTCATTATCACCAGGGATCTTGAAAGAAAGATATATTTTTGTAATTTAATGAAATCCTGATTGCCCCATTCCTTAGTTTTAGTGTCTTTCCAATTGCACATTAGGGCCCATTAAGTGACAAGACAATGCTGGACTGCTGTTGCCTGAACAGCAGAAGAGTCAACCATATCAGTTGCTGCAGAAGATATATTTCCAGAAATGGTTTGTTTGAAAGGACAATTAAGCTCATCCTAATTAGATAGCCATTCTTCTTTAGTTTCCACCTCAAAATCCCAATTTTAATTCTACACCAGTTTAGCTACAATATGCATCTGATGTAGTTCAAAAAGGTTATTCCCTTTAATGTGAATGCCTAGAAGGTGAATGCCTACAGAGGTGGTTCTCCCTGTCTCAACTGCTCTATCTGAGCTTTAAACTGTCAATTCTGCACTTTAACATTCAGTTACATCCCAGAATTTCAGCAAAAGGAGAGATGCAGTTATCCAATAAAACTGGTCATAGAAGAATTCAACAACACATAAAGTGTAGGAGGCAGACTGGTTAAGCCAGGGGGAGGAGTCAAATGGGGACTTAGTCTAGAATCCCTATGTGGACACAAGTTGAAAGCAACTGAACATTCTGATTCTAGTCTCACCCAGTTGCATACTGTTAGTCTGAGAAGATTTCTACGTATAAGCTTGAGTAATAAACCAGAATTCTTCACATGTGGACCTGGTTGTTCACACATGACATTAAATGTATGACTAAACTGTAGTCATTAATGGCTGAATTGTTTACCTTCATTATCAGTTCTTCACATTCCTATTTGATTAAATTAACAAATATTTCATTTCAGGTAATAGGACCTTGATTTCATTTCTTCCAACATCAGACTCCCTAGGTCTATCAACTGTAAATGGCTTGCAATAATATAAAACACAGGAGTGCATTACGTGAAACTCAGTAGTTAATTTAGAATCCTGAAGAAATGTTATTAAAGGAAAAATTATGCAAATCTGTTTATCCAGAAATGTGACATCGTCTCTGCGGAAAAAAAGACTAAACTCACACAGAGTTGAGATTACTGGCATCAATATTCCATGGTTGATTATCCAGAGTGACAAGGCCGATCAGTCTCATCTGCATTGGTGAAAAGCCACTGGAGAAGAACAAAATAATCACTCAGTTTCTGGGAAATATTTCAGAAAAAGAAATAATTAAGGCAGAAGTGATAGAGCCTATCTAACACTAAGTCAGAATTCCAGAGAATCTGGGCTTATAGAAATACTTGCATAAGTGCTCTTTCTAGCTAGGAATTATAGGTAGTCCTCCACTTGTGACCATTCATTTAATGACAGATCAAAGTTACGACAGCCTTGGAAAAAGTGACTTACAACCTGTATTCACACTTATAATTGTGGCACCAGTGGTGAAATCCAATTTTTTTTACTACCGGTTCTGTGGGCATGGCTTGGTGGGTGTGGTGTGGTGTGGCTTGGTGGGCGTGGTGTGGCTTGGTGGGCGTGGCAGGGGAAGGATACTGCAAAATCTCCATTCCCACCCCACTCTGGGGCCAGCCAGAGGTGGTATTTGACGGTTCTCCGAACTATTCAAAATTTCCGCTACCGGTTCTCCAGAACCTGTCAGAACCTGCTGGATTTCACCTCTGTGTGGCACCATACCTTGTGGACGGAAGCACTGAACTTGTGAGCTTCAAGCGACTCCCATATATTTTTTGTAACAGATTGATTGAGCTACTTCCTTTGGAAAGACATTTTGGACAAACATTGACTACTCTACGAGTGTAAATCAAGATAGTCATCTGAGCTAATTTTGGCTTAATGCAGCTAAAGGGCCAATCCATTGCCATATTAACATGATTTTTTTTTCTTAATTTACTTAACTCGCTTTACAGAAATTAAAGCACCTTGGAGCTTCAAATGATGAGGAAGTCACAACTGTGTCTCCTGCTGCTCTCAAAGGATGAATAACATGGAATCTCACAGCAGGATACAGCCTACAAAAGTCCCTTCTCTTCAAGGCTTGTTATCAAATTGTACTGTGACAGGAAGCACATTAAACACATTGACAGTGATCATGTCCATTGCATTTAATTAATTTTAACGTGATCAATTCCAATTTTGCTCTTGTCTCAGGGCTGCCCATTTCTTTGCTGCCTCTGGCATCTTCCTCAAGATCTTCTGCAACCAAATAAAAGTTGTTAGCCTGACATGTTGCATCTGTTCATATTTCCAGCTATTAAGCACAAAGGTTTCTAGGAATCTCTGATTCCACCAACTTTTGACTTTGGTCAGGAATGGTTTTCACTTACCTTCCCTACTGGTTCGCAAATGTGAGTGCGCGCACACACTCGCTTCGCTCACACGTGCCATCTCCACACATGCACATGGCCACCCGTGCATGCACTTTACTTGCACACAAGCCTTCCGCGCATGCACCCGCTCTCAAAAATGTGCACAAATAGGCTAGCATAGCAAGTAGCAAGCAAGTAGACTTATATACCGCTTCATAGTGCTTTACAGCCCTCTCTAAGTGGTTTACAGAGTCAGCCTATTGCCCCCAACAATCTGGGTCCTAATTTTTACCGACCTCGGAAGGATGGAAGGCTGAGTCAACCTTGAGCCTGGTGAGATTCGAACTGCCAAACTGCTGGCAGCCGGTGATCAGCAGAAGTAGCCTGCAGTACTGCACTCTAACCACTGCGCCACCGTGGCTCAGCATAGAACTGGGGCGGGTGGGCGGGGCCACCCGCAATTTCCACTACTGGTTCAGGCGAACCGGACAGAACCGGCTGAATACCATCTCTGACTTTGGTATTGCACTTGTCAAAACACATCATTAAAGCTGGAACCACAAATGTCAGATGTCACCATTTTGTCAATGAAAATCAAAGGGCATTGTTTCTTTGGTTTCATATATGTATCTAATTGAGATTGCATTCATTTAATTGCAACCTAGACCACGAAGAATATAAACTATCTGATTTGATCAGGAACAAAAAATAAATAAAGTACATTTAAATGAGCTGCTGCTTGCAGAAATCATAATGATTAGTTATGTGGCTTGATCAGAACTGTCTTAGCTCGGGAGAGAAGTTCCCATTTATGTTAACTACTATACGAAGCAAAATTGTGGGTGGTTATCCTCCAGAGATTTTCTTTACATTGAGTGGGTTCACACCAGTAATGGGTTTCACTTACCTTTGCTACCGGTTCGGAGATGCACGTGCACCACTTCTGCGCATGCGCATAAGCTTCTGCGCATGCGCAGAGTGTCTGTGATGACATCCGGGTGGGTGGGCGGAGCCTCCTGCCACCACCGCTACCGATACGCCTGGACTGGGGCGAACCGGTAGAAACCCACCACTGGTTCACACGTCCTACTAAAAGCCATAGCTTGTTTGGTTTGGCTTAGATATTGGGTAGCTATTGTGGCTGATATTGGGTAGGTTATTGTGGCTTTTAAACTAATGCAGATGTCTTATATGCTTTGTATGAATGTAGCAGTTATTTTGGTAACTTTATTCTGCTTTCCCTTATCTGGCAGATCAACTTTAGACCAACCATTTCATCCCATTATTCACCAGCCTTAAGACCAAGAAAAGATTAAAGCCTTTTTTTTAAATCTGGGGCAGCCTTTTTAGTCGCCGGGAATAAGCAAAATAGCCTCTATATACTACATTTTCTCTGCACAATCTACTTTCTCTGAAAGAAAAACAACTTTCATTTGGCGGCTGCAAGTTTCTGTTTGCTGGTGGTTTCAAAGCTCCATACTATACATTGCCTCCTACATCTGGGTCAAAGTTACTGCTTTATGGGCAACTCTACTCTGCTGTCACTGAGTGAAAGTTTCAAATGGGGTGGAACGAATACCGCACAGGTGCCCACAATTTGGTCAAGTAGCCCATTCTTCCACCATCTCACCAGCCTCAACCTGCTGTACTGTAGTCCAAAGTCAGAGAATCAAGAGAATAGCAGAGTTGGAGGGCACCTTGGAGGTCTTCTAGTCCAACCCCCTGCTCAAGCAAGAAACCCTATACCACTTCAGACAAATGGTAGTCCAATCTCTTCTTTAAAAAGCCCCCAGTGTTGGAGCCCCCACAACTTCTGAGGCAAGTTGTTCCACTGATTAATTGTTCTAACTGTCAGAAAATTTCCCCTTAGTTCAAGGTTGGTTCTCTCCTTGATTAGTTTCCATCTGTTGCTTCTTGTCCTGCCCTCAGGAGCTTTGGAGAATAGCTTGACTCCCTCTTCTTTGTGGCAGCCCCTGAGATATTGGAGCACTGCTATCATGTCACCCCTGGTCCTTCTTTTCGTTAAACTAGACATACCCAGTTCCTGCAACCGTTCTTTATGTGTTTTATCCTCCAATCCCCTAATCATCTTTGTTGCTCTTCTCTGCACTCTTTCTAGAGTCTCAGCATTTTTTTTTATATTGTGGCTGCCAAAGAGAACTATGACTCAATAATATCCAAGCCCACCAGTGTCCGTTCTGATGTGCATTGTTCTCCTATCAATGCTTGTAGGCCTCTTTTTTGGTTGGTGTGGCAAATTGAAGGCAGGGAAGAAAATCTAATCCAGGCAATTCTTATGCTCAATGCTCACTTGCAACTTGGTACCAAAGAAAAAAAATAAAAATAAAAATAAAACTTCAGCATAAGCTTCATGTTTATAAACAAAAGCCTTCCTGCTTCATATGTTTCTACACTTCATTTTAAATAAGTGTCTAAAAAAAAAAAAGAATTGCAAAAAAGAGAATCTGTTATTTGGGATGGGGGAAGCCACCTCATCTCGAGTATTAGTTTCATCTTTCGAGTTCAGGCAGTGTCCCCCCCCCCCCTGCGATGACTCAGACTTTCTGCACCAGGGTGTCATTTTCTCACATTCATAACTTCACCCCTTTTCTATAAATTTCCTGCTGTGTTGTTGTCTTTCATCTAAACAATCTCTCTTCTATGGTCATCCTCAGCGATGAGGAAATGAAAAGCCGAGCGCTTTAACGTCTCCTTTCGCCTTTGCTGGGTCCTATCCGTATCTTAATCTCTTTCCGCTTGAAAACTCTGCTTTGGAATGTGCTTGATGGCGTTTTAATAAGGTAAGCTGCCTTTAGTCTCCTTCGCGCTTCGCGGAAGAGACATTTGGAAAAGAGGGAGAAGCAGGGAAAGAAATTAAACTGTTCTTAGGCTCTGGGGTTCCAAGCCTCTTGGATGGGAAAAGGGTGCTGAGCAGTTAATTATCTTACTTCCAAGCAACTTTGAAGATCCGTTTTCAAAAACGATGCTTTGAAATGCAATTTAGTGGGGATTCTAGAAATACCTTGGACCAAGAGGAGCAGGTAATCTACTCCTATGGAGCTGTCACTGTGCACCTGCCAGCAACACATTAATGTCACCCCAAGAAGTTAGGGATCATTGATTCTGCTCAGGACAGCTGGCTCTGTGCCCTGGGGGTGGGGGGGGGGAAGCAGATGGAAGTTTTTCTGGTAGAAAACTTTTTCCTGAGGTAGCACCATCTTCTCTGTTTGTCAGCAAGACCGACTAGATAGGGAGGGGAAAGTTGAATTAAATGATCGGTGGGTTTATCAACAATGCCCAGATAACAGAGTAACAGAGTTGGAAGGGGACCTTGGAGGTCTTCTACTCCAACCCCCTGCTCAGTTCTAATGGTTGTCCAATCTCTTCTTAAAAACTACCNCTTCTTCTTCTTCTTCTTCTTCTCCTTCTCCTTCTCCTTCTCCTTCTCCTTCTCCTCCTTCTCCTCCTTCTCCTCCTTCTCCTTCTTCTTCTTCCTCCTCCTCCTCCTCCTTCTTCTTCTCCTCGTATTCGCGCAAGTGCAGGGTCCGCTTTTTGGATCATTGAACGCCACTTTGCACGGTCAGCTACGTCTCCCCCCTGCTCAACTAGGAGACTCTATACCTTTCCACATAAATGGCTGTCCAATTTCTTCTTTAAAACCTCCAGTAATGGAGCACTCACAATTTCTGGAGACAAGCAGTTCCACTGATCAATAATTCTAATAGGAAAGACAAACAGCTACTAGTTTGACAGAAAAGACATTTGAGGGCCTGTCCCAGTTTAGTTATTCTACTCATGGTTAAAATAACTGTCTTCTAATTGATATATTATTATATTAAAAAAAGTAGGTGAAACAGCAACATCGTTCAATATAGGATGATTATATGGGATGATTATAATATATGAAGGTAAGGTTTAACTGGCAATGTAAGTCATGGAATCTGAGTGAAGCCTATCACCCAATATTAAACACCCTATTTACTCCAACTATTTACAAACTGTCAGTAATCCCCGGACTAGAAACAGGAGCTACTGAAATGCAGCTGGTTCCTGCTGTTCAAAGCGGAGTTTTACAGCAGCAGGTATGGTCTGTTGGAAGAAGATGCTCCAATTTATAACTTCTGTTCAAGGGAGAATCTGCTTTTTCAGAAGCAGAAATTACTCGCACATTCGTCCTCCAATGGTCACCAGAAGTACTGCTAGGTTTCCCAGCATGTCATCTCTAGCCTCAGGAAATCTTTTATGGGATCAAAAAAAAATGCTAAAATCATGTTAATTTTATTTTTGTCTCTTGAGACTGTCTGGAAAAGTCCCAGTTTTCTTGGCAAGGTTTTTCAGAAGTGGTTTGTCATTGCCTGCTTCCTAGGGCTGAGAGAAAGGGACTGGCCCAATGTCACCCAACTGTGCCTAAGACAGGACTAGAACTCCCAGTTTAACCACTACACCAAAGTGGCTCTGATGTTAATATTAAAAATACCTAATCAAGGAAGCACCTCCTTGAGTTTTAGGTTTCTAAAGAAAAAAAATGAGGTTTTTTCCCCCCTGTTATATATATATATATAATAGAATTCTTTATTGGCCAAGTGTGATTGGACACACAAGGAATTTGTCTTAGGTGTATATGCTCTCATTGTACATAAGGAGAATAAAAAGATACAACACTTAGTGATAGTCAAGGTTACTAATAAGCTATCAAATCGTACTAGGAAAATAAAACAAAACAAAATACATTCATCAAGAATAAAATGCATTCATCAAGAATAAGAAGATACAACACTTATTGATAGTCAAGGTTACTAATAAGCTATCAAATTGTACTAGGAAACAAATAAAAACAATATAAATTGAAAGATACAAGCAACATGGTTATAGTAATAAGTGGGAAGAGATAGATACTAGTAAGGAAGAGAAGAAGAACAGTAATACAGTCTTAGTAAATTATTTGACAGTGTTGTGGGAATTAGTTGTTAAGCAGAGTGATGGCATTCGGGGAAAAAAGAACCATATATATATATTTATATATGGTTATTTTTCACTTGTTCTCATCCTTCCGTCTTACATTTCTTTAAATTTCCAAGGCAAAAAAAAAAGAGAGAGCCCCCCCCCCCAAATTCATACTAACATTTTACACACTTGGACATTTAAACATTAAGCAACAACTAAAAGTGAACTAAAAAGGACTCTTTTCATGGATAGACTCTGAAACGTGCCTTTCAATCTGTATTGGAATGAACACTGGACAAAAATGCGCTCTGATAGATAGCTTCAGACAGAACGAGATGGTTGAAGTCTAAATATGCGTAAGTCTCCCCATCCCACACCAGATGAAACAGTTCCCCCCCCCCTTGACAAATTTCTTGCTTACTCCCAAGAGGTCCGTCTTTTCGCTGGATCCGGCAGCCAATACAGTACCATCCTCTCTCTTTTCTAAATGCCGATTTCTCTACCTTTCCTTCCAGTCTGATTTGGGTAAGCTGTCCGGATTTGTGTAAGGCGCGGTGTTTCTTCGATCCGACCAGAGTGAAAACTATACAGTACTGTATAGTGATAGTAATAGACGCGAACCTCAATAGAGAGAAGTCTGTAATAGGGAGGATGAGGGTGGGGAAGGGCTGCCCCCTCCCCCCGCCCCGCCAACCTTCCGACCGGAGTGAGAACTACACCTTACAGCGGGATCACCGGGCGCGGAGGCTTAAGCGTTAAGACCTAGAAAAGCCGAGGTGGGTTTTCCCTGTTCCGACCGGAGTGGGAACTGCCGCGTTCAAAGGAGCGCGCTAGGGGGAACTAGGCTCATTCTGCGCTGCTCTCCCCGGCCGGCGCACGTTCCTCTGCAGGGTAGCCGAAGGAGAGGGCGAGGGGTGCGGCCCCTTGGGGTTCCGAACAGTTCGTCGGAGCTTCCTCGATGCCTTCTCGACTAGCCGCTGAATGGTCTAAATAGGAGCCAACCTTCAAGATGCGGAAGGTAACGCTGGATCGACTGCCGCAACTCCGGGCGCTTTTCTCTACCGCTTCCGTAAGTTAGCCTTTGGGTTGTGGGTTTGCGTGTCGGAGCAAGGCGTAGCAATGGGAAGGCGGCGGTGGCGGAGACCCCAAGCGCCTGACCTTCCGACCTTTAAATCGGGCGCTTGTTTTTTTCGGAAGGTAACTCTGTGCACTGCCACCAAGTCTGTTGAGAGGTTCTTTTCGGTTGCCGAATAGATGCCAACGCCTTCAAATAAACCTCTGGCTCTTAACCCCTTTTGCGTGGTGGCTGATAGATGGATCGCATGCACTCTTCTCTGTGCTTGTGTTACCAGATTTGGAATAAAACCTACTCAGTGTTGTCCAATAGCTGAGGGTCAACCATCTGCCCTCTCACCCTGCTGGGTCAAGTTTTCAGTATTGAGTCAAATTAAGCAGTAGGCTCCACTCCTGATGGTGCCCAATCCTTTACGTTTCAGCTTTGCAACCATATTTCCTCCCCCCAACCCAAAAATCTAGGAACTGATGCTGAAATCCAAGAACTTCCAAGCTTGACCTCCCAATATCAAGCCTTAGGGTTGCCAATCTCATCCACCTTTGGCTAACTCTTTGCATATTCATTTGTGAGCTTGATCATTTTGGGGCTGGTTTTTTGTTTTGTTTTTTCTGCTAGTGACTTACAGTATCTTCTGAAGCTGACCAACTACTGTTTCGTTGATATATACAGTAAAGGGGAATGGATTTTAGATCGCTCCGGGATGGCTGGATGATACTAGAAGGTGCTATAGAGAGGATCTTCGCTAGACATTTAACAGTATCCTCTAGTGTCATGATATGAGAGATGGTGAGCAGGCTAGAAAAGGAATCAAAAGGAGAAGAGTGAAGAGATAAAAGATGAGACTATTGACAGCTTTTTTCATAAACTGCAATTCAGTCCATAGAATAAGAAATCTGGGAGGAAAATTTTCACACCAGTCAAAAAGACTCTGCCTTAACAAATCATTCCTCTTGCAGATCCCAATACTTTGTATTTTACTCCTGGCTCCAACATTAGAGACATCACACTGAAGTTGGGGTAGTTCTTACTTCTGTGATCTTGCCCAGCTGTACAAAGATGCTATAAGTCCGGGGTGTCAAATCTTGGCAACGTTAAGACTTGTGGACTTCAATTCCCAGAATTCATGCTGGCTGGGGAATTCTGGGAGTTGGAAGTCCACAAGTCTGAAAGTTGCCAAGGTTGGACACCCCTGCTGTAAGTCATTAGTGGGAACCATCTTTGGGCAAGTCTTCCAGTGACTTCGTGTGACGTCTATGTAATTTTCTTGGCTACAGTGTGTGTTTTGCCCTTGTTTTCTTCTGCGATGTATTTTCAGTGTCTGAGACTCACTTAAAACCTTGAGTTTCCTAGTGGTCTCTCATTCAGGTATTTATTTATTTATTTATTTTATAAAATTTATATGCCGCCCAACTCCCGAAGGACTCTGGGCGGCTTACATCATAAAAAATAAAACATATAAAAGCAATTAAAAAAAACATCTATATTTAAAATAAAACACTCACACAACCATGCATGGGCCAATCAGGGCAACTATTGGCCCCAGGCCTGCCGGAAAAGCCAGGTCTTAACGGCTTTACGGAAGGCCAGTAAGGTGGGGGTAGGTACTGATGTGGTCTACCTGCTTAGGTTTTCCAAGATTGCTCATGTTTTAAAACTTTACTTCATCTATCCATCTTCTCTATCTTCCCATCTTCTGAGTTTAAAAAAATATGCCTGCCTAGTTTGATTTCTCTTCCACTATGCATACAGGAGCTCACGGTTGCCCTTCCATTTCCTTCCACTATAACAACCCTTTGAAGTTGGGCTGAGAGAGTGACAGGCCCAAGAGTCTCTTGTGGGTTTCTGTGGCCAAGGGAGGGGCTTGAACAGGTGCCAACCTGACCCCTTGACTCCTTCATCTCACCAGCTGTCAGTGCCATTGAACTGTGAAAAACATCCACAGAATTGGAACAGGCTGCGGGAAACTATTTTTCTTCTTTGGAATAAATGAATGTGAAAAGATGACCAGAAGTTATACTCCACTCCATTCATGCTTCACTTCCATGTGAACTTCTCCATCAAATAATTAGGAAACTTGTTGACTCTTAATCAGCAATCTGGAAGTACCATTTTTTACTAGGTAGTCCTCAACTTACGACCACAGCTGAGTCCTTAGCAAATTTCCATTGCTAAGCAAGAAAAATGTTAAGTGACATTTGCCCCATTTTACAACCTTTCTTGCCATAGTTGCTAAGTGAATCACTGCAGTTGTTTGGTCAGTAGCAAGGTTGTTGAGTGAATGTGGCAAGCAATTGACTTTGCTTGCTGGAAGGTCGCAAAAGGTGATCACATGATCCCGCAACAATGCAACAGTCATAAATGCATGCCAGTTGCCAAGCGTCCAAATTTTTCAAAGGCTGAAATGAAGTGTGAAAAAAGTGTGAAAAGTCGCTTTTTATGAGCCACAGTGGCGCAGTGGTTAGAGTGCAGTACTGCAGGCTATTTCTGCTCACTGCCAGCTGCCTACAGTTTGGCAGTTCAAATCTCACAAGGCTCAAGGTTGACTCAGCCTTCCATCCTTCCGAGGTGGGTAAAATGAGGACCCAGATTGTTGGGGGCAATAGGCTGCCTCTGTAAACCGCTTAGAGAGGGCTGTAAAGCACTGTAAAGCGGTATATAAGTCTAAGTGCTATTGCTATTTTTCATTGCTGTTGCAACTTCGAACAGTCACTAATTGTACCTGTAACAAGTTTTATTAAGAGGCACAAGCTTAAGTGATCTGCAGTCGACGGGCACTCAGTGTAAAAAGGTAAAAGGGCTCTCTGCGAATTTTACTCTGCTAGTCATTGCCGACTATTTCTGTTTCAAGGCCATTGAGCCAGTGCTGTCCGAAGACATTTCCGTGGTCATGTGGCCAGCATGACGTCACGGAGAGCTGTTACCTATTTATCTACGCAACATCTGCATGCTTTCGAACTGCTAGGTTGGCAGGAACACTCTGTGCACCTGATGAAAAGAACCTCAATTCATCAAAAAATGTGTGCCTTCTAATAAAATTTGCTGGTTTGAAAAGGTGCTGTCAGATTGCTCCTGATTTTGGGCTTCTATCCACGAACATGGCTTTTACGTGGCTTTGAGTAAGATTAGCATGCTCTGAGTAAGCTGAAGCTCGGCTTTCTCTTGAATGAAAACGGAGTGCAAGGCTGCCCCCTGATGTTGATTTTCAGCCAAACAGATAACATTTTGGGGTTCAGACGGGGAAGAGATTATGTATGGGTCAATAAAATAATCTGTCCTCTGCAGAATAGGGCATGAGGAAGGACTGGCCTTATTGTTAAATTCAGAGAGACCTGCAAAGGGGGCAGTTGGAAAAAGGATTATACAGCCCTGAGAGCGTGAGAAAGCAACTCAAAATAATGCCACCTTGATTTTGTTTAGAATCAGGTGGGGGGGGGAGAAGAGAAGAGAGAGACAGAGAGAGAGAGAGACAGAGAGACAGAGAGAGACAGAGAGAGAGAGAGAGACTTCCAAAGTTTTGTTACTGTACTTTATTACAATAAAGAGGATTCCTAGAATCCTTGCTGGACCTGTTTCTTGACTCGGTATCACTTCTTGGCCTATCTGAAAGGGCTGACAGTAGCTTATTTGAAAAGTAAAACAAACAAACAAATGAACAAACAAAACACAAATAATTGAGCAGTAAAAGCCAGCTCAGAAGCATCTGCTTTTCAACAGTGATAAAGTCTGAGGAGCTTGACGGCTGAATACATTCATGCAGGGGTTTTTTCTTTTTCTTTTGGCAAAAATATAGAAAGTTTATGGTGGCTTTCCTCCAGGGCTTCGTTTATTTCTGATGATCTTCTAGCCTGAGTTTATAATCCTGGTATGTCTGTGTGGTTTTCCCTCTAAGTAGCTTGTTTTGTTTTTGTGAACCATTCCAGGTTAATTAGCAGCTGCTCAAAAGCAGATCCCTATTGAAGGGGACTCGTCATTTACAGATGGAAACCATTGTGACCAGATCTTGAAAGTGATGGCTCAGATGGTTTTTAGAGAAAATATGTTAAATTTATGTATTTATCCTTTTCTATTAATTCAATGTATTGTCCGTCCATCTATCCAAGAAGCCCAAGTGATGAACAAAATAAAAACACAGCATTTAATTAATAGAACAACAACAAAAGCCCAACCAAAACTGCACTGTGGCTCAGTAAACCATTAGATACATCCACCCATGCCACAACTTCGCAGCATCCAGAACCCAATGACTGGAGGAATATTTTTATCATTTGGCTAATTCCGTATAAGGGCCACATCTAGGACTGAGAAAATCCAGCCTTCCTGTTAGTAGTAAACTACAATTCCCAGCAGCCGTTGGCACTAAGGGGAAGGGATTCTGGGAGTATATATATATACTCCCAGAATCCCTTCCCCTTAGAATCCAGAATCCCTTCCCCCTTATATATATATATATATATATATATTAAATATTTCTTTAAACGTTTATTTGTAAAAATGGAGGTCTTTGTAGACTTCCCACACATTCCGGGTCACTTACGCTAAATGTGAACAAAAATGGAAACATATTTCCACAGTTGGCAAAATAGCTAGACTATGATTTTTCTTCCTGGATTTGGGTTTGGTTGACTTAATTTGCTCCATCCTGTTGCATAACTTGAGGAATGCCTAACTGGACTCTGAAAACCATTTAACGGGTAGCCTTTAACCTTGAGAAAATTAGAAACCGCATTCTTTCTCCTTATATGTGTCTATAGAACGTAGAAATACTTGAGGCTGGAACTTTGAGCAGAATTACTCAGTTTGAAAGATGGCATTGGATGACAAAATATATTCTGCAATAAAGTTGTTTTCGTGACAAAGAAGTCAAAGTTGCAAGTTTTCCACTGGCTGCCATTCAGCACAATACCCATAAAAACAAAGTGGAACTTCAGTCCCATGGTTATGACTTGCCATCTTGACTGTTTGGAAGTCCCCTTAAACATTATATGAAGTCCTACAGCATCCTGTTTTGTGATTTCCAGAGTAGGTGAATGATCTCAGAATGGGTGGAGCCAAACATTTATATCTCCCTCCCCTTTTTGCATTTTTATTGAAGTCAACCAGGTTTACAGCGCAAAAATGATGCCTGGGTCATTTTATTCCCCCTATACCCAAATTCCAGGCTCTACCTTCTTTGGCGCTGTGGGTTCTTCGGCAGAACCCTGTATGCAGTCCTTGAATTGACAGGAATTTGTACCCAGATAGAGAGATATATTTAATTTTTGCTCCTTTTTACTCTGGTACAGTTGAGTGAAGAGGTAAGGGCTTCATGCAAGAAATTGACCGTTTTCTTGCTGTTTTACTGGTGCTTTGAAATATGTATCTAATCTGTTGTGTTTTATATTCCAGCCAGTTAAATTTAGCCAGTGTCTGTCTGCAGCTCTAAGAACAGGTAAATATATTATTCTTGTCTTATTTTTTTGGTCACTTTCCTTAACACATCGAGACTTCACAAGAAAATTGGATACAGCTTGCACAATGCATAGAATCTTATTCTGACTTAAAAATACCAATTGCAGAAACCTCATACAATAATATGATTATTATAACAATAATATAACAAGACTATTTTTCAAAATACTTTTGTGTCTCTAACAATGTAAAAGTCAAGCTGTCCTCTTTTCATCCTGTATATTCAGATAGCTTCCCAGATTTAAAAAAATAATAATTTTTATTGAAAAAATTACAGGATAAAAACATTTAAAGCAAAAAAGAAAAGAAGAAAAATAATGAGAAAAGTATAAAAATGATTTTAAATTTAAATCCATTTAAGTCCATAACACAGAAGACCTCATCTAGCTTCTTGAAATGTTTAGATTCTCCAGTGGTCCAGTTTGCTTTGAAACAAACCTGATTCCTCTGTGTTTATAACTCCATAAGTCCATAAACTTGGCTGAAAATTGTTGCCTTTTATTTTTACTTGTGAATGCATCTTTTTTAGACTTGACAGTGCCTGCCGTTCTTCCGGCTCAGCTAATGTTTTTGTTGTGATTTTTATTTTTGTTTAACAGCAGCCTCTTCTTACCCCAGCCCTTGATGTTTTAATCCAGAAAGGGTGTTTGTAATAGGAATTCAGAGATCCAAAGGTTTTAAAAACAAAGGAGACCCAGCACAGCCGAAAATGAACCCATACAACTCGTCTTCAGACTTGATTTTCCCAAGTGCGGCCAATGAATCTCTCAATGCCAGTGACGTGATAGAGGACTGGGGTGAAGGGACGTTGCTAGGCGTAAAGGTTTTCCTGGCAGCAGCTCTGGTTCTGATCACGTTGGCCACCATACTCTTCAACACCTTTGTCATCATCACAATTATCCTGACCCGAAAACTTCACACTCCTGCCAATTATCTCATTGGCTCCCTGGCTGCCACAGACCTCCTAGTGTCCATCCTGGTCATGCCAATCAGCATTGTGTACACGGTCACTCACCTGTGGACCTTTGGCCAAGTCATGTGCGATATCTGGTTGTCCTCGGACATCACCTGCTGCACAGCCTCCATCCTGCATCTGTGTATCATCGCCTTGGACAGGTACTGGGCCATCACGGATGCTCTCGAATATACCAAACGCCGGACGGCTGGCCGGGCTGCCATCATGATTGCTATCGTTTGGGTTCTCTCCATCTGCATCTCTATCCCTCCCCTTTTCTGGAGACAAGCCAAGGCTCACGAGGAGCTGGCCACTTGCACCGTCAATACAGATCAGATCTCCTACACCATCTATTCTACCTGTGGCGCCTTTTACATCCCAACTGTGTTGCTTGTCATCTTGTATGGCAGGATTTATGTCACCGCTCGATCCCGAATTCTGAAGCCACCCTCTCTCTACGGGAAGCGTTTCACCACAGCCCAGCTCATCACCGGCTCTGCGAGTTCTTCTCTCTGCTCCGTGACCTCTACTCTTCACGAGGGACCTTCCAATCCGCAGGGCTCCCCAGTGGTTATCAATCACGTGAGGATCAAGATAGCTGATTCCGTTCTTGAAAGAAAGCGGATTTTGGCTGCGCGAGAAAGGAAAGCTACCAAGACCCTGGGGATTATTCTGGGTGCGTTCATTTTTTGCTGGCTGCCGTTCTTTGTGGGGTCTTTGGTCAACCCTATTTGCCAAGGAGCCTGTTGGCCTCTTCATATCCTGATGGATGTTTTCACCTGGTTGGGTTATCTGAACTCACTGATTAACCCCATCATATATACTGTCTTTAATGAAGAATTCAAGCAGGCATTTCAGAAAATAATGCACTTTAAAAACTGCTTCTAGCCATCTTGATTTTGGATCCTGCTCCCAGTCATAGTCTTTAACCTCTTATGCATAAAGCTTTCTGTGTGGAAATTATCTGGGGTGGATTAGGAGCTGTTGGTAATATTTTAGATGCAGGCACTAAAAATAATTTTAAAAATCAATGAAATACCAGAGTTCTTGAGATTTTAGCAATGCAGTTCCTATGATTTTGCATAAGAACACTGAAATCTCAATATTATTTTACATTCTGGCCTAGGATCTTGCAGATAAACATTGAAATCTTGTGTGATTTAGCACAGGGGTGTCCAACCTTGGCAACTTTAAGATCTGTGGACTTCAACTCCCAGAATTCCCCAGCCAGCTATGTTGGCTGGGGAAATCTAGGAATTGAAGTCCACAAGTCTTAAAGTTGCCAAGGTTGGACACCCCTGATTTAGTGAATTCCCAAGGTATGGGCCATTTTATTTATTTAATGTATTGTGTTTGTGGCTATTTTCATTTTGCTATTCTGTGGATAGCACTTAGAGGTATTAGAGGCAGATGTCATGTGCTTGATGCGGCTGGTTGGGGACTTTAATTGTTGCTTTGATCTCATTGACTGCATTCAGACAATCATGATTCAGCTGAACTAGCTGAGTTATGGATGAGCCCTTCTCTGTTTGCCCCTCTGCTCCTCTTTTTTCAAGAACTGAGTGCACAAACCAGAAATGTTCTTCCGTGGACTTTCAGTTTCTCACTTAATGGCTTTGGAACTAAACCAGGTGACAAAGTTGTGGCTTGAAGAAGGCCTAGTGTTCTGATTTCACCTGGGCGAATTTAGGTTTTGGGTTATTGACCTAAAGTATGATCATCCAGACTAAGTTTTATCAAGCATGATCATTCACCGTCTTATCTAAAAAGGATTAGTCTATGTTGTTGTTAAAATTTTTTCCTGCAGGGATGAAGATCTGAGATGAAAACAGATAACAAAAAAGTTGATTTTTTTTTTGTTTTTATTAACGTCTCTCTTAGCTATAGAAAGAAGTCAATAGCAAGCTTTTTCTGAAATCTTTCCAAGAAAACTTCTGAAACCTTGTCCAGGCAGTTTCTAGGAGTCAACACTGACTCAGGTACCAAAACAACAGCAGCAAAAATTAATATAATACAGTTATTTTAGTCTTGTCAGCAGTAGCAGTGGCAAATATAGGTAGTCCTCGACTTATGACCAGAATTAAGGCTAGAATTATGATCGTAAAATGCTGGTTGTTAAGCGGGTCACCATCATGTGGTTTTGCAACTTTTTTTTGCAGTAGTCATTAAGTGAATCACTGTAGTTGTTAAGCAAACGCCACGGCCATTAAGCAAATATTTTGTCTCCGGTGGGCATTCTTTGGTAGAACTTTAAATCTGGGTTGTACGTAGCCTTGGAAAGGTCTGTTGTTGAACAGTCACTAAGTGAGGACAACACGTAATTTGAGGACTACCTGTATCTTGCTATTCTTAGTTAACTCCTGTAATTGTTAGATAGAGTGAGATCCATTGGAATCGGAAGCGCTTAACTTTCTTTCAAGTAAATTAAATCTTCTTGGATTCCCACAGGCCTGTTCTTAAGTATGACTAAATCTGGATTCAGCTTGCTAATTACTGTACACAAATTCCCAGAAGAAATACAGCCTTCTTGCTGGCAGAGAGATTGTCATGAGAGACAGTCTAAAACTTTTCTCCAACATATCAGTGTTTGAAGAGTTCTGGCTACTTATAATTTTGTGCCACAAGAGTGGTGCGGTGGCCTAGAGGTGGAGCTCTCGCCTCACAATCAGGAGGCTGTGAGTTTGATCCTAGGTAGAGGCAGATACTGGACACAATGGGAATATATCTGCTGCGAACTCTGCATTGGCGACAGGAAGGGCATCCGGCCAGTAAACACTCAGCTCCATTCAGTTGTCCCGACTCCACCCCGCAAGGGATTACGGGGTCATTACACCCCCCCAAAAAAATTGTGCCACAACTGGTAAAGAACAGTTTAACTTTCCCAAATGGTGAACAGTATTGTGAGGGGAACTCATCAGAGAACTAATTGGTGGTGAGGAGTTGAAAAGAGACACATACAAAACTGTGTGTGAGGCCGTCTCCACATAGCAGTTAAAGCCAAAACCTGCCTCTGTATAAAAGATGTGTCTACAACAGTAAAACATGGTGTGGCTTAATGCAGTGAGGCTTGCTTCATCCAACTTGGTAAATTAGTGGCCGGGATTCTAGAATGCACCAACAGCAAACTGCACAACCCCATTGTATTTTATTTGATAAAAACTGGACCTCACAATCTCTTAGCCAGATCAGAAGTCATTAGTCCTTTCTCTGGCCCTCAAATCATGAGTAGAACTAGTACTTGACTTTCAACCATTCATTTAGTGACTATTCAAAGTTACAATGGCACTGAAAAAAGTGACTTATGACCATTTTTCACACTTATGACTATTACTGCATTCCCATGGTCATGTGATCAAAATTCGGACACTTGGCAACTGGCATGTATTTATGACAGTTGCAATGTCCTTGGAGTCACAATCTATTAACAACTGCAGTGATTCACTTAATAAGTGTGGCAAGAAGGATCGTAAAGTAGGGCAAAACTCCGTTGACAACTGTCTCGTTTAGCAACAGAAATTTTGCACTCAATTGTGGTTGTAAGTCAAGGACTACTTGTACTGAAAAATGAAAGCATTGTAACTGATTTGCAGAGGGACATCTCAAGTAAAAAACAACAGTTCTGGTCTCGTGTGAAGTGGTTTCATCCGTATAACAGTTCAGGACTAAGCAGGACCATATTCATATTCACATTCACATTCACATTCACATTCACATTCACATTCACATTCACATTCACATTCACATTCACATTCACATTCACATTCATTCATTTATTCATTCATTCATTCATTCACTCATTTATTAATTAATTCATTAATTCAACCATTCAACCTATATGTTGCCCATCTCACCTGGAGGTGAGTCTTAATTACCAAAACATTGCCTGCCTCTGTTTTAGAATATCAATCAGTTAGAGAGAATCTGAATAGACCAGGTAGGCTTCAAGTAATTCTGCAAATTAGAGACAAGCCACACCTGAATTATTCTCACCTGTGCAGTGAGCTTGCACTGGTGTAGAATTCTCATTATCTCCTTTGGTTATGCTTTGTTTTGTTTTTAAATTCTAAATTTTCTTTTCCAGTGTAGCTTCCAGACTGGAATTCCCCAGTCAGTAGGAATTAAGACTGACTCTACATACTTAGCTTCTGAGATTAGTTTAACACATCCAGCCATGGCCATTTAAACAGCTATTCTGTAGATAAGGAACCTTTTAACCTGGGTCAGGATCCTGTGATCTCTGGTTTCATCTACAGCAATGGAGTAACTAACAGGACTGGATGGATAGAAGGGCACTGACAATATGATCCACACCCATTTTTGCTTCTGTCTCCAATCATTGGCATACAACTCAAAACTTTTGTTTTCTGGTTTAGGCTGGTGTAACTTTTATAAGCTTTCCAAACAAGACAGATGCGCTTATATGTGTCTCTATTAAACCTGTGTTTAATCCTGGATAAAATGGTAATGCATGCAGTCTAGAGCAGATAATGTTTCTTCTGAGCATTGTCAATTCTCTGTATGGAAATATTTCGTTTAAAAAAAATGCAATGTGAACGGTCCTGTTTGGAAATGATTTCTCTACCTTTTCACGTGTTGGATCTGAGCTGTCAAGGCCCCAACAAAATAGGCAGCATGAAAAATAATTGATTTTTAAAAAAATCAATCTTGATGCCTTCCCTCCACTCCAACAATCCAACAGCAGAAATCCAAACATTATTTCAATTATTTGGTACATGCTGCTAGCTTTTCTGGCTGAACAGTCAAGGAACAGGCACGGTAAGAATCTCAGGGATGCTACTGAGAGCCAGTTTTGTGCAGAGATTTTAAGGGATCAGAGTAGAGACTCTGGGTTCTAGTTTTGCCTTAGACAGGAAGCCAGTTGGATGACCTTGGGCCAGTCACTCTCTCTCAGCCCTAGAAAGGAGACAATGGCAAAACCATTTCTCAAATCTTGTCCGGAAAATTGCAAGGACTAGTCCAGGCAATTGCCAGGAGTCAAAAGTCACCCCCACACGAACACTATTATTCTAAAGTATAATAATATCTCCCAGTTTCTCTCTCTCCCATCTGATACTAAACAAAACCAAGTTGTGGTAATTTTGAGTATCTTCCTCACATTTCCTCTTTTTCTCAGGACTCTATAAACCAGGGGTGTCCAACTATGGCAACTTTAAGATCTGTAGACTTCAGTTCCCAGAATTCCAGCTGGAGCCATGGGGGCACAGTGGTTAGAATGTAGTAGTGCAGACTGACTCTGCCCACCGCCTGGAGTTCAATTCTGATCGGCTCAAGGTTGACTCAGCCTTCCATCCTTCCATGGTCGGTAAAAGGAGGACCCAGATTGTTGGGGGCAATATGCTGATTCTGTAAACTGCTTAGAGTGGGCTGTAAAGCCTTATGAAGTGGTATATAAATCCAAGTACTATTGCTATTGCTTAAAGTTGCCAAGGTTGGACAAACCCTGCTATAATCTCTTCTCCAAATCCCTTCTTAATGGTTTGTTCCTTCTCCCACTTAACAGCTCTTTCATACGTTCCCCAAGGTCAGATCTCACTTCCTTTATGGCTGCTGACAACTTCCAGGAAAAAAAATAGAGATTTAGAGATTTCCTTCTGGAAATTTAATTTCCTAATGTAATTTACTGTTTTATTTAGGGGTTTTTTTCTTTTTACAAATATGAAACATTATGTAGCCAAAGTTTTGGTTTCTGCCATCAAAATGATGAAGGCAGCACTGCACTGGTGTGATACAAGCTCTGTGCGTGCATGCGTATGTGTGTGTGTGTGAGAGAGAGAGGGAGAGAGGGAGAGCAGGATGGATGCTGAAATTGTGCAGAGGACACACCACAACGCTGATTGTGCTCTCTTGCCCCACCCTCTGTTTTAAAACCAATGACATATTAAACCCAGCATTGATCCCATCTGGAGCCCATCTACCAGTAGTCCTTGTTTAGCAACCACACAACTGGGACTCCCAACTTGGTCTTTAAGCAAAGTGGCGGCTAAGTGAAACCCCAACTGTGCTTGTAATCTTCCTTCAGCTTTCCTTTGCTTTACAAACGTGCAAAGGTCGTAAATGCGAGGATCGGTAGCAAAGTAACTGCAAACAGTCGCTAAATAAGACAGTTGCTGAACGAGGACTTATTGTACATCAGCAAATCTTCACTGTCGGAAGGAAAAACATTTGATCCCCAACATAACAGAGACCCAGAAGACTTGAAATCGGCATTTCAGGATGAGACAGAGTCAGCACAGACAACTGTTTCCACTTAAGAAGTCTGAAAACGACCTTAACATGTCCAAGGGCAGAGATGTGTGACTTATTTTGAGACGAGGGACATGTTTGATCTCGAGATGACAGCACAGCAGATTTATCCTTCCAGAAGCCAGAGTTGCCAGACCAAAGAAGCAGTCAAGGTCAAGACAAAAAAACCCCAATACATCTGGTTCCATTAGCATTAAATTTAATTACGATTGAACAAATTGGCTGGATCTGGCTCACCCTGTTGGTGTGTAAGAGAAGGATTTTTCCGCATGTTCAGCTCTGGCGGGAAGAAAAAAATGACCATCTGTTTTATTGAAGAAGTAGTTTGCTTGGTTTATCTATAGATCATTTTCTGTTTGCACGCAGGGCAATAAATGAGGCACACAAGAACTCTGTCTTATTATGAATTGGGTTGGACATTTGGAGCTGAAAGGAAAATAGTCATATTTCAATTCAATTTAAACCAGAATTGTTAGTGAATGAAATAATTGTCTCTTACTAGGAGAGGGCGCTATTTGCATGCAATTTGTTGAATGAGAGAATATTATTATTAGGAGATTGGAAAAGTCAATTGGCTGCTATACTGAATGAGTTTACTTATAAATATCCTTCTAATTCTAGATTCCATCTCTTTGTTTTTCTGCATATGCATTTACAGCATTTTTTGCAGTTGATGTATCCAGTAGAAACCCCAAAGTGGCAGAGGGCTCTGCTAATTTGAAATGAGATTGGGGGAACATTCCCCCTGTAGAAATGAGAAATCTTGGCCTTTCATAAGGCCCTTGAAGACCTGGTTCTGGGCCTGGGGCCTTGAGTGTGTGAAGGGTCCCCTCAGAGGTGGGTTCCTACCGGTTCGGACCGGTTCTATAGAACCGTTAGTAACTTGGCGGCCTGGATCGCTGGAACCAGCAGCGACCCAGGCCTGCCACGCCCCCAAGCCGGTTCTCTCGGCGGCGCCTATGGCGGCGCCATCTTTTTTTTTTACTTCTGCGCATGCACAGCTTTTTTTAGTACTGCACATGTCTGAGCGAACCGGCAGTAGCAGAATCCGGAACCCACCCCTGGGTCCCCTCTCCTGGTTGTGCTAACAACCACTGCTTGTGACAGTCTCCTTGGCTGCTGTGTCTTTTCATTTTTGTATTTATGAGAGAAAATGGCTTATTTTAAGATGGTTCGCCACCCAGAGTCATTTGCTGAGATGGGCAGCTATACAAATTGAACAGTAGTGGGTTCTAAAACCCGTTGCTACCAGTTCGCTCGCGTGCTCACTCGACGCTTCTGCGCATGTGCAGAAGTGTCCCGGGCGGGTGGGTGGAGCCTTCCACCGTCGCTGCTACCGGTTCGCAGAACTGCGCCGAACCAGGAGCAACCCACTGCTGAAATTGAACGAATCAATGAAAATAAATTTTAAAGTGATTTGTGGTTTGATACCCAAAATGGGAACCTTTTTTCCCCCCTCCACCTTTGTTTTTTCTTTCCTGGTGAAATTTACAAAACAAGACAAAAGGATCACCACGGGGGGGGGGGAGATTTAATAGTATTAAACAGTGAAAGAAACAACTTATATCAGTGTTTCTCAACTTTCGCAACTTTAAGAGGTTTGGACTTCAATTCCCAGAATTCCCCAAAGAGCATGCTGGCTGGGGAATTCTGAAAATTGAAGCCCGTTAAAGTTGCCAAGATTGAGAAATACTTGTTCGATATAATGATTAAAATCAACTACACCTGAAAAAACTCCATCAATTAATTGGGAAAAAGATCCATATCATAACTACATGCAATTAATTCAATGTTTAAGCAATGCTTAAGGAAATCCATGGTAGTAATGATGGGTTTAGATTTAGATCTGCTTAAAATAACCATGGGATATGTGGGAAATATCCACCAATATGGTGTCCTGGTGCTGTCTTCAACTCTGGCAAGGCAAGTGCAACCTTCCGCACTGCCTCTTGAGCCAAACCATCTTCCAATAGCTAAAGCCAAATGCTGAGATTTTCCATATTCTTACTTCGTACTGCGAGGTATCCTTCTCATCCCTCATATTAAGTGAAACTATTTAAATCTGGGGTTTCTCTAAACCAGGGGTGTCCAACCTGGGCAACCTTTAAGACAGGGGTGAAATTCAAAATTTTTCCCTACCGGTTCTGTGGGCATGGCTTGGTGGGCGTGGCAGGGGAAGGATACTGCAAAATCTCCATTCCCACCCCACTCCTGGGGGAAGGATATTGCAAAATCTCCATTCCCACCCCACTCTGGGGCCAGCCAGAGGTGGTATTTGCCGATTCTCCAAACTACTCAAAATTTCCGCTACCAGTTCTCCAGAACCTGTCAGAACCTGCTGAATTTCACCCCTGCTTTAAGACCTGTGGACTTCAACTCCCAGAATTCCCTAGCCTGTGTGAAGAATTCTGGGAGTTGAAGTCCACAGGTCTTAAAATTGCTGGGGTTGAACACGCTTGCTCTAGAACAGGGGTGTCAAACTCGCGGGCCGCAGGCCAGATGCATCACGCGCTGGCCACGCCCACCCTGTTTAGCGAAGGGGGGAAAAGTCATGATAGGTCACGTGACACCGTGAGTTTGACACCCTTGCTCTAGAATGAACCAAAGGGGAATCTTGGTGGGTTTTTTTTTAAAGCAAGGAACCTCTAGGGTCCCCAAACTTGGCAACTTTAAGACTTGTGGACTTCAACTCCCAGAATTCTCCAGCCAGCTATGCTGGCTGGAGAATTTTGGGAATTGAAGTCTACAAGTCTTAAAGTTGCCAAGTTTGAAGAACTCTGCAAAAGGTGTAAAAATTACATGGAAGCTTGAGAATTGGATTTTCAGGACTTAGCACTTTCCAAATTGGGATGGGGGAGGGTGCTGATCAGTACAAGATCAGCTGGGAATTTCTATCCATTTCCTTTATGAGCTTAGAAAGTCCTTGGTTGATGGAGTCTGGGTTATATTATACTGTGAATACTTAAGGGGAAATGAGCTATTAACTAAAAGGATGAGGCTGAATCTAAGAGCTCTTCGGGAATTAAATGGCTTATATATATATCAGGGTGGGAAGCGTGCAAAGAACACATACTCTATGCTGAGTTAGCAAAGGAAGGAATAATGCACTGACAGCAAGCTTTGAAGCAGCTACCACAAGGTGGTTTAGGTTAGCTGGCTTTGAACACAAAAGGGTGTGAATTTTTCTTGTCTAACCCACTGAAAATGTTTTGCTCTGCCCTCTAGCACAGTGATGGCTAACCTTTTCCGGACCGAGTGCCCAAAGTGCATGTGCACGCACCCGAACCCCCAAAATGCAACGCGTGCACGGCTCCCGCACTTGCGCCCCACCCCTCCTGCGTGTGTGCACACCCCATGTGCGCCCTGCCCTGTGGATGCGCGCCCCCCACATGTGCCCCTCCTGCGCATGTGCGCGTGCCCCTCTGTGCGCCCCACCCCCCGTGCAAGCACCTCCCGCGTGCGCCCCCCCACGCATGCACAGCAGAGACCCGAAGACCAGTTGGCCAGCGGGAGGCACGCGCACATGCATGGCGGAGCTGAGCTGAGCTGGGGCAATGGCTTGCGTGCCCACAGAGAGGGCACTGCGTGCCACCTCTGGCACGTGTGCCATAGGTTCGCCATCACAGCTCTAGCATATTAAAACATGGGAACCTGCAAAGGTTGGTTAGGAGAGCCACGGATTTTATGAATGCTTCTTTTTCCCCTCAAACATAATTTCTGCTTCCTGCATACATTCTATTAGTTCAAGAATTTAAAAACTAACCAGATGAGGCAGCAAAATCAGCATATTGTAAATAAAATCTGCATTTTGAAATGTAAGGTTCTGGGGGAGGAAATAAGCTATTTTCTCTTTATTTAGAAATCAGTGAAGCCCCTGCAAAACATTTAAGGTATGTGTAGCATCTTTTTTGCCTGCAGGAATACAGCCATTGTGCTAATGTGCCACAAATCTCCGCAGACTTCCTGCCCTTTTCTATGCTGGCTCCTGAGTGAGTGGATACATGTAAAGGTTTATGAGTTGATCATGGGAAGAAAGAAAGGGGATAAAAGGAAAACCAATGTTTATAGGCCTTAAACAATTAAACATTGGGGCAGTGAGGGAGATTAAAAAAAAGTCTCCAAGGCTAGAGAAGTTGATTTAAATTAGTGTATTATTCATTTTTTGCTTTAAAATAAAGCTGTGTTTATTTGCTTTCAGGGTGCAAAAAGCACATTTCAGGGCAGAAGTATTCTACCTTGGCAACATTAAGACTTGTGGAGTTCAATTCCCAGAATTCTCTGGCCAGCCATGCTGGCTAGGGAATCCTGGGAGTTGAAGTCCACAGATCTTAAAGTTGTCAAGGTTGGACACCCCTGCTGTAGGACTTCCTGAAGCTTCGCAGCAGCTTTCTTTCCAATCTAAGGGTCCCCACAGTGGTGGAGACAAAAAGCAGGATTCCTGCTGACCAGGTGGTTTTTATCTCTGATTTTTCACCTCCTTCCTTCTCTATTAGTCAGCATGATAAAAGCCAAATCAATGCTCGAGTTACATTAAGTTTTGTTAGTGAGATGATTATCCTAAGACTGCTGGTAACTCTTTCTCACACTTGGATCGGAGTAATCTGATTGCACCAGCATCCAGTCCTGGATGAGAGGAAATGTGTTTACTAGGCACATGTGTTTACAGGATATTTTGAATTAATCTGTGAGATGATTGTACCACAAGTCAGATTTTTAAGTTTTCTCCTTAGTCTTATATCAATTTTGAGTTTATAAGATGATTCTTTTCCCACATATGGTATGTTTTTAGCACTGGAGAACATGGGCTTTGTACATCCATCCAAACTTGTCTAAAAGGACAAGTTCTCACATCTGGAAAGATAATTGCCAGATTAAGCATGCCATTGCCTTGCAAGCTTTTTTTCATTTGAAGTGTGCAGATTTAAATAGGCGACATTTGCACTGGAACCATTAATGAAGCTGGGCCACTACCCACACATGGATACCCACCAAGGAGACCGTGTAGCAGCTTTGAGGAAGGGCACTTTGCTGGCATTATATTTTGTAAAATGCCCCTTCTGAATGCATCACACACTACTTTACACATTATAGTGCCAAAAGCCCGCTAGGACAGGTGTGGACAAGCTTTTGATGTTGGGTGTCAGGCGTGAAGAATCAGGACCACACATTAAATTCCAGTTAACCTGATTTATTGCTCATGCCTGTACACAAGAATCTAGTCAACTTATGGTCAGCACCAAATTGGCGCTAGATAAGAGGTAACGGAATTCAAAAAGGGTTGTGAGAACGTAAGGACTCCAGACTGATTTCTCTCTTGACTCTGCCCCCAGGCTCTGCCTCTCCTTCTTGTACATCAGGAGCCCCACTGGGGTGGCTAAGAACTGCAGTAGGTACAGTGAAGATGCTTAATGGTTAGTGCCAAGATGATGATTAAAAGCAAGACAACCTAACACAACTGTTTTAACACATGGGGAAAAGTTAGTCACAGAGTCAATAACAGCCATGGAAAAAGTGATGCTAATCTATATATATAAAAGCGAAAACCACTCATGCATTAATCACGAAATCTCCAGAACCGTAAAGCCTACAAACTTGAAATTTGCCACGTATGTTCCTCTTGGCTTCTAGGTGCTCACTAAGAAAGGATTTTTCAAAATGACCATCGCAGCATGAGTATTTCTTATATTAATATTAACAAGCTCTGATGCTAAGGAGTTCTACTCCCCCCCTCCCCACCTGAAAAGAAATCTGATCCAAAGGGAAAACACAAGCAGCGGAGTTTCAGTTTTGCT
>QLTV01001458.1:1324421-1340024 GCA_003457575.1 Thermophis baileyi | reverse complement strand
TCATCCTCCACCGTTGGGCGTTGGCTGCGTGGGGTTATAGTCAAGGCCTATGATTTGCAGTCTCTACCTCGGCCTGCCCGGGTGACGGCACACTCGACCCGCAGCGCTGCCACCACCGCCGCTTGGTCCACTCAAGCTTCCATCGAGGAGGTTTGCCGTGCGGCCACCTGGGTTTCTCCTTCGCCCTTTATTCGCCACTACAAGCTGGACGTTTTTGCATCGGCGGAGGCGGCGTTCGGACGACGGGTTCTACAGCACGTAGTACCCCGGGCGGGGGAGTCCAGTCAGTCTTAGCCCTCCCAACGGACACACGGCTTTGGTATGTCCCACTCTTGGAGGTTAGCTCCACCCACTATGGAGAAGGGCCGTTGGTCTTACCTGATACACCTCTTCTCATAGGGTGGAGCTAACCTCCAATCCCGCCCTAGGTTTCTCTAGACTGACTCTGGACGTGATATGGTGACCTGCTGAACATTCTGGCCAGCAAATTGTAATCTTCTTGTTTGTGTTTTGACTTTGGGAGTTACACGACGAGTCTGTGCTTCGTTCTTCGTCAAAGAGAGGGATAATGAGGCAAGAGGACGAAGATATACAATTTGACAGACTCAGTCCTCATTGGCTGAAGGGACGGTGTCATCCCACTCTTGGAGGTTAGCTCCACCCTATGAGAAGAGGCGTATCAGGTAAGACCAACGCCCCTTCTCATCTTTTCTTGTACAGAAAGTATCGAAGCTTCCTGGTTGTCTGGGTTTTAATGTTTATTTGTTTGCTTATAACTTGCCTTTATTATTTTTACAAATAACTCAAGGTAGCAAATATATCCAATACACCTCCCTCCTCTTATTTTCCCCACAACAACAGCCCTGTGAGGTGAGCTGGGCTGAGAGAGAGGGACTGGCCCAAAGTCACCCAGTTGGCTTTCATGACTTAGGTAGAGTAGAACTCACAGTCTCCTGCTTTTGAGCCTGGTGCCTTAACCACCAGACAAAACTGGCCCTCTTTCAGACTCCCCCCCCCCCTAAATCAACTATATCCTTTTTATAGACCACACCTAGAACACTGCATCCAGTTTTGGTCACAACAATAAAAAAAAAGATACTGAGACTAGAAAAAGTGCAGAGAAGAGCAACCAGGATGATTAGGGGCCTGCAGGATAAAACATATGAAGAACAGTTGCAAGAACTGGGAATGGCTAGTCTAGTGAAGAGAAGGACCAGGGGAGACATGAAAGCTGTGTTCCAATATGTGAGGGGCTGTCACAGAGAGGAAGGGGTCAAGCTATTTTCCAAGGCACCTGAAGGCCAGATAAGGAGTAATGGATGGAAACTGATCAAGGAGAGATTCAACCTAGAAATAAGGAGAGATTTTCTGACAGTGAGAACAGTCAACCCATGGAACAGCTTGCCTTTGGAAGTTGTGGGAGCTTCATCACTGGAGGCTTTCAAGAAGAGATTGGACTGCCATCTGTCAGAAATGGTGTAGGGTCTCCTGCTTGGGCGGGTGGTTGGACTAGATGACCTACAAGGTTCCTTCCAACTCTGTTAATCTAATGTAATCAAAAGTGGCATCCAGAACTGTACACAGCATAGATAGATAAGTAGATAAGTAGATCATAGATTTGTATAACACTATTGTCATTTTCATTTTCGGTCCTTTTCCTAATTATCCCTGGAACACAGTATACCTTTTTCACAACTGCTACATTCGCTTGATCGTTTTTTTTTCTAAATAGCACAGTCCCCATCACTGTAGGTGCAAAGTTAGTTTTGCTCCAGCACGCATCATTTTATACTTAAAATTAATCGCATCTGTCGTGTGGTTGACCCATCCTTCACTTAAACAAGATCTTCTGGAGCTTTTTACAGTCATTTTGGTCCCATTACCGGCTGAGCCATGGGAAAAGGACTCTAGTTTGTGTTATGAATCACAATATGAACTTGCAGAAAAAGCTGCTCGGGCTTCGTGGCTGTTGAATCATCAATGGGAAACTGGTTCATGAAGAGAAAAATGACGTGAGCTGTTCAAGGCAGGGGAATGGGTAAGAATAATAATTAGTGAAGTTAGTGAGAAATGCAACTCTGTTTTTTTTAAAAAATTGGTGCAATGTCAACCGGTTATACCTGGGCTTTTCAAACTTTCTCTTTGTCAGCTTCTAAATCTAGAAGCAAATGTTTAATCCCCCCCTCCATCTTGCCCTATCCATTTCCCCCTTAGAAATATGAAGATGAGCATCAAACAATCTGTAATATTAAGTGTGGGGGAAGATAGATTAATGAAAACTGAGAAGCAAATGTTTAATCCCCCCCTCCATCTTGCCCTATCCATTTCCCCCTTAGAAATATGAAGATGAGCATCAAACAATCTGTAATATTAAGTGTGGGGGAAGATAGATTAATGAAAACTGGTGAAAGCAAGGCAGTGAAGACACCAAGGTATGCTTTACAGGGGGGGGGGGAACTATGGCAACTTTACAATTTGTGAACTTCAGCTTCCAGTTGAAACTGGGAATTGAAATTCATAAATTCTGGGAGTTGAAGTCCACAGGTCGTAAAGTTGCCATAGTTGCTCACCCCTGCTTTAATGCTTACAACAGAGGTTGGAAAGTAATGTTTCATTTGATCTTTGTTGTTCAGTCACTAAGTCATGTCACTAAATCGTGATGTTCAGTCACTAAGTCGTACCCCATAGACCATAGGACTCTAGGCCCCCTTGTCCTCCATTGTCTTCCAGAGTTTTTCCAAATTCATGTTCATTGTGTCAATGACACTAACCACATTTGATCTTTATTGTGTCACAGAAAAAAATACGTCATTGACGATAGGGTTGCCGGATTTTGTGTGTGCGCATTTGCACACATGATAATATCTCTTAAGTTAGTAGACCTGTTCACGCATACAAAGGTTTGTTCTCTGAGTTTGTGATAGTGGAGACTAAGGCAGGAGTTGTAGCTTGTATTTATTGGAGAAGCTGTCATTGTCGAGTTTGTGCGGTAAGCTTAACCATAATCTGTCAGCAAGATTGGCTAAGTGCCCGCAGGATGCTAAACTAAAAACCCAGTAATCCATTTAGTGGCTTGGTAGCATGTGTGAATCGTACTCTTGAGAGTTATATTGACTTTCCCTAGAGAAATCTATAATTTTTGCAAACTTCCTTGGGAGAAGAAGAAGGATAGGGCATAAAAAAGCTATGCTTTTGGGAGATTTCCCTATAATCTTGTTTTTTTTTTTTTAAGGAAACAGTAACCCTCTTGAAATTATTCTCCCCCCCCCTCCCCCACATGTTTCTGTCAGTTGCCTGTGCTCAGGCTGAATGTCACAGTTTAGGAGGCAAAAGAAAAATTATCACTAGACAGGGTGGAAGAAGGATGCCAAGATTTGTGGAATACGCCCCCCCCCCAAAAAAAAATCTAGGAAAAAAAAGGACTCCTTCAAAATGACCGAATGAGGGTTGAGTAAGGCTAAAAAAGAAAACCTCCCACAGGGCAAATTCTTATATTGAAAATGCTCAAAGTTCCACGGAAAATTAGGTGTATGCTATATTTCACGATTAGCTATCTTTCCAGATTACATAAAAGCGACCACAGGAGGGTCATGTCTTGGCTAAAATGCAGAAAAGGAGGTTAACATTTTAAAAGTGATTTCCAGGGAGGTGTGGCCCATTTCTTTGGAGACGCTAGACATCTGAAATTATCTACTCAGTGAAACAGTGTGAACGAACGCATTAGTCAGTTGAATTCCTGTACATTTCCTTCTTCCTCTGTCTCCAGCCCCAGCTTGTGATTAAATGTTATTGTTGAATAGTTCGTTAAGCTTTTTAAAATCCTGATGATACATCCAAGCTACCAGGGTTCATTCCAAGCTTACTCATTTCTTTTGAAAAAAGTTATTAGCCAAATTATTAGACGCCCTTGAAGACAAGGGTGGCTTACAAAAGACTTAAAAACCATAAACAAAACCAGTAGCTTAAAAAACATAGCACATCTCACTGGGTATAATTGATCGCTGGACCTAAAAACAACAGCACCAAATTTAAAGCTTGCAGTGCATCATCACAGAGTAAGAACATTAAAACATTTAAGAGTTGTACGTGGAGAAGAATCACTGCAATTATGAAATTTGGGATCATCACAAGTATCTAAGACTCATTAATTTCCGTAGGCCTGTCTATAAGGATGACTTGAGTCTGGATGCAGTCCATTTCCTGTGAAGAAACACTCATCAGAACTGTAGACATTGTAGGAAATTGTATAACAGTGCTTTGTAGGAGGAAGCCCTTGATAGTCAAAAATCAGAAGAAATCTAGTGGCATCTTTCTAGACCAGCGGTGTCAAACTCGATTTCATTGAGGGCTGCATCAGTTTGACCTTGGGGGCCCGGGGTGGGCATGGCCAGCTCGACATCACTTGTGTCCGGGGCGCCTGTGGTGGCCCAAGTGCTCTGCCAGCGAAAACGGGCTCCCGAGCTCCGTTTTCAGCTGTGACAGCCTCCCGAGCTCTATTTCCGCTGGCAGAGCCACTGCGGGCCAGTCCGCTGTTTGCAGGGTGGCCCCATGGGCCGGATCCGGCCTGCGGGCTTTGAGTTTGACACCCCTGTTCTAGACTAACAAATTTTATTAAAAGGCAGAAGCTTTGGTAAGCTAGAGCTTATGCCATTTAATGAAATGTGATCATCTGGAAAGATGCTACTTACTCAATTGCTTAGGATGATCAGAATGGTAAAATCTTATTGCATGCAGGTAGTCCACAACTTATAGCCATTCATTCAGTGACTATTCAAAGTTGCAATGACAATGAAAAAAGTGACTTACAACTGGCCCTCACACTTACAGCCATTGCAGCATCCCCACAATCACATGATCAAAATTTAAGCACTTGGCCACCGGCAGATATTTTTTAGGACAGTTGCAGCATCCTGAGGTCATGTGGTCTCCATTTGCAAACTTCCCAGCTGGCTTCAGACCAGCAAAGCCAATGGGGGAGCCTGGCTTCGTTTAATGACCAAATGATTCCCTTGACAACTGAAGTGATTCACTTAAGAACCATGGCAAAAAAGGTCATAAAATCGGACATGACTCACTTAAGAACCGCCTTAACAACATAAATTTTGGTCCCAATTGTGGTCTTAAGTCGAGGACTACCTGTGTTAATCTGTGGGAGGGGAGGAAGTTGAGCCACATATATTTTTGAGAGCAGATTCACTTTAATGCAAATCGCTCTGTTCCATAAATGTTGCAATCCTTTACTTGTTTACCTGGGACTTAGTCTCATTGATCCTAGTGGGGCTTAAGTATTTAAGGGTAGCTGTGAATAGGATTTACACAGATGACATTAATTTCCCCCTTTCATTAAAAATTTAAGGTGGATTAATGATGCCGCTTATTAACATTAACATTTCAGATCCAGAGTCTCAGCAGCATAAAACAGTGAGATAAGACATAATCTGCGGAGGGATAATTTAGAGAGGCAGCAAGAAAAATCATAACATATCTGTGTTAGTACCTTGTCTTGGTAGCATAAAATTGTATCAACAAACTATTAAAGCCAGATGTTGTAGGCCACAGGTCCCTTTACAACAACAACTTTTTTTCTTTTTTTTTGCAACCGTTGAAATATTGCAAAGAAGCAGGATAATTTTTTTTAAAAAATGTTCCTAAATGCAATTTCCTTCTCAACTGAATTGAATGGCTCTTACTTACTTCCAGGAAATGGAATGCAATTTGGGAATTGGTCTTATTAAACTCAGTGCCCGCATTTGCATATTATGCCAAGGTGGAATACGGTTTATTTTGTCTTTGATTTTATGAAAAGTAGCTTGTTAACATTCAGTACTATATTATACAATTTAATTGTAATACGTATTGCATATAATTAAAATTAGAGAACACGTCTATATATTGTAATCTTTCTAAATGTGTAAAATTATATTACAATATTACCAGGTCATATGACATTATACAACTCTGCTACACCTTATTTTTTTTATTAGTTTTATTTTCTCAATAGACAGCACATATTTTAATAACAGAGCAATTAAATATTGGCCCATCTTCCTCCACCTTCCAGACGGATTGAAATGACAATTTCCAAGCTATAATGGGCAGGGCCTGAGAATTTTTATTTTTAGCATTAGATTCTCCCATGCTATGTAGCATATCGGGCAACAGGGTTGAGAATATAGGAGTAATAATAATCCCAACGTATCTAGGAGGTGTTTGAATGGAAAAGGTTCTCCTCCATTGTGTCAGTAGATCTTTCCAGTTTTGTTTAACTGGAGATGCCAGGAATTTCATTTGGAACCTTATAACCAGTGAGATCTCCAGATCTCTGGTTAACTTGTTTGCATGGACTAACAATCAATCTCCAGAGATCTTTCATAGCCTCACTTGGAGATATAAATGGAGCACATTTTGCTTCTCATCCAAGAAACTTCATCAATTCTGGTAGGATGGTGAGGGTGATGGAAGGATGAACTGATGAAGAACCGATGAAGCCTCTTGGTTGAGAAGCGAAACTTCTTCTTCCTCAAGGGAAAAAACAGTCCAGTTGCCTTTTGAAAAAGCACCTTTGAGACAACTATGACTCAAAGGTGTCATCTCCGCAGACATCCAGGTTTTTAGGGTGAAGTCCTTCCAGGTCTGCTTAAAGATGTTGAGGCATTCTTTTTGAAGAACATACGTTTTTATACTGAGCTTTGTGTTTGGAATTGAGGTCTTCAGGAGCTCCTGTTCAGGTGCTGCATAATGAAATGTCTTTAAACTTTTGTTTCTCTCACTGGCTGTGTTGGCCCTTTCACCATGGCCTAAGGCCTGAACAGTCATACTATGTAATAAGCCTATTAATGTTTGCATTCAGAACTGGTAACTGGTTCAGCATTTTAGCAACTCATCTTGAACCATCTCATTCTCCACTGATAATTAACTTTCAGAAGGATGGCTTTGATGAGCCTCATCTTGTTGGATAAGATAGCAAAAAATATCAAAGAGCAAAAATAAAATAGCTAAACTTCAAGGACTATTTAGCTCCGGATGATGATGATGATGGTGAAAATGATAATTTAGCTCCATGAAGATCAGCTTTCTAATGACGATGCTTGCAGTACAAGTACTGTAGTCCTCAACTTACAACCGGACACTTAACTACCATTCAAACTTGCGACCGACCTCCCCAGTGCTACTTACCACCTGTTTTCAGAGTTATGATAGCCACACGCACCCCTGTGGTCATGTAATCGCATTTTGGGCACTGGGCTACTGGCTCTCTTTTATAGGAATATGCAGCATCCTGTGGTCACATTGCTGCAATTTGTAATTATTCTTTTTTTTTTTTTGCCAGTTTTTCGGTGTTTACTCCCAGGTTTCTGGTATTAACGAACGCTGCAAAAAATCTCATAAAAGAGAATCACCTTGCAGTGAGAGGGGCGGCAAACAAATCGGATGGATGGATGGATGGGTGGATGGAAGGATGGGAAGGGAAACGTCTTCTTAAGAGAAAAAACAGTCCAATTGCCTTTTGGAAAAGCACCTTTGAAACTAAAAACTCCAGGTTTTAGTCATGCCTCTACTTATGACCTCAACAATCTATGATTGTAATTCCAGGGTCAATTACGTTCGTAAGTAGAGGTCTACCTATTCAGCATTTAGTGATTCGCTAAGCACAAAGGATGAAATACTAGGATGTGCTAGAATAGTGGCCCCCCCCCTCCGCAGTGGTAAGCAAGATGCCTTTTGAAAACCAGAAAGCCAATTGGGGGGGGGGGATGAGAAGGGGGAGAGGAGAGGAGGCTCTGTAATTTTAAAAGAATGCATTAAATCCAATAATTTACAACATCAGGCATCCTTGAAAGTTGAGAAGGAATGAGAAAATTGTTAGCGTGTCAGAAGAGCACAAAAGTTTCAGAAACGAATACTACATACATATAATAGGAACCACATTCAGATCGTGAACAAAAACATCATAATAGAAAACTAATTTCACGTTTGCATCCACACCACATACTTAAGTCAACCGAGTCACTTAGAAACCTAGCGGCTGCACTGGTTTTAACCTTGGTTAACTTTTTGTATGGCTTTGTGTGATGTGTAAACCCAGATTGTTCAGTGAGTTTATGATGCAGTGTATTGTACAAATCCATAAACTGGGTTAATTAAACTGATTGATTGAACATTATCCAAAAAGAACATAACCTTAGAAACTAACTTAAACACTCACATCTGAAACAACACTTTATCTTCATCACTGATTGAATAAATTTAGGATGATTTATGATGATGATGGCATCAGAGTGGAAATGTAACATCCATCAGACTCCCAAAGAGTTAATCCCAACTATTCAAATTGCACAAGATCTTTAAAGAGTTCAACAGTTTAATTTTGAGATCTGGTTGACATCTTGTGCTATTTTGGCAGTTAAAAAACAAACAAACCCAGATATTTAACTCAGGAAATTACTGCTGTGCCCAACAAAAACTCCAGTGCAGCCACTTGATCTAACTTAGGGCAATATTAGCTGCACAACCCCAGATAACCACTAGATGGCAACAATGAGTGAGAATGTTCTGTATTTCTTTTCAACCATATCCCAGTCATCTGTAGTTTAGCGGACCAGATATAGTAATTCTAATCTAACCTAGTAAAATCTGTTCTGATTGACCAGTCTTTTCTAAAATCTGCCAGACAGAAAAATGTCTCCGGTCAGCATGGATAATGCTGGTTCTAATTCTGGAACTTGGAAGACCATCCATTGGGGGAAAGTTCCAAAATCTCAAGCCATGAATGAATGAATGAATGAATGAATGAATGAATGAATGAATGAATGAATGAATGAATGAATGTGTGAGCAAGCAAGCAAGCTCTTGATGTTCGGAATTGCACTGGAATCTTCTGCATGCAAAACCAGCATGCTGCCTACTGAGGTTGCACCTGGGAAAAATGATTTCAGCAGCCGCTAACCAGGATGTTTTGCATGCCTGTGGTCCCTGATTCCCAACGGGGATGCGGGGGACCGGTCCAACCAGTTACAAGCCCCTTGATTAGGAATGGGGAACTGCCGGGTGTCCGCAATGTCTCTCGTGTCCGCAATGTCTCTCGCTCCCAGGCATGTCAGTTTGTTTAGTTATCACCTACACACACACACACACAGCAGACTGCACTACAAAGGGGGTGGGACAACAGCCCTGTCCACCACTCATGGGAAAAAGTAGCCGATAGAGCTTACATGGGTCACCTTATCCCAACAATGTAAAAAATGTTTTAAAAAGACGCCAGTTCAACTTGTGAAATGCAGACACTTTGATAATTCTTCGAAATTCTTCACATATTTTGGACTACTGCTCCCATAATCTCTTGTCCCTTGGCCATGCAGAATGGATCTTGCGGGATTTGAACATCTGTCTGGAATTAAGGTTGCTTGCCCATTTTCTAGGTGCCACATATTGATGTTATCATGTTTGTATTTTACAGGAAGCAAAACTTGGTTGACGTAAAATTCTTTGATTCAATAAGCGCTGCCAGTTTAAGTGTTATGTACTTCAGAGTTTGCTCTTTCTTGCTGCAACTGTGCAGATAAAAAAAAGACAGAACCTGAGGACAGAGTTTAGGGCAGGGGTCAGCAACCCGCGGCTCTGGAGCTGCATGTGGCTGTTTCATCCCTCTGCTGCGGCTCCCTGACGCTCAAAATATGCATCACAACCGCCAATGTGTGATACCCGCTGGCACACGATTTATTGAGCTTTTCGACCCCCGGTAGGCCAACCAAGAAAATAAAAGTTTCAGAAGAAAACAGAACGTTTAATTCAACTACATATGCTAGTTCTGTGGCCGCTCAGGAAATAGTCAGGCACGGGAAGGGTTTTGTGGCGCCCGGTGTTTTCTTTTCTATGGGAAACGTGTCCAAATGGCTCTTTGAGTGTTTAAGGTTGCCGATCCCTGGTTTAGGGAATAGAGTTGTATTATAGGTAGTTCTCAACTTAAAACAGTTACTGTGTCCCCATAGTCACAGGATCAGAATTTAGCCCCTTGTTAGTCAGCATGTATTTATGACAATTGCAGCATCCGGCATCATTTGATCACCATTTGTGACCTTCCCACCTGGCTTCCAACAAGCAAAGTCAATGGGGGAAGCCTGATTCACTTAACAACACTTATGTGGCAAAAAAGGTCATAAATCAGGTTGATCATGTGATGACCTGGTTTATGACTGTCACGATTTACGACTGCGATGGGCAGGCTCTACCCTGTTTCCCTGAAAATAAGACCCAACTGGAAAATAAGCCCTAGTATGATTTTTCAGGATGCTCGTAATATAAGCCCTGTCCCAAAAATAAGCTCCAGTTAAGATTGTTAGCCAGACTGACCCATTTAGTACCGTATTTCCCCCCAAATAAGACCTAACTGGAAAATAAGCCCTAATGCATCTTTTGGAGCAAAAATGATTAATATAAGACCCGGTTTTATTTTCAGGGAAACATGGTATTACGAACGTAAGTTGAGGTCTACCTGTATTCCAACTGGGTGAACTGTAGCAAACTGATTTCTTTCAAAAACAGTTAATGGATCAGGGAACTTGGGCATTTGCGTATCTAGGTTGACATACAACACCTCTTGTTTCACGTTCTCTGTATTGCAGTCAACATTCACTTTCTCTAGAATTTGTTTCTGTAGTTTGTCATGCAAACGTTTGACATACAGAGCTTGTCCTACGTAAATTGGCCTGTAATTGAGACGTTATACGGGGCAGCTCCAGGCTGAGCTCTTTCCTTCTCAGAGGGCACCACCTTATCCCAGTGTCCACCTCCATCTGTGCGAGGATTGTATTGTGCTTGGTTAGGCCTATAGAGGACCACACGTAAAAATGGATGTTGAATTATTTGGCAGAATACCGGAAGTTTAATAGGTGATGTAGGTGCCTTAAATGTCTCTAAAATCCTTTTGTCCACTGGTAGGTAGGTAGGTAGGTAGGTAGGTAGGTAGGTAGATAGATAGAGGATAAACTGATGGATGATAGATAGATAGATAGATAGATAGATAGATAGATAGATGGATGGATGGATGGATGGATGGATGGGTGGGATAATGGATGGATGGGTGGATGGATGGATGGATGGATAGATGGATGGATGGATGATAGATACCACACTGGAGTGGCTGCTAAATAGTTTGATCTTTTTCTTAAATTCACAAGTTCACTTTGTTTGGTAATAATTTCCAAATTCCTTTCTCTATGAGTAGCACTTCCTACAAACTTGAAGTCATCTGCAGAGTTCAAGACACCAACTTTCGTAGTCAAGGTCATTAACCCCGCTTCTCAGTACATTGGTCCTGTGACTATAAGCTGGAGAGGTCAGTTCCCCAACTGACCCTGGGGTTGGCTTATGATGATTAATAGCTTTTGCTTTTGTATCTGTCAACACAATGGACAGCCTTTTCGAAATATAGATTTTTCATGGTGGTGATGTAGGAGTTTCGTCCCAATATTTTTCTGAGCTAGGAGGTCTTTCACCTGGTGACCGATTCCACTTCAGTAGAATACAACTCTGTGATATAGTCCTGTCCAGATTTATGTGTTTCTCCATTTCTTCCTTCATCATTGTTGGTTCAGTTGTTGAGTTATAGTGCTAAGCTTTTATCCGCGCTATGCTGAATGGCTCTGCACACAAGGTTTATAACACTTTTCGCCAGGGGCTGCACTCCAGGAAATCAGGAACAGGTGAAATTGGGCAGATTTACTTTGGAAGAATTTGTTCTGATTGCATTTAAATGTAATTAAAGCTAAGAATAATAAATATGTCCAGATAAGTGGCAGCCTCTGGTCTACCTTGGTCGATGTCAAAAGCTAAGTAGGTTTAGAATTGTTTACTACTATGAAATGAGAGCCAGTTTGGTGTAGTGGTTCAGGCACCTGGCTAGAAACTGTAAAACTGTGAGTTCTTGACCCACCAAGGCTGGTGACCTTGGGCCAGTCATTTTCCCTTAGCCCTTGGAAGGAGGCAATTGCAAACCACACCTAAGTAACTGCCAAGAAAGCTGCAGGGACTTGTCCAAGCAGTCTCTGAGAATGGGACATGATTGAACGGGGGGGTGGGGGGGGAAAACCTATTTGGATGGGAGACTACTAAGAAAAGCCAGAAGTAACTCAAACTGGAAAACCCAAAATAATTACGGAAAAAGGCAAAGGCAAAACTGTTGGGAGTCCTTGGGAGCTGGGCTTGATACAGAGTTTTCATTATTTCCCTTCCGTTATTTTAACATTTCTGCCTCTGGTCTTCCCTCCTTCAACTCCAGTGACAATTAATATTCTTATATGTCATCACAGGAAAAAAGAATGAGGATATTTCATAAATCACAGTTGTTTATTGAATACACTTTGCACCCTTCTTTCCTTGCTGTAATTTTCAATAGTGCTATTAATGAACTTGAGTGTAGGGTGCTCATATTTGGTTGCTCCTCATGAGTCCAGCTTTTCAGTAATATACGTATTAGCTCATTCCTATTTCCAGGCCAAAGACAATAATGTTTAGAGCATACAATCTCATTCAGAGTGGAGGAAGAATGCTTGATTGTTCTAGATGGAAGTTACCCTAGATGAATTTGTGTTTTGTTGGTGCGGGAATGAAAAGTGACTAGATTTGGTCCTTTTTGCTCCCTAGCATGATCCTAACAGCTCTGCATCAGACTGAAACTGGGTGGGTGGGCTTGTTCAGAAGCTATAGAGTTCAGTGGGTACTGTTCATAAGATGGACTATCTAGATATCCTGCCTACAAGTTGAATCCTAGATTCTTTGATTCCCATTTGCTGGATCTCAGTCTTTACCTGCTGATGGATGTCAGGTTTCATCTCTGGAATTTTTGCCCAAGAGCATCAAATAATAGATGAGAAGAAGGATTGTCTGTAGGGTTAGTGCAGAGCAGGGGCCAAAACCTGTAGGAGAGATAATAGCACTGGGCTAGATCGACATCAGGCTGGGATCATGAAACACACTGGACCCACATCTGGATTAACCAAAGTACAGTAGCAGTTTTACATTGTCACATGAAGCCTTTCCAATGAATTGCATGGTGGCTTTATATGAAGACCAGAGCCATATAACATAATGAGGCTAGGCTTCTCCTTATGTAAGGTAAAGGTAAAGGTTCCCCTCGCACATATGTGCTAGTCGTTCCCGACTCTAGGGGGCGGTGCTCATCTCTGTTTCAAAGCTGAAGAGCCAGCGCTGTCAGAAGACGTCTCCGTGGTCATGTGGCTGGCATGACTAAACGCCGAAGGTGCACGGAATGCTGTTACCTTCCCACTAAAGGTGGTCCCTATTTTTCTACTTGCATTTTTACATGCTTTCGAACTGCTAGGTTGGCAGAAGCTGGGACAAGTAACGGGAGCTCACCCTGTTACGCGGCACTAGGGATTCGAACTGCTAAACTGCCGACCCTTCGATCAACAAGCTCAGTGTCTTTGTGTACTGAACCACAAAGTCCTCAAACCCATTTTATACTAGTCTAGTGTGGTGTGTAAGCCACCCCATATTCTTATTCATTATAAGGTCCATGTTCCCTCCAAGTGTTCCAGTGTCATCACTGGAGGGGGCAAGGCAGTGATACTCCACCCTCTTCTGATTTTAAAACACGGGGGGTTGGGTGACATTTACTTGAATTTTATTTATTTTTAGTACAATTAATATACAGGTAGTCCTGAGCTTACAACCTGGAATTATGGTTTCTAAGTTGTTGCAGCTGTAAGTCGAGACATCACGTGGCCAGACCTGATTCTTCCCCCCCCAACATTTTGCGCGGCAATCATTAAGTGAATGCTGTGGTTATTGAGCGAATCAATTTTCCCCAAGGGGTGTTTTTTTTTTCTTCTGGAAACTGGAAGTAAATGCCGGAAACCAGCAAAACACATCACAAATTATGGTCATGTGACTGCAGGATGCTGTGAGAGGGGGTTGCCTAGCACCCAAAAGGCAATCACATGAGTACAGCGGGTGTGTGTTGTGTTTTGTGGTCATCATAACTCCAAAATCAGGTGATAAGTACCTTTTGGGATGTTGTCATAACTTCTAAGTTGGTTGTTCAGTGGCCAGTCGTAAGTCAAGGATTGCTTTTATTAAAACCTCTGAAGATTCATACATTTTTCCTCACAAAACCATTTGGCTTTTCTTTAAAAAGCCAAGGACTACATTGCTGTCCTGCTGTGAAAGTTAATACAGAATTTTCTTGTACCAGCCATTACACTTTAGTCAGGGGTGGGTTCTAACTTACCTCGCTGCCGGTTTGCTTCCTCCTGTGCTGCGTGGCCGCGCCTCGCGGGCGCACGGGCGCATGCGCAGTGCCGAAAAATAAAAAAAAATCCCCCCCCCCAAATTCCTAAAAAAAGATGGCGGCAACCACGGACCGGCACCGACTGAACCGGATCTGTGACATCACCGTGACATCACCAGCGGGTCGCTACCGGTTCGGGCGAACCGGTCCGAACCGGGAGGAACCCACCTCTGACTTTAGTACATCAGCTGCTAAATTTCCCAAATTTATTGGCTGATCAGTTTTTTGAACTGCGACTTCCTCAGCCCAAGTCAAATACAGGACTTACAAACCATTTGTTTAGCGACTGTCGGAAGTTACAACGACGCTGCAAAAAGTGATTTATGACAATTTCCCACCCTTATGACTGTTGCAGCATTTCCTCCCCCCCCCATGGTCACGTGATCAAAATTCAGATGCTTGGCAACTGGTTCATATTTATGACGGTTGTCCATGTGATCCCCTTTTGCGACCTTCCGACAAGCAAATTCAGTGGGGAAGCCAGATGCACTGAACAACTGGGTTATTAACTTAACAACTGCAGTGATTCACTTAACAACGGTGGCAAGTAAAATGGGGCAAAATTCACTTAACAGCTGTCTTGCTTAGCAAGAGAGATTTGGGACTCCATTGTGGTCATAAGTCGTGGACTAACTGTATTATGATTATTAGTCTAAATCTGTCTTTTTTAAAAAATATCTCTGTATCGTTGCATCTTTTCTACTTTGGCTTTCGGAGGCCAGTTCTGTACCATTTTCCTGGCCGTTAGGCAGTGTGGTGGGGGGATCCTTTGTTCAGTATGCGCCAAAGTGCTGTTTGTGTTGCATTGTTTGTGGTATTTTTTGAGAGCTGGATGGCGGATATGAGTCAGTACCCTTTCTTGACCTTGAAAAATTGAACTATCTTCTTGCAGATGTGTTCCAACTGCCGGCAACCAAGCTGTCACTTAAATTTAGAAAGAAATGCTTAAATTCTTGGCTGTCTCTTTGGCTTTATTTTGCTGTAACCTTTTTTTTACATCTAATACTTCTTCTATTACTTTATTTTATAACTAGCTGATACCTGTGCTTCGCTACGAAATTATGTGATGGGGCTTGATAAATTGACACTTAAAACTTGAAAATTAATGAGTAGTTAAAAAAGGGACTGTATTATTTCGTTAGAGATGGTAAGCTAAATTTCTGTTACAGATGAAGATATTATTTGCATAGCATAGACTTTCAATTCGTCCCTCAGATGAATTGCTCAGGACCTCCCTGTAAACAACATTCCTGGTTTTGCTGTCTGGCTGTAGGATGACCAGGCTGTCCGGGGAA
>QLTV01001458.1:1312122-1324235 GCA_003457575.1 Thermophis baileyi | reverse complement strand
TCTTTTCAACTGAGGAGGAAAATAGGGGGGGGGGGGATCTGTCTCTGCCTACCAGCATCCTACCAGCATGGCTTAGCTCAACTGTTCTGTAGTAAAGCTGCTTGCTGCTGTGAAAGCAAAAGCAAAAGCGAAACTGAAACTCCTCCGCTTGTGTTTTGCATTTGGATCAGATTTCTTTTCAGGTGCGGAGGGGAGAGTAGAACTCCTTAGCATCAGAACTTGTTAATAATAATATAAGAAATACTCATGCTCCGATGGTCATTTTGAAAAATCCTTTCTTAGTGAGCACCTAGAAGCCAAGAGGAACATACATGGCAAATTTCAAGTTTGTAGGCTTTACGGTTCTGGAGATTTCAAGATTAATGCGTGAGTGGTTTTCGCTTTTATATATATAGATTTCACCGTCTTATTGTTGTTTTATTGTGTTTTACAGCTTGCCTTATATTCTGACCTGTGGTTACAACAATAAACTTATTTACAATCCTACACTTTCTTGTTTAATATATCTCCATTGATTTTAATAAGCTATTTCAGGCTTAGGCCATAATCTGACACATATTTTAATCTGCTTAAAGTTTAATAGCAATTATATACTTGGAGCTACACTCAGGTTTTAGGTGGGCTTACAAAGTTGTTGGGGTTTTTTTGCCTTTTCATTAGAAGCATTTCCTTAATATGATGATTTCCTTAACAATCTTATGATTGATTGATTGATTAATTAATTAATTAATGTTGCAATCTTCCCAGGAGGCTTCCAACGAAGTCAGTGGCAGTAGCCGGATTTCCTTAACAACTGCATGAATCGCTTAATGACTGCAGCAAAAAAGTAGCACAGATAGTCCTTTACTTATAACAGTTCATTTAGTGACTGTTCAAAGTTACAGCGGCACTGAGAAAAGTGACTTATGACAATTTTTCACATTTATGACTGTTGCAGCACCCCCGTGGTCACGTGATCAAAATTCAGATGCTTGCAATTGACTCATATTTATGACGGTTGCAGTGTCCCGTGGTCATGTGATCATCATTTGCGACCTTCTTACAAGCAAAGTCAATGGAGAAGCCTGATTCACTTAACAACCATGTTACTAACTTAACAATTTCGGTGATTCATCTGTGGCAAGCAAGGTCATAAAATGGGGTAAAACTCACTTAACAAGTGTCTCACTCAGCAACAGAAATTTTGGGCTGAGTTGTGCTCGTAAGTCGAGAACTACCTGCAGTGTCTTGGGTCTTTGAGTTTTCTTCTAATAGATCTGAAATTTTGGAGGCTTTATATTGTGCCAATAAAAAAGAGAAAATGGAATGGGCTGGAGAACTTTCTCTTGAACTAAGACAGGGACCTATGGAGTGGAATGGAAGAACGAGGGAGGAGGAAGCCATCAAAGGTGGACCAGCAGAAAGGAATTGCTCTGGGCCCTGTCTTTCTCCATCTAGGTGGAGACAGCATCCAGGAATGGGTTAACTCCGTCTGTAATCCGATAGGACTGAGTCTGCAGAGTGAAATGACACACCTCCTCTGCTTGCTTCCCCAGCTTTTAGACTCAGTCGTGGACCAGACGTGTTGCAGTTATCCCATTCTTGAATCTGATTTTCGAACTAAATTCAATTTGCTTTGGATCACAGCGGCTCTCAGCTTGGCTGATCAAGCTGCTCTCCTTTCCAGCGTTAAGGGCGCTTGCCTGATCCCGCTGAAGGCCACATGGGCGGCAGTTAGACTGTCGGCCAACAGATCTAACAGGGCAGCGCTCACGAGCCTGGCTCCAAAACGCTGACCCTCGGGCTCCATTTACTCAGCCCTGTGGCCTGATTGATCCTAACTGCCAGACGGCAGCAAGATTTGGCAGCGCGCATGAGCCTGACTTCGCAACGCTAGCCGGGGCTCTTTTCAACCGCATTGCAGCGGCGGAAAGCAGAAGGGACGAGGTGCCATTTTGATTCATCTGTGGGGTGAGTTTCGAGCCCACGCCGCGCGCCCATGCCCCAGGATCAGTGCCACAGCCCCTGACTGTTTCGGGAGGCAATTTAGCCCCTGCCCGCACTCTGGGCACGCTAATCAGCGCCTTCTCTTAACGGCGCTTGCAGCGGCAGGGCCCATTCGGGCGAGACTGCGTGATCCAGCCAAATTAAAATGGTGGACGCCATGGCCGACGATGCAGCCCTCGTGGCAGACAGCCCAGCGCCATCTTCTTCGGGCAGCAGCAATATCGCAGGGCCTTCTAGGACCCGATCCTCTAAAAGAAAAGCTGATCTGAAGCCTCACTCAAGCAAGAGGCACAAGGCCATTGAACGGGTGACTGCCAAGGCCCAGAGGGATTCGGCCAAGAGGACAAGTGGTCCTCAGGAAGGCCAGCCGGCCTGCTCCTCCTCTTCTGCCTTACAGCAGTTGGAGCCACCTGTTATTCCTGGAGCTCCTCAAACAGCAGCATGGTCTCCAGATGATACCAGGGATCAACCTTTGACTTTGCCCGGCAACAGTGAGTTGTTATTCAGCTCCATGCCAGCCCCTAGGGGCCCCTCTCCTTCCTGGGAGCATCCTGCACATCAGAGGTCTTCCTCAGCTGAGGCGACCTTTATTCCAACTGCTGCAGGCCTCCGCTCGGATGAGCAGTCAGAGCCTCTAATCCCGGCCAGTATGGGAACCTTGATCTCCGAGGCCATCAGACAAGGGATTGCCTGATGTCCTTCGGGAGTTGGGCGGCATATAAATTTTATAAAATAAATAAATAAAATAAATAGATTGCAGCCAGATTATAGCAGAGGGCGACTTTGGGGATAGATTCCTCCAGGGCCCACGGGCATCATCAGGGGATCCATTTTGAGTGGGAGGCTCTTCCTCCTCAGGATCAGGCCTATTCTCCGGCTTCTTTCAGCCAGGCATCCCTTTCCGGGGACTATATGCAATGTGACCTAGATTTATCTGATTATGAAGGCCTAATGCCTGATGTACCTGCCTTTGTGGGCCTATTTAGGCCCCCACTATTTAGAGCATTGCTTTTCAAAGCTAAGAATACCACGAGGCTGGGTACCACCCAGACTCCTCAGGATGCTGATTCAGGGTCAGCTGATCTGGCAGATCCGCTTTTTGCAGAGCCAACTATTGAGACAGAAGAGGTTCCCATCCCTAGGCTATTCCTGGACGTAGTGCAGAGGCAGTGGGCCTCACCTGGAACGGGTCTCAATCCTAGCGGTCTCGACAGGCGCTTTTATAATATGGGCCCAGACCTCTCTAAGGCTCTCCAAGTCCCATCTGTGGATGCTCCGGTTGCAGCTTTATCTTCCCCTTCCCTAGTGACAGGTTCCCCGGCGGAATCCCTCCATCCGGAGGACAAAAGGGTGGAGCAAACATTGGTAAAAGCTCACCAAGCGGCTGCCTGGGCGATTATGGCCTCAACATCGGCCTCTTTCTTTAACAGAGCCTTGCTGCTATGGTTGAGGCAGTTGCAGGAAAGGCTCCCAGCTGTAGACACGAGGTCCCATCAGGATCTCAACAAGATTATGGCGGCAATGGAATTCTCAGCGGATGCCACTCTAAATGTGGCGAGATTCGCGGCCAAGTCCATCGGCTCGTCCGTAGCATCCCGATGTCTCCTGTGGCTTCGCCAGTGGCAAGTGGATGCCAGGAATAAATGGAGACTGGCATCAGCCCCGTATTCTGGGGATCAGCTGTTTGGAGCCTCCCTGGAGCCCATTCTAGTAGAGTCCAGGGACAAGCGTAAGGTCCTGCCGTCCATGTCTCGGAGGGCCGATTCTCGCCCATTCCCTTATTTTCGCCCCTCTTCTTATTGAGGGCCAGACAGTGGTTTTGGGCTGCCTCGGTCTCAGAGGCCTTTTCCCCCCAGACAAGGACAACATAGGCAGGGCAGGCAAGGGCAAGGATACCCTCCCAAACGGTCCTTTCGAGGTGGGAGGGGTTGCTCCTTTTGACGCTCTAGGTGACTGCTCGTCCAACCCTCCCATTGGGGGTTGCTTGGCGTTCTTTGCCAGCCAATGGGAGGACACCACCACGGACGCATGGATCAGGGAGACGGTGAGGTCGGGTCTCTCCCTGGAGTTCCTCTCCACCCCCCCCCTGAGGTTTTTCGTCTGTTGTCCTGTATCAAAGGACCGGACAAAGAGGCTCCTCATGGAATTGGCCATAAAACACCTTCTGGAGATTCAGGCCATCCAACCGGTTCCAGAGGAGCAAAGAGGACAGGGGTTCTATTCCCTTCTGTTCGTAATCCAAAAGGCCTCGGGGGTTGGAGGGCAATTCTCGATCTCAAGACCTTGAACTGTCGCATCGTTTACCGACGGTTCAAAATGCAGTTGCTTCAGACCATCTTAGAGAGCATCAGAAAGGGCGACTTCCTCATGTCGGTGGATCTGATGGAAGCATACCTTCACGTCCCCATCCTTCCAGCCTACAGACAGTTTCTCTGCTTCCACTATGCGGGGAAACACTATCAATATCGAGCGCTACCGTTTGGCCTGTCCTCCGCCCCCAGAGTATTTACCAAGCTGATGGTAAATACTGATGGCCACCTCCAGACTCTTCCCATAAGGCTCCACTTCTATTTGGACGACATACTCATTCAGTCCGGCTCAGAACAACAGTCAAGGAGGGACCTCAATGTCACCATACAGGTCCTACAGGCCCACGGCTTCTCCATAAACACGGCCAAAAGCCACTTAGTTTCATTGACTCGACTGCTTCATCTGGGGGCAGTCATCAACACGGTGGAGTCCAAAGTGTACCTATCCCAAGAGCGCCAGTCCAGTCTCAGAGAGCTGGCACTCCGCATCAGGAGAGAACGTACCGTCCCACTACTACTTCTCTCCCAGCTCCTGGGAAAGATGGTGTCATGTATTTCTATCACCCCGTGGGCACGACTCCACAGCAGGAAGCTGCAGTGTTCCTCCTTCCGTACCAGAAGTCAGGCAAGAGCAGTACACAAATCAGGGTTCGGGTTCTGCCAGAGGTGATCCGATCTCTCAAATGGGGTACATCCGAGGCCATATCCAAGGGCTGCCAATTCAGAGAACCACAACACCTGACTCTTACAACCAATGCCAGCCTTTTTGGCTGGGGAGCTCACCTCCAGTCCCACATGGCCCAGGGACAGTGGACTCAGAAGGATCTGAGCCACAACGTCAATTGATTGGAGCTCCAGGCAATCCACCTGGCCCTCAGGAAATTTGAGAACGTGGTTTCAGGCCGAGACATTTTAGTCTTGACAGACAACGTGGCCGCCAAGGCGCGCACAAACTGCCTGGGAGGGACCCACTCCAGACATCTTATGCAGGAGGCCAAACAACTGGGCCTCTGGGCGGAGACCCACCTGCTGTCCATACGGGCGGCACACATATCAGGAGTAGCCAACGTGCAGGTGGACTGGCTCAGCCGGGCTTCAGTGGACCATGCGGAGTGGCGTCTTCATCCGTCCCTGTTCTGGGAACTGACAGAACGTTTTGGCCTCCCGACAGTTGACCTGTTTGCCACTCAAAACAACTGCCAGCTCCCACGATTCTTTGCCAGATTCGTGATGCCAGGGGCAGAGGGGATAGATGCACTGTGCAGTTCCTGGCCCCCAGGACTTCTGTACACATTCTCTCCTCTTCCACTCATTCCGAAAGTCATCAGGAAACTGCTGGAGGAGGGAGCGGAACTTCTACTGCTGGCCCCCAATTGGCCCAGGAGGCTTTGGTTCGCAGACCTGGTGAACCTATCCGTGGCTTGACCCTGGCGAATCCCTCAGAACAAGGTCTCCCTCAGCCAGAGGGCATTGGTCCCCAGTGGTTCCAGCTGACCGCCTGGCGCTTGAGCGGAGCCTTCTGAGTGGGGACAACTTTTCTGCCAGGGTCATCAAGACAATTCAGGCCTCGCGCAAAGCTTCGACCAACCGTATATAGAACGCCACATGGAAGGCCTTTTGTGAGTGGTGTGCAAGAGGGGAATTGTCCCCCACAGACGTTTCCATAGCCCAGATCCTGGAGTTCCTCCAAAAGGGTCTTGATAACGGGCTATCTCCGAACACTATCCGGAGACAGGTTGCTGCCCTGTCTTCCATTTTGATATGCGGGGCTTTGGAGTCCCTCTCCCAACACCCCGTGGTTCATCAGTTTCTCAGGGGCTCAACCAACCTCCGGCCCCCGGTTGTTCATAGGTTCCCCACATGGGACTTGACCAAGGTTCTGAACTCCCTTACCCGGGGCCCCTTCGAACCTTTGAGGGAAGCCAGCCTGCGCTATCTTATGTATAAAGTGACATTCCTAGTGGCCATAACTTCGGCCAGACGAATCTCAGAGCTGGCGGCTCTGTCGATTCGGTTGGACCTTTCTGTGTTCCACTCTGACAGGGTGGTTTTGAGGCTGGACCCTACATTCATCCCCAAGGTGAACACTTGGTTCCACAGGGCTCAGGAACTGGTGCTGCCGAACTTCTGTCCTGAGCCAGCCCATCGCTTAGAACGTAGGTGGCATACCTTGGAGGTGCGCAGGTGCGCAGGGCCCTCCGCATCTATGTCCGCATCTATGTCCGAAGGACTTCCTCTCTGCAGAGGACGGAATCTCTATTTGTTTCCTTCCAGCCGACCACGCTGGGCAACAGGGTCACCCCGTCAACATTGGGCCGGTGGATCAGGGCGTGTATTGCCAAAGCTTACGAGACACAGGCATTACCACCACCAAGAAACATCACCGCCCATTCCACCAGAAGCGCAGCTACCACTGCGGTGTGGGCAACTCAAGCATCTATTGAGGAGGTCTGCCATGCGGCCACCTGGTCCTCCCCATCCCCCTTTATCTGCCACTATAAGTTAGACACTTACACCTCGGCTGAGGTGGCTTTTGGCAGGCGGGTGCTTCAAAGGGTCCATACGGAGCAGGGGACTTCGGACCGGACCGCGCCCTCCCAATAGGACTGCCAGCTTTCGTATGTCCTATTCCTGGATGCTGTCTCCACCTAGATGGAGAAGGGGCGTTGGTCTTACCTGATACGCTCCTTCTCATTCACGTGGAGACAGCATCCAGCCCCACCCAGAGTAACATCTGGTTCTGGGCCCACGACGAGATACTACTTCAGCACAGTGCAACATGTCGGTCTGCATCAGCTCCTTTATCAAAAAGCTGGGGAAGCAAGCGGAGGAGGCGTGTCATTTCACTCTGCAGACTCAGTCCTATCAGATTACAGACGGAGTTAACCCATTCCTGGATGCTGTCTCCACGTGAATGAGAAGGAGCGTATCAGGTAAGACCAAGGCCCCTTTTGGTTGCCCCATAATCTCATAGGGAGATGCATTGCATCAACTCAGATTATTTGTACATTGATTCTGCTTGATGGCAGCTTTCCATAATTTCCAGCAAAGGCTGAAGAGCACCAAGATGCCAGAGCATACCACTTGCTCAACATTCAAAAAGTCCTAGGTGAAATTTCTGACATAATCAGGCAGGGCTGAAAAGCAACATCTCTTCAAAATTCTGGAGAACTATTGCAGCTGTGAGCTGGATCGACCCCATTGGTGTAAATTGGTACAAAGTGCTGCATTTAACAGAATAACAGAGTTGCAAGCGACCTTGGAGGTCTTCTAGTCCAACCCCCTGCTCAAGCTCAAGAACCTATACCATTCCAGACAAATATTTGTCCAGTCTCTTCTTAAAAGCCTCCAGTGATGGAGCACCCACAACTTCTAAAGGCAAGCTCTTCCACTGGTTAATTGTTCTGTTAGGACATTTCTCCTTAGTTCTCTCCTTGGTTAGTTTCCATTCATTGCTTCTTGTCTTGCCTTCAGGTGCTTTGGAAAATAGGTTGACAACCCCCCCCCCCCCTCTTCTTTGTGGCAGCCCCTGAAATATTTGTCTTAACTACAAGTAGTCCTCAATGTAGGATCACAATTGGGACCAGAATTTCTATTGCTAAGTGAGGCTGTTTTTAAATGAGTGATACCCAATTTTGCTTTTTGTTGCAGTCATTAAGTGAATCCAGCTACCCTCATTGGTTTTGTTTATTGGAAGCCTCCTGGGTAGGTCGCAAGTTTTAAATAATTTTTTTCAGTGCCGTCATAACTTTGATCACTAAACAAATGGTTGTAACTTGAGGACTATCTATTGCCTATTGCCATTTGAAACGTCACTTTTAATCTACAACAATGCAGACAAATTTTTGTTACCTTCTCATTTCTTTCCACCCACCGCAAACATGACCCACATTCAGTTGAGCCTCGTTCAGCTAATAGCAGTGGGGTGCCCTGGTTCCAGAGAAATTGTTGACAGCATTCATCCTCACAGTACTGTAATCCTGCAAAATAAAGTCACCTCTTTTAACCCTGTTTGTTTCCTTCCTAATTGATGCACCTGGTCTTTTTCCAACCAGAGAACTTTGCTTGCATTTAACTTTTTTTTTTTTTTTTTTTGCTGAATTTCAATTTGTTGTGTTGTATGAGCCAAAGAGTGCGGTTTGCAGAAGCCCCGTTTAATTTTAACAAGCTGTTTTCATAATCCATAATGGATAATGGCTGGGTTTGAAACTTAACCAGATTTTGCCAGGAGCCAGATTTTATTCTAGTCACTTTCCTTTGGAGATCTTTCACATAAACTCCTGCATCCCAGCAACTACAAAATTCCTCATTCTTGGTCCCATGTCACCTTTTAATACATGATGATTTGATCTGATCCTGGGCTCTGCCGAAAATACTGTGCCCATTACGCAGGTTTTCCACAACGTGAAGCTCTAAATGCCCCAAATTCTTAGCTAGTCAGCTGGGAACATGGGAGAGCTATTGAATTCAGCACATCTGGAAAGCACCAGGCTTTAGAAAGCTGGTCTGCATCCTTGGGCAGATGCTAGGGAAGACACACACACACACACACACACACACACACACACACACACACACACACACACACACACACACACACCCCTGTGTCAGCAAGTGTCATTGAATGACGGGTAGGATCTTCATCAGGCTTGACCTGGGGACTGTGGCAGCTTGCTTGATATTTTTTGCAGCCTACTGGAGTTTGCTGCATTAAGGAACTGCACTTCAGCATGCTGGGGATTTATTTTGCTCTGTGTTTTTGCTGCAGCGCTGCAGGCTTGCTGAGAGTCTCCCCTGTTCTTTCCTTTCACTTTGTGATCCCGTTGGTGGGATTAGCTGCTTCGAATGTATTCTGCCATTACAAAAAAGAAAAAGAAAAAAAAAGAAAAAAAAGAAAAAAAGAAAGAAAAAAAACACTCAAGGAATGCCTGCCAGTGTTAGTTGCTTCTGTGATTTGAGAAGGGTGTGTGTGTGTGTGTGTGTGTGTGTGTGTGTGAGAGAGAGAGAGAGAGAGAGAGAGAGAGAGAGAGAGAGGAGAGAGAGAGAAAGAGGAAGGGGGAGAGAGGGAGGAAGGGAGAGAGAGAGACTGAGGGAGGGAGGGAGGGAGGGAGGGAGGGAGAGAGAAAGAAAGTGAGGATGCAGAGAGAGCGGGAAAGAGGTAGGAGGAAGAGAGATGGAGAGAGAAAGAGAAAGAGGGAGGTAGAAGGGAGGGAGAGGGAAAGAAAGGGAGGGGGGAGAGAGAAAGAGAGAGAAAGAAAGGGAGGAGGAAGAAGAGAGGGAAGAGAAAGAAAGGGAGGAGGGAGGGAGAGAGGGAGGAAGAGGGAGAGGGAAAGAAAGGGAGGGAGGGAGAGAGAAAGAGAAAAGAAGGGAGGGAGAGAGAGAGAAAGAAAGAGGGAGAGAGAAAGAAAGGGAGGAGGGAGAGGGAGGGAGGGAGGGAGAGACAGACCTACTTCTTTGGCAGGGTGACTGCAGACATTGAAATGGCAGTCAGTCAGTCACCTGATTTCAATGCAGAACTTTTTAGCTTGCTGATGTCTGGCTGGCCCGCCCCCTTTCCCATAGGAGTGTGCAAAGCAGCCATGAAAAGCTGGCCGGGAGGGGGGTGGAGGAGAAGAGGTGGAATCTGTTGAAATGCCTTTGTGAACTTGTCCTTACATGCGCTACCTAAGTGAAAGGCACCGAGGGAGAGAGCAAGAAACCAAGACATCTTTCATTTCCTCCATTGTTACCATAAATAATTTGGATAGGGCCTTCCTCCGCCTCCCTGTTCCCCCCCCCCACGTGTGTGTGGGGGGGGGGAGAGAAAGAATTTCGCAGTAGATTGCTAAAGCATTCCCTGAATTTGGCGGTGCAGCTGAGAATGCCAAGCAGACAGAGAAGCGTGCAAATGTTGCTTTTTGTTGTTTTTTGTAACTTGGCCCGGTCATCTTGGAATGGGAATGCCCCTTAAAGTGACCTCTTGTTCTCCTTTACTTTACTTTACTTTATTGTCATTGCACATGGTACAATGAAATTAAATGCCGTCTTCAGTGTACATTATAACTAAAGAAATAAAAACACAAACATACATCCTTTACATTCTGTATAATTGAAATTGAAAACCCGATATTTCACTATACCGTAGAATTCAATATGGTTATTGCCCTGGGATAGAAGATGTTTTTCAACCTATTTGTCCTTGTTTTTATTATCCTGTACCGTCTGCCAGATGGTAATAGTTCCAAAAAAGGGTGCCCAGGATGAGATGGATCTTTAAGAATGTTTCAAACTTTCTTAAGGCAGCGGGAGCTATAAAGCTCTTCCAAAGACGGGAGAGGGCAACCAATGATCCTCAGGGCAATGACGTTTACCCTCTGGAGTGCTGTCCTATCTGCCACTGTGCAATTGGCAGACCATACACAGGTGCAGTAAGTTAAAATACTCTCTATTTTAGAATGTCATTCCTGTTGGCTTCCATGCAAGATTTAGCCCCATAGGTTGTCTTTGGATGGTGCCTAGAACAGGGGTCTCCAATCTTGGCAACTTTAAGACCTGTGGACTTCAACTCCCAGAATTCCTCAGCCAGCAAAGCTGGCTGAGGAATTCTGGGAGTTGAAGTCCACAGTTCTTAAAGTTGCCAAGGTTGGAGACCCCTGGCCTAGAAAACCATTAATAGGACATACGTGTCTATTTATTTCGTGTATGTCCTGCTTTTGTTTTTTTTGTTCAGAAACTCAAAAAGTATCTAGAAAGTACCTCCTGTTTCTCCCTACCAAAACAGCCCTGCGAGGTAGGTTGGCTAAAACCAGGGGATTAACCTAGAAGTCTCCCACTGGGCTTTCATAGCTGAAGGGAGGAATAGAAGCCGGATCTCCCCATTTCTGGTCCTATCACCGTGCACCGCCGTGTAACTTGGGTACGCTTTGGAGCTCACCACATCTCCTTCAACAGAGAGGCTGGCTCCTGATCAGTAGGGTTGTGCAGCAATCACCTGGATTCAAAAGTGGGACGGTGATGGAAGCGTGTGCGGGCATGCCTGTCACACCTTCCGGCCTTCACAAGCCCAGGAGAAGGCGTAGTTTCTTGCAGGATTTGCTGATGGGAATGAGCTGTGCAGCTGTGGGCACTCTGAATCGCCTCCTCGGCCCTTTTGATTGAATCTTCCAATTATTCTAACACAAAGCTCAAGAAGCGTTTCTAGATAGGGTTGAGTTGGGTGCCATCAGATGGATGCCTCTTGTTAGTATTGAGCTCAGCTGAGTATTTTTTTTTGTGGGGGGGGGAAGTGGAAAAATAACTCGGCTATCTTCAGCAGTTAATTCTACTGCGGCCTTCTTGGCTATTTTCCCCACCTTTAGGACTATTTTTTTTTTCCGTTTGTTTTTAGCTGCCGGATTTGTTGAGGAAAAATGGAATAAACCTGAAGTATATTGTTTTGGCTCAGTGATTTTTAAAAGTAGAAAAATAGGGAGGAAATGGGAAGGGGAGGGGGAGGAAGGAAGGAAGGAAGGAAGGAAGAAGGAAGAAAGAAAGGAAGATATATTTTTACTTATATTTTAAAATGTGATCCTTAACTGTTTATATTCCATGCATACAGTGGTGAAATCCAATTTTTTTTTTAATACCGGTTCTGTGGGCGTGGTGTGGCTTGGTGGGCGTGGCTTGGTGGGCGTGGCAGGGGAAGGATACTGCAAAATCCCCATTCCCACCCCACTCCAGGGGAAGGATACTGCAAAATCCCCATTCCCTCCCCACTCCAAGGGAAGGATACTGCAAAATCCCCATTCCCTCCCCACTCCACAAAATTTCCACTACCGGTTCTCCAGAACCTGCTGGATT
>QLTV01001458.1:1299292-1311795 GCA_003457575.1 Thermophis baileyi | reverse complement strand
TCTGTTTTTCCTCAATTATTCTACATTCCCCATTGCTCCAGTGGTGAAATCCAAATTTTTTAATACCGGTTCTGTGGGCGTGGTGTGGCTTGGTGGGCGTGGCTTGGTGGGCGTGGCAGGGGAAGGATACTGCAAAATCCCCATTCCCACCCCACTCCAGGGGAAGGATACTGCAAAATCCCCATTCCCTCCCCACTCCAAGGGAAGGATACTGCAAAATCCCCATTCCCTCCCCACTCCAGGGGAAGGATACTGCAAAATCCCCATTCCCACCCCACTCCAGGGGAAGGATACTGCAAAATCCCCATTCCCACCCCACTCCAGGGGAAGGATACTGCAAAATCCCCATTCCCACCCCACTCTGGGGCCAGCCAGAGGTGGCATTTGCCGGTTCTCCGAACTACTCAAAATTTCCACTACCGGTTCTCCAGAACCTGCTGGATTTCACCCCTGCATGCATATCTTTATGAAGAATTATTTAACATTGATTATATTGAGTACAAGTCCTTACAATCACAAGTGTGTGTGTGTGTACCCACCCAATTTTTTTTTATCATTTGCTCTTGTGTGTGTTCTGATGTGCTTTATTATTATTATTATTATTGATATTCATTTAAATTTAATTTTGCTTGTCGTCACTATGAAAAACCAAAACACCGACCTGCTGAAACACTGCCTAATCCAGTCTTTTTCAACCTTGGCAACTTGAAAATGTGTGGACTTCAGCTTTCTTCAGCTGGCTGCCAAGTTGGGAAACGCTGAAACCCGTAGGACAGGGGTCTCCAACCTTGGCAACTTTAAGCCTGGAGGACTTCAACTCCCAGAATTCCCCAGCCAGCTTTGCTGGCTGGGGAATTCTGGGAGTTGAAGTCCTCCAGGCTTAAAGTTACCAAGGTTGGAGACCCCTGCCGTAGGACATCTCTGAATCCACGGATGTTCGGTGTCTAGAAACTGGAATGATTCTTTCACCTTCAATCAACTCCTTTTTGGAGTGCCCTCAAAAGAGAGGCCTCCTCCCCGTCCCACCTCTTCTTCTCCTGTGATGTCATTCCAGCTCTTAAAACATTAATATTCATCAGGCAATTTAGCTCAGAGCCTGAACTGCTGACTGCGAAATTTTACACTTCGTGCCAGAATCTATCGGCTGCATTTGCGACTTGCATTGAGGTTTCATTGCAGTTTGGGGCTGCTGCTTTTTTTTTTTTTTTTGCATTCGTGAAGATGCCGAGAGACTCTTCTTGGCAGGAGGCTTCTTAGAAATCTTTTTAGACGAAATGCTGCTAAGTTGAAAACGTAACCATTTCAATAGGCAAGCTTCAATTAAGGTTGGAAGAAACGAAATCGAACAAAGGCAATTTGATTGATTGATTGGCTAGATTGACATCCTGCCTTTCATTCAGGAGCTCAAGGCAGAATACATAAGACTCCCTCCTCCTATTTTTCGCCATGAAAACAGCCCTGTGGTGTAGGTGGAGCTGAGAGAGAGGGACTGACACCCTGTCATCCAGGGAGCTTCTGTGGGTGATGAGGGACTCAAATCTGGGGTTCCTAGTTCCCAGACTAAACAACCTTCATCGCTATTCCACATTGGCTTTTTGTTGAGAAAGAAGAATTCGGCTAAACAGTGATTCTCAACCGTGGCAGCTTTTAAGACACGTGGACTTCAATTCCCAGAATTCCCCAGCCACTCCAAAGGAAGTCCACGTGTCTTAAAGTTGGCAAGGTTGAGAAACAGTGGCCTAAAGTAATGCATTGAGTGTATGTGTGACAGACGGGGGGGGGGGAGGAGGAAGAGAGAGAGAGAGAAACAGGGAGGAGGAAGAGAGGGAGGGAGAGANNGTGGTTGTTTCTTGTGTTGGTTGGTGGGGCGGGGGTGGGGCGGGGGGGGGGGGGGGTGGGGTGGGGGCCGGGGGGGGGGGGGGGGGGGAGGAAGAGGGGGAGGGAGAGAGGGAGGGAGGGAGAGAGGGAGAGGGAGGGAGGGAGGGAGAGAGAGAGAAGGAAGAGAGAGAACACTTGGGACTCACCAGTCCTAGTTCAATACTGTAGCTTCACTGCTACACCACATTAGCTCTGTCTATACCTGTGTCTGTCTGCCTATCTATAAAGAATCTATAAGTAGTCTTCGACTTACGACCACAATTGGGACTGTAATTTTTGCTTGTAAGTTGTGATGGACGTTAAGTCGAGGCACTCACATGACTGGTCCCGATTTTCTTGACTGTTTTTAGAATGGACGTTAAGTGAATCATGAGGTTGTAGGCCTGAATCATGCGGTCCTAAGTTTGAATCCAGTCTCCCAAATAGGTGTTTTTTTTGCCAGCCTGGCAAAAAACACCGAAAACCAGCAAACACGTCATGTGACTACCCAAAATCTGATTATGTATCACTGGGGAGAGGCGGCACCATTTTCGATGGCCGGAAGTGCTTCACGGGCTATAAAGCACCTTTTCCATTTATCATAAATCTGAATGGTCATAAATGACTGGTCATAAGTCAAAGTCTACCTGTATACCAAAACTATGCTAACTATATGTGAACATGCTCCGTAGGCTTTCCTGCACAACTTCATATTCCCATATTACCTGCTGCTACTTCTCTCTTATGCCTGGATGCTGCCACTTTTAACACACAAGTCTAGTGGTTAAGTAAGGCACCAGGCTATGAGTTCAAGTCCCCCCTTAGCCATGAAAGCCAGCTGGGTGACTTTCGGCCAGTCACCCTCTTTGCCCAACCCACCTCACAGGGTTGTTGTTGGGAAAATTGGAGGAGGAAGGCATGTGGGATATATTCGCTGCCTTGAGTTAGTTCTAAAAAAAATAATAAAGGTAGGCTACAAATAAATGAACGAATTAATGAATGATTGACAGCCGAAGTCCTGGAAGTAGTTCATTGTAGGTAGAACGCTGAGGCAGATTTTATGCAATAAAAAGATTAAGATAGTTTTTTCTTACCAGAGAAGAGTTTTAATTGTGGGCACCTTCCCTAAAATATATAGGACACTCCATACAAATCATGATCACATGGCATCCTTGGCTGTGCCTCCTTCCCACGTAAGAGTGCACTAAGGGTGTTGTAACTGGGTAATGCCAATTGAAGGGCGGGATCACCATTTTCATCCATCAAGGAATAGAGTAATGGCTTCTACCCACTCACAATGTCCTGGATTGCTCGTAATTAAGGGGTTGATTCATGCATTTGTTCATGTCTCATCACTTCTTGACTCCCAATAATGGAAGTCGTTCCGTTGAGAAATAGTCCATTGGAGGTGTTGCGAGATGTGTAAGATGGTGACATCACTTGAAGCTTCTGTCAAGCATGGATGCGTACAGGAATGCACCCAAATAGTAATGGAATTGTGAGTGTTTGTGATCTGGGGAGGGTAAAGAGGGAGTGGGGAGATCGGTCATTTTTGAAGGAACGCTATTTAAAAAAATAATTTAAGACAAGCCAATATGTTGACCTTATCTCAAGCATCATGCTATACGTCAAAAATTGCATTTCAGAAGATGGCAGGGCCAGGACCCCATGTTTGGTGCTATTTATTTATTTATTTATTTATTTGCTAGGTTGATATTCTGCCTGTTCATTTAAGAGTTGAAGGCAACATTCATAGCCCTCCCTCCTTCATTTTTGTTGAGCTGAGAGAGAAGGACTGGCCCCAAATCAGCCAGAAAACTTCCAATTCAATATCTTGACTATTATATGATACTGATAAATGCTCGCTGTCTGGGAAAAAAAGCAATCTGGGTTTTTAAGCAAATGCAATAATAACATACTTATTTTTGCCTGGAAACATTTCCTGAACACCTCAAAATACAAACCACACTTGCAAGAGACTTAAAATGACACATTGGTGGGCTACAAAGGGTGGTTCAATGTCCCTTTCGCACCCGTGTCCTAAGCTTCCAGTCCATTGATGAATGGAGTAAATTTCTGTAACAGATTTTTAGACGTTCTTTAGTGTTGGTAAGAGGAGGAGGAAGACAAAAGTTAGGTGAGAATAGTTGGGATTGTTTTATGGGTCAGGTGACATCAGAATAAAATAGCTTCTGTAGCAGTTACAAATAAATTGGCAAAAATCTGATGAAGCAAAGTCAACAAAGATTTTGGTCTACCAAGAACCTTCATTGTTGTATCTTATTATTTATGATTGTATCCTATGATTTACGATCTACAACTTACCACTTCGTTGTTTTTATGTACACTGGGAGCTTAGGCACCAGAGACACATTCCTTGTGTGTTCAATCACCCTTGGCCAATAAGGAATATTCTAATAATCTAATTCCAATTAAGGCAGTAATCCAACTCCTTTGACTGAATAGGTCTGGCTTTTGAGTTCATAGGATTCCATTGTCAGACTGGATCAAGGGCTACCTGTGATACAGGTTAGCGTAGCAGATTCCCAGAAGTTCTGTGTGATGTTGATACCATTATTTAAAGAAAGCCATCATTTTGGGAATTCTAATGACACATCCCACCAAAGTCTGTTGGAAATAATGAGTATGAAATCCAGGAGGCATGATATCAAAGGCAAAGGAGAGGTGCATGAGCCAATATAGAGATGATGAAATGGATCTCCCACCTTGATGATGTTGAGTAAATGACCTGGTGGAATACAGGTAATCCTCGTCTCATGACCACCTCCAAGCCCAACATTTATGTTGCTAAGTGAGGCATTTGTTAGGTGAGTTTTGCCCCATTTTAGGACCTTGCTTGCCACAGTTGTTAAGTGAATCACTGCAGATGTAAAGTTAGTAACAGGGTTGTTGTCCCCCTCAGAACGGGCTCGCAATTTGGGTGTCCTCCTAGACTCACAGCTAAAATTAGAGCAACATTTGGCAGCTGTAGCTAGGGGGACCTTTGCACAGGTTCGCCTGGTGCACCAATTGCGACCCTACTTGGATGAAGAGGCTCTCCTCACAGTCACTCATGCCCTTGTCACCTCACGGTTAGATTATTGCAACGCGCTCTACATGGGGCTACCCTTGAAGAGTGTTCGGAGACTACAGTTGGTCCAGAATGCGGCTGCGCGAGCTGTCATGGGTGCACCTAGGTACACCCATATTACACCAATACTCCACGAGCTGCACTGGCTTCCTATTGGTCTCCAAGGTGTTGGTTATTAGCTTCAGCTAACCAGTGTCGGCTGGCGGGCCCGCGGGGACGGGCCTTCTCTGTGGCTGCCCCGACTCTCTGGAACCAGCTACCCCCTGAGATCCGGACCACCCCCACCCTGCTGGCCTTCCGGAAAGCGGTGAAGACCTGGCTGTTCCGGCAGGCTTGGGGCCGTTGATCTCACCTCTGTAATTTGGCGAGATCCGGCCATGAAACAGTGTGTATGAGTTTTTAGTTGTTTTTTAAATGTTTTTAATATGTTTCTTTTTAATAGTTTTTTATATTTTAATAATGTTTTTTTTATATTGTTGTAAGCCGCCCAGAGTCCCCCGGGAGTTGGGCGGCATAGAAATATAACTAAACTAAACTAAACTAAACTGTTAAGTGAACCTGGCTTCCCCATTGAGTTTGCTTGTTAGAAGGTCACAAAAGGGGATCACGTGACACCCCCGGGACATTGAAAACGGTCATAAATACAAGTTAGTTGCCAACTGTCTGAATTTTGTTCATGTGACCATGGGGACGCTGCAGGGGTTGTAAGTGTGAAAAAATGTCACAAGTCACTTTTTTCAGTGCCATTGTAACTTTGAATAGTCAGTAAACAAATGGTTGTAAATCAAGGATGACCTGTTAATGGAGATAAAAAGATGGATTTCCCACGCTGATGCTGTTGAGTTAACTGGCTCAATTTTCTTTCCAAGACAGCAAAGAGGAAGTTCTAGGCAAAACACCAGCCTGAGTAGAAAAGAGTGCTTAATAACTGGAATTCGGCTGTGCTGTCTTTCATTTTTCCTAGAGTTCTCCATTTGAAGTGATTCCTGATGACTTCAGGTGAGATCTGAGAATGACATTAGAGCACCGGGGGGGGGGGAGAAGAAGTTTGAGAGGGTTTGTCCGTAGGAAAATCATAGGCAAATTAAGGATCTGGAACCCATCTTAGTCCAGCCCCACCCTAAAGAACTACCTTTCCTCACTTGAGGGAAAATAATTGCAGACAAGTTCTGCCTCAAGTTAGAAACCAGGCAGTTCCTGTCCCTGCTAAAGACAAGATTCTTTCTTCTGGAGTGACTCAGCATCAGGCGTAACCTCCTTGTGGAGAGCCTGTCCTCTCTGCCCACGGTGAGGGCTGTTTTCTGGACCCCTTGGCAAGACCAACCACAATCCAGCTCAGTGTATTTCAAACTTGGCAACTTTTAAGATGTGCGGACTTCAACTCCCAGAATTCTCCCAGCCACACATCTTAAAGTTGTCAAGCTTTAAAGCAATAGCAATAGCACTTTAGACTTATATACCGCTTTATAGTGCTTTGCAGCCCTCTCTAAGCGGTTCACAGAGTCAGCCTATTGCCCCCCAACAATCTGGGTCCTCATTTTACCCACCTCGGAAGGATGGAAGGCTGAGTCAACCTTGAGCCTGGTGAGATTTGAACTGCCGAACTGCAGCTAGCAGTCAGCTGAAGTAGCCTGCAGTGCTGCACTCTAACCACTGCGCCACCTCGGCTCAAAGTTGCCCCCCCCCAAACTAGCTTTCTAATTTACCTGAGAACTTTGTTTTTTGCTGTATTCATACAACAGAGCTAAGAAATTCCCCTTGGCTACTTAAATTCATGCCCCTTCCTTGCTCCCTTGTGGGACCTAGGAAATGTGTCTTTTTGGGGCAGACCCTGTGCTCTGGAATGTTCCCCCCCCCCAGGTATTCCACAATCCCCCCCCCTCTGCTTCCCTTTAGGAAAGTCCTTAAGACAAGTGTTGTGCTTTTATTCTTGCTAGCTGGCTTCTGTTCTGATTAGTCAGGATTTAATACACCCAAATTATAGAATTAGAAGAGACCTAAGAGGTTATTAATTCAGTCCCTTGCGGACTAGAGCAGGGGTCTCCAACCGTGGCAACTTTAAGCCTGGAGGACTTCAACTCCCAGAATTCCCCAGCCAGCAAAGCTGGCTGGGGAATTCTGGGAGTTAAAGTCCGCCAGGCTTAAAGTTGCCACGGTTGGAGACCCCTGGACTAGAGCATTCACTACTACACCATCTCCCATAGATGAGTGTCCAGTCTCTGTTTCAAAGCCTCCAGTGAAGGTGGAAGAAACCACTGCATAGGATGAAGCAATTCATGGTTTTTAAGCAAGTAAGTCTCCCAAAGAAAATTCCATACAGGGTTTATTGGAGATACTTCCCACTGCAAGTCTTCTGGACATGTTCTTATCCTGCCCGTCCTTCTGGGAGCTTAGGTGTTCTTAGGAAGGTGATGTCATTGTTGGTGGTGGTTTCTTTTTCTTTGGACCAAGAGACAGCGATGTGGTCAAAGGCAATGAAAGAGTTGGGAAAAGTTTGGTTTTGAGCTCCTAAAAGCTCACCTAGGACTCCAGCCTGAGAGTTCTTAACATTCTGCTCTTGGCAAGACTTTGCCCCGTTCTTATGAAGACTTTCTAGGTACCAATAAAGGAGAATATTTGTAGCTCAGGGTTGAAATGAGGGGTCCTTGGTGCTCTCTGAGCTTGCTTGTTTTCTTGCAGACGTTTTCATTACCCAAACATGAGCACTTTTGATGTTACCTAGTTTGGGTAATGAAACATTTGCAAGGAAACAACCAGTGGTGAAATCCAATTTTTTTTTACTACTGGTTCTGTGGGCGTGACTTGGTGGACGTGGTGTGGCTTGGTGGGCATGGCAGGGGAAGGATACTGCAAAATCTCCATTCCCACCCCACTCTGGGGCCAGTCAGAGGTGGTATTTGCTGGTTCTCCGAATTACTCAAAATTTCCACTATCGGTTCTCCAGAACCTGCTGGATTTCACCCCTGGAAACAACCAAGCTCAGAGGCCACCAAGGACCCCTCAGACTTTCTAGGGTTGCAAATTTCAACCAGGCATCTAAGGATTAGCCATTGCAAACCCATCCTCCTCAGCAGAGGAACACCTAGCTAAAAGGTTTGCCAAAAAAAAAATAATAATAATAGCAAAAGGAGTAGAGAGACGAGGAAGATCTTTTATGGAGAAAGATGACCACAATTGGGGCTTTTAAGCTTAGACTGAAGGCAATTAAAAGAAGACATGACAGAAGTATGTCAAATCATGGGGGAAAGTGGAAAAACAAACTTTTTTTTTTTTTGCTTCTCATAATGTTAGAACTTGAGGCCAGCAGTCAGAATGAAGAGTAAGGGGAATGAGGACGGATTCAGGAAAATCTTCTTTACATGATGCTAAATTAAACAATGGAATTTGTTTCCATTGTTTGCGGGGTGATAGATGCCTGTAGAGAGGCTTTTAAAAAAGAATGGACAAATTTGTACAGGTCTGGCCTATCAGCGGTAAGTCAACTTGCTGGCTGTTTATTGCCCCCGGAATTGTAGACAACATTCTTTCAATACCAGTTTCTGGAGAATGTGCATAGAAAAAAAAATGAGATAGTCTCCCTTGTGTCCATATTTGTGAACTGTCTGGATGCGCGAGATTTCCTGTTCTGCATTCCAGAATTCTGAACTAGATAGGAGATGCGTCGGGCCTTTTATGCGCATCTGTGGCATTCTTGTTCACAGCTCCTTGCCCGCAATCTGTAATGCTTCAATCCAGATTGTTGCCCGTTCAAACTGCGTGTTTTAACCGAGCTTGGCTGAGAGGAGGGAGTTTTTAAAAAATGGCCTGCGTGCAACCTAAGACAGACCACAACATGGTGGGAAAAATAGACGTGGTTTCCACAAGTGAGAATGAAAACAAACGAAATCGGGAGGTTAGCAAAGGTTCTGCAGTGATTGCACTTGGGGTCTAAGACAGGAATGTACCCTTGGCAGGAGAGGAGAAAAAATAGACACATCTTTAGGCTTGGATTTTCTGCACAGCACCCGCTTTGCAGGAGTAGTCTATCTGCCTAGCAAGGGCTTCCCATATTAAGCAGCACTTGGCTTCAAAATGTCCGCGACTATTCTTAACTCTGCTGATAGTTCCGAGGCTGGAGAGGAAAGGAATTATAAAATTCAGAGCTTGCTTTGGGCATAGAGATTATGGCGCAGGCTTCAAGCCAGGCTTTTTTTTTTTTTTAAAGAAACAAAGCAAAACAGGAAAACTGGGTGTTTCTGAGTGCTGACTTTTGCTCCAGATGCCAAATTCCATGGATTTCTTTGGCGACATCCCAGAGAAGCCAACTGAACACATCCTGACAATGCCGAATGAAAGACCGACTGCACAGCGCTAAATTTTATGCTGGTGTTTGTGGCTTTCCCGTTGGGTGGCGCTGCCAGGAGCCCTGCGCGCTAACCTGAACGGTCCCCGTTGGCGTATTTATGAGTCCTGAGCCAGACCAACATGGAATGTTGTGCCTCCTGCAGCTGACTCACCCAGGGGCCCTGGCATTGTTTTCCTAAGTTGAGTTTGAATGCCAAGAGGAAATCCAAGAACAATAACTCAAAGTGTGCGGTGTTGTGAGCCAAGCAGCCGGGTTCCAGAGGGGTGTGCGAAGCAAAGACGTGTTGGAAAAGTTCGACAGAGCTGATTATTGAGGTCTGCCACCAACCTGGAATGCAAAGGCAGGCAGGGGACTCACGCAAGAAGCTATTTGCCAGGTGACTCAGAGTCTAGCAGAAATGGGTAACATTTCTGATTAACTGCTAAACAAGGTTTCCTAATCCGTAGGTCATAACTTCTGGTTGTCCTTAGACTCAAAGTCAATTCCTATCTTGGGCCTTAACAAAACGCTTGGGGCAAAGAGGAACAAGGGGCCCTGAGCCAGTGGATGTCAACCCCAACCTAGCCCATTCTGAAGACATTACAGATAGCCCTCAGCTTACAACCTATTCGTTTAGTGACCCTTCAAAGTTACAATGGCACTGAAAAAAGTGTCTTACACGATCGGTTCTCACACTTCTTACTGACCGTTGCAGCATCCCCAAGATCACGTGATCAAAATTTAGGTACCTGGCAACTGGCATATATTTACGACGGTTGCACTGTCCCCGGGGTCACGTGATCACCATTTGCAACCTTTCCAGCCAGTTTCTGACAAGCAGAGTCCATGGGGGAAGCCAGATTTCGCTTAATGACCATGAGATTCACTTAACGACCATGAAAAGTCGTTAAATGGGGGACGAGTCACTTAACGTTCATTTAACAACTGCGTTGCTTTAGCAACAGAAATGTTGGGTTCCATTGTGGGTGTAAGTTGAGGACTGCCTTAATGGAGAATTTCAGCAAGGTTTGGGTTACATTCACCGATCAAGGAGATGGCTTTGGGTCACTTTTGAGAAGCGAAGTGGGTGTGGCAGCATCAGCAATGAAGATGGGGAGCAAAAAAACAAAAACAAAAAACATTTAGCAGCCATCTGGAGGTTTGGGGCAGGAAAACTGGGGACATTGATTTCTTTTCAAAAAAAGAGGGCACTTAAACCTAGTGAAGGTTTCGCACACCCATTGTAGGAGATGAGTAGGCTGAGCTGGAAGGCGGGGTTAAATATGCCATCAGTTTGGAGTCATTGCGCAGCCACAAGAAACCCAAGTCCAGCCCCCCCCCATGAATTCCATTAACTCTTATCTAGTGCCAATTTAGTTTTGACTATTAATTGACAATTAATTAATTGCTAGATGGGGGAATTCTGAGAATTGGAGTCCACAGGTCTTAAAATTGCCAAGATTGGACACCCCTGCTTTAGTGCTTTGAACCCAGCAAGTGTTCCTGGTTATTTGTGCCTGACATTCATGTTGTTTTTCCTTTTCTTGAAAGGAAACAAACCTGGTAGTGTCCTGATGCTTTAAACAAGGAGGTTGGGGGAGCTGTCTGCAGCCCCTCCAAAGCCAGATGAATCCAAGGCAGATTTTAAAAGAGAGGTGCATGTTTTGCAATATGGAAATGAAAGAGTTAACCTTTTTGGTTTCCCTGGGGCTATCCGGTTTGTGTTTTATTAATATTAACAGGCTAATTCAGCAATAAAATTGAAAAAGCAGCTTGATGGGATAAACTGTTACTCTCCAGAAAGGCTTGGCTAATTTCAGCCTGTATTTTATTAGCGTGGTTATAAATGTCTATAAACGGAACGTTATTGGTATTTCATCTCAGCTATACGTTTCAGCAATGAGCTTGGTAGGCGAGGGCAGGGCCTTTGACACAAATCAGTCAGCAGCCTAATGGGAGACAGAAGAGGAGCAGGACTGGGTAACCCATAATCCTGTGAGGGTGCTACTGAAGCACAGGTAATCCTCGACATACCACCACAGTTGGGACCAGAATTCCCGTGGCTAAGCAAGGCGGGTGTTTAGTATTTTACAAGCTCCCTATTTTACAAGCTCTCTCACCAGTTTTATTAAGCAAATCATTGCAGTCGTTAAATGAGTCATGTGGTCATTAAGCGATTCCAGCTCCCCTCACTGACTTTTCTTGGTGGAAGCCGGCTAGAAGGTCGCAAATAGTGATAATGTGACCTCGGAATGCCGCAAATCTCACGAAGGCATGCTGATTGCCAAAACCACCGAATTTTGATCACATGACCTTGGGGATGCCCCGGGGACAGTTGTAAGTGCGAGGATCAGCCGTAAGTCCCTTTTTTCAATGGTATTGTAACTTTGAATGATTGCTAAACAAATGGTTGTAACTTGAGGACTATCTGTGCAGTTCCCATGGCCATACGAACAGCAGTCTCCATGGATAGTTCCAGGTTTTCCCCACTATTTCTAAGTTAAGTAGTGTTGTGTGTGGTAACAAAGTTTTGCTGGAAGTATTTATACTTGGCGGAGTCCCCGAAGATGTGACAGCGGCTCTGGGCTTAAAGAGACAAGGATTAGCCACAATAGCTAAATGGATCTGCTTGTTCAGAGGCAATTAACATCTGGAGAGCGAGAAAGCGGGACAACACATTCTGTGTGTGTTGTGGTTGCTCCCTAGCAAAGCCTGGATGGAAATACTTTATAACAAAAAGTTGATTGTGTGCTATTCAAAGACTCTGGGAAAGGAGTAACGTGTAAATCGCATGATTTCTATTGGAATATATAAATCCAGGTGATATTCTCTCTTCCTTGCTTTGTATTAAAAATCTTGTTATGCTGTTTAATGACCAACCTTCTCTTGGTATGCTGGTTAGAGATCACTTTCTCTTGGTATGTTGGTTAATGACCATCCTTCTCTTGGTATGCTGGTTAGAGATCACCTTCTCTTGGTATGCTGGTTAATGACCATCCTTCTCTTGGTATGGTGGTTAATGACCATCCTTCTCTTGGTATGCTGGTTAGAGATCACCTTCTCTTGGTATGCTGGTTAATGACCATCCTTCTCTTGGTATGGTGGTTAGAGATCACCTTCTCTTGGTATGCTGGTTAGTGACCAACCTTCTCTTGGTATGCTGGTTAGTGATCAACCTTTTCTTCGTATGCTGGTTAGTGACCAACCTTCTCTTGGTATGCTGGTTAGAGA
>QLTV01001458.1:1270455-1294393 GCA_003457575.1 Thermophis baileyi | reverse complement strand
AAAAAGACAAGTCAACCAAAAGAGCAACATGCAAACAAAAGCACATAAAACACCCCCAGGAGCAAAACAAATGAAAGTTTAATTTGTGTGCATTGTTTAATGGACTGTTAAATTGCCCACGCCCACCCAGTCACATGACCACCTAGCCACGCCCACCCAGCCGATCCGGCCCCCCAACAGTCTGAGGGACCGTGAATTGGCCCCCTGTTTAAACAGTTTGAGGACCCCTGCACTAGACCAAACTGGTTCTCATTGCTTGATCTTCTCATTTTTACAATGCAAAGACATTTCAGTAAACTACAGAAGTACCTTCCAAGCATCAGGGTAAGGAAGACTATTCTAAGGTCACCTGGTATTTTCCAGATGTTTTTGACTGAAGTCCCCATTGGCTCCAACCCAGCATAGTTTATGGCAAAGCATTGGAGGAAGTGTCATCCAAAACATCTGTAGGACATCAGATGTTGCGTCTTCCTGGTCTAAGGAGCTGGGAGAGGCCATTTTACATTTTTAATTTAACTTAGCCCAAAGCTACCTTTCGTGGTTGCTGTTTATAGAGAGAGAAAAACAACAACTATTCCTGTCTGATTGACAGGAAGGCCTGCCCTTTAAAAAGGGAAGAAAACATCTGGAGTGGCATGGTCTTAGCTGCTAAATAACACTGCAGAGGCAAAGTCAGGCTGACCTTCAGCTATCATTTTGGTTTTAAAAGCAGCTGCAGCAGTACCATCTCAGGAGTGGAAAGAAAAACCTTTTACTATTTGCAATAATGTCGTTGTAGTAGATAAACTCCATCTGTTTATCTATATAGAAATATTGGATGCAGATGTTTAATTTTTTTGTGTCTTTCTCCTTAAGACCACAAATGTGTATTCGTGTGTTCCCATATACCCACAACTGTGTTTCCCGCCTCCAGTGTTTGCTGTTTGTCCTTGGTCCCCCCCCCCCGCTTTTTTTTAACAACTCCTTTTTCCTTTTTATCTTGAATGTTTTGTTGACATTTGGTTTGTCCCAATAAAAAAAGAATGTTAAAAAGCAGCGGAAAACTAAAACTAAAAAAGGGATTGGGGAAAGGCTGTTTATAGTGTTCCTGCCCTCTGAGCTTTCATCATCTCCACGCCCTCCTTTTTATTTTGAATATTTCTGTGTTAAATATTTTTCGCCACACTAAGGCAACATATAAATATTTAGGATAAAAGGACCCCTGTTCCCTTTCAACCCTAAGTTTTCTGCAACAATTGGAACCTCGCCATTGGAATGCAGTTAGTGGGGAAAAATGGAGAATCCATCATTAGAATGGGTGGGGCATTACCATTTATATTTTAGTGCAATTTTCTGGTCCTTCTAAGGCTGCAAAGAAAGCTGTGGAAACCAGCTGATCTGATTAAAAGAAGCCAAAAAAAAAGCTCTTGCCTAAGAAGGATAATTTTGCACAGTAGTGAGGAAGACCTAGATGGAATGAGGAAGATCTGTGGTTAGGATGGTGGTTATAAGGTCATCCAGGGACATTGATTGGAAGGAGATTTAGAACAAACAAAGGCAAACACGTCTTCACATGGTACAAATTACCTTGAGGACCTTATTGCCAGAATAGACGACGACAGCCTTGAACATGGATGACTTTAAAATGAATTGGATAAATTCACTAAGGACAAGTCTATTAAGGACTATTATCAGGGGTGGGTTCTGCTTTTCTTCACTGCCGGTTCGCTCAGTGCCGTGCTGTGCCGTGCCGTGCCGTGCCGTGCGCATGCGCAGTGCTTTAAAAAAACAAGATGGCAGCGCCTATGGCGCCGCCGAAAGAACCGGTTTGGGGGTGTGGCAGGCCTGGGTCGCTGCCGGTTCTAGTGACCCAGGCCACCAAGTTACTACCGGTTCTATAGAACAGGTCCGAACCGGGAGGAACCCATCTCTGACTATTATGTCTTGAAGACTCAACCTTACCTCCAAGTTGTGAGTGGCCTAGTTCCAAACACCAGTTGCAGGAGAAAGAAATGGCAGGGGAGCAGTGGGCCTTTCTCTTCTTTTTACATGCATCATAGAAGCCGTCATTTGGCCATAAAGAGAAATAAGAAGTTGGACTAAGACAGAGTTTCCCAACCTTGGCAAATTTAAGACTCACGGACTTCAATATCCAGAATTCCCTGGCCAGCTATAGTCATAAAAATTATGATCTTGTGTGTGGGTCAAAGGCTAAATAGCCTTGTGAAGACAAATAACCATGGTTGAACTACAGTGGCCAAGCTCTTTGAGGCTGGCAAATGTAGGAAACAAGAACTATTTGGATTGCTGGAAGATATTTATTACCAGGAGAATAATATAACAGAACCTTGACAACATAGCACAACATAGGAGAACAAACCCATCAGGACAAGATTCAGCAGTCCATCTGTGCCACGGTGGCGCAGTGGTTAGAGTGCAGTACTGCAGGCTACTTCTGCTGACTGCCGGCTGCCTACAATTTGGCAGTTCAAATCTCACCAGGCTCAAGGTTGACTCAGCCTTCCATCCTTCCGAGGTGGGTAAAATGAGGACCCAAATTGTTGGGGGCAATATGCTGACTCTGTAAACTGCTTAGAGAGGGCTGTAAAGCACTGTGAAGCGGTATATAAGTGCTATTGCTATTGCATTTAAAAGACAAAGACCACTCTTTTGAAGACTGCAAAGTCCACATTTTGGACAGAGAGAGGATCTCTGGTTTAAAAAAGGGGTCAAAGGGACCATCCATGTCAAAATTGAAAAGCCCTCTCTCAACAGAGGGGAGGGATAGACATAATCTATCTCCAGTCTACAACACAGTCCTTTCAGCAGTTCCAACACCCATTTGCACTACTCTGGTGACCCTAAGGACACAGATAAACCTCCAAGTGGCCTCAACAACTCTCTAAAAGGATGCAAATGACAGCTGTCTGCAAGGAATATAAATCCTTCCATTCCCCACCACCATCCGGTCAGAGCTGAAATAGCTTCGTGGATGAGAAGCCAAACGTCTTCAAAGAAAAACAAGAAAGTCCACTTGAAAAAGCACCTTTGGGACTTGACAGATTATCAAGGAGGTTGTCCTGCTTAGCTTATACCTAATGTAATTTAGGTGTTTCTTTCTCCCCATAAGCCTCCCCACTGCCTTGGCCCAAGGAGTCTCTTGCAATGGTCTTGCCCAAAGGTGCTTTTTTTCCAAAAGGCAACTGGACTTTCTTGTTTTTTTTCCCCCTTTGAAAACATTTCGCTTATCATCTGAAGAAGCTTCTTGAATGAGAAGCGAAATGTTTTCAAAGGAAAAAAACCCGAAGAATGTCCCATTGTCTTTTGGAAAAAGGCACCTTTGGGACAACCATAACCTGGATGATTGAGATTTTCCACAGACATTTGCAATGGTCTTGTTTCCTCTTCTGCTTTTCCAGGGTTAGTAAAACATCCCATCACAACAATTCCCACTTCTTTCATCACTGGCTATGCTAGGATAGTAGATCAGTAGTGTCTGAAGGCCCACAGACTTGGTAACAATATTGAGAAAAGCTAATATGTTTTAAAATATTGCTTTGTTAGACCCACTGTGCTTGGTCTGAACGAGCCCCAGTGATCTAATTCTGACATAATACTAAACCACAAACAATATTTTATACACTGCTGGGTTCATAGGTCTAAACCAAAACTAAACAAATCCCTTTGTGGGTTAGTGTGATATTTGAACCTAGCATGGAGTTAGGAATAAGGAAAGCAATCTTAACAGCGGTTGTTTCATACAAAATGCTTCACCTGTTGGTTGAATTTAAACCACATTCTGGATTTGTACGATGCCTTGGACTCAAGGAACCAATAGGTTTGTAAACAACCTGGTTAAGTGTTTTGTATGAATAGTATAGTAAGTTACGTTGTTGGTCTATGGCAGGGTGTCAAACTCGATTTCATTGAGGGCCGCATCAGAGTTGTGTTTGACCTTGGGGGGCCGGGGTAGGCATGGCCAGCTCGACATCACTCGTGTCGTGGGTGCCTGTGGTGGCCCGAGCGCTCTGCCAGCGAAAATGGGCTCCCGAGCTCTGTTTTTGCTGGCAGAGGCCCTGCGGGCTGGTCCTTCGCTGTTTCCAGGGCGGCCCCACGGACCAAGTCTAAGCACCCTGTGGGCCAGATCCGGCCCCCGGGCCTTGAGTTTGGCACCCCTGGTCTATGGAGATTAGCTCCAGATTATCTCCATATTTGAAGCTGGGATCATTTTGCAAAAAACAGAAAAAGAAAAAGAATCTTGTCTTTATCACCAACCTATGGAAGTTGTAATTATCTCAGGCTTTTTCCTGCAGTGATTTTTCTTTCTGTTTTGTAATTGCTCCGATGATCATTTTAATTCCATGGGCCAAGTCCGAGTATTCTATAACCTGCCGGAGATACCAGCCCCAGCCTCCAAATCGTGTTGGACTCCTTGTCTCAAATCTACAAAATGCTCTTTTGCCCATTTTTTACAAGGCTGAGTAATTCAGCAGTAGGAAAGGAAAAGGAAGTGAACTAACTCTCTGGGAAGGGACATCTGCTGGGTGGGAACCGTGTAATAGGACTGTGGGCGATTCATATCACAAGAGCTTGGGCTTGGGGTATAAAGGGGTTTTCCTTGCAACCAGATGGCATCAGGATTCAGCTGAAGAGGGAGAGGCTTCCCAAGGAGAAGAGGATACAGGAGGATATTTTTGGCTCGTTTAAGTGTGTGATATCATCAACTTGTTTTTTTTCTTCTTCTTTCGTTTTCATCCTTGACCCTCTTAGGGACACTATGCCATCATTTCTGTCTTTGGGTCATAGCAGGGTACCATTTGCTCACCCCTGCAAAGGTTGTGCTCCAAGAATGCAGGCTGCTTTAGGGGTTTTTCTCCCAAATGGGGTGCACACGTGCCTTCTCTTGAAATTCCAGCTGGACATGGCGAGAGACATGGAAAGCAAACCACGTCTTGCACTATAAGGGAACAGCCTGCCCTGCTTTAACGTGACTGCACGGGTTGTGCCATTGTTGCTCAGTGTGCAACATGGACGACCTAAGTCATGCCCAAGCAGGCCTCACAGCATGCTGGCCCACTGAACCTTCATGCCATTGTGGATTTTATGTGGGAACATAATAAATTGGTATGCACATAAGGTCCAGGGGTGGGTTCTAACTTACCTCGCTGCTGGTTCGCTTCCTCCCGCGCCGCGTGGCCACGCCTCATGGGTGCGCGTGCGCGCGCATGCGCAGTGCCGAAAAATAAAAATAAAATTCCACAAAAAAAGCTGAAAACAAGATGGCGATGCATGCGCAGTGCCGGAAACTCAGCTTCTGCGCATGCGCAGAGAAAAAAAACCTGGGAAAAAATTCAATAAATAAATAAATACATACATAAAAAAGATGGCGCCCACAGACAGACACCGACAGAACCGGTTTCGTGATGTCACCGTGACATCACCAGCGGGTCGCTACCGGTTTGGGCGAACCGGTCCGAACTGGGAGGAACCCACCTCTGATAAGGTCTCCGTACTACCTCAGTGGCCGTAGCTGAAATTAGTGTTTAGGCTTCTGTTTGCTTATGCCAAGAGCCATATTGGGACTCTGTCTAGTGGGTCACAGGAACCATGCCAAAATGGATGGGGCCACAACAAAAACTGGGTCTGATTTCATTTACTTTCACAGTAATCAAAGCTAAGTCCATTTATTTATTTATTTATTTATTTAGTCTATGGAGAAAATGTTAAAAAGCACATCGCAATTACATTCTCAATGAGCGAATATGAAACTATTTACTCTATTTACACATTCAAAGGTAAACTATTTATATAGTCAATACATGATGGAGTTGCCTACAGAAAGTCTCTGGGATTTCCCTGGTATGCGCTCAAAGGACACGGTTCCACAATACGTCGCGCTGTCTGCTTTGGGAGCATCATAGCTACGTTCCGAAGAGTAGAGCTTTCCCTATTTATGGAGGAGACTAGGGCACTTGCCATGTACTTATTAGCTAAGTACAGCTATTACGAGTATTCTGCAGTTTTGTCTTTCATAATCTTCCCCACTCACAGTATTGCAAATGACAATTTGATAGCACCTTTTGGTAGGTCTCTGAGAATTGGGCCCAAGCTTAGGGGGAAATACATGGGGCTATGGGTTATAACCCTTTAAATGAGTGACCTCGAATTAAAGCGCCTTGAATTGGCTGTACGTCTCTTATTGAGACTTGAGTTGTCAGACTATTATTGACTTGGGTTTTTTTTCTGCCTTGGTCTTTTCAAACTTTCAGAAAATAGTGATGATCATCATGTCTGAATATCTTTGTGTGATGTGGCATCATTGTATCACACTAATTTTAAGTCATGGATTAGGTGTCCAAGTTGTGATGTATTAGAACGAGTATAGCACTCAAGTTTGCATACTGGGAAATCTCTTTGTTGTTGTTGTTGTTGTTGTTTTCAACTTTAATGGCTTCTTCAGAGAGAAAATCATCGTAATAGTAAAAATTCAAATGGGAATTTTGTCCCCGAGATGCCAGTTTTTAATTTGCAGGAATTTTAAAACCAGTGATTCATCTTAGTTAAAATAACTGGTATGTTGTATATATTTTGTACCGATGTCAAGGGCAATGAATTGAATGCCCAAAGAAAGTATTTTCTAGTTGTTAAACATTGCTACAGTTTTGGGTGGCATGGTGGTGGAGAATGCCTTCCTTTTTCGGTTCTTCACACACCATTTCTAAGAATTATCTGTTCTATTTCTTCTGTTAAATTTGGAACTTTTATGGGTTTGGGGATATTCCAATCGTTAGAAGACAAAGTATTTTTGTTTAAGGTGTGTCTTAAGGCAGGGGTTTCCAACATCAGTAACTTTATGATTTGTGGACTTCAATTCCAAGAATTCCTCAGCTGGCTGAGGAATTCTGGGAATTGAAGTCCACAAATCTTAAAGATGCCAAGGTTGGAGATCCCTGCCTTAAGGCCATCAAGTTGACTGCTAGATTTCGCTTTTGTCAGTCCTATCTTAGAAATGTAATGAATCGTCCTCCTGAGACCATTGATGAGCTACTGTCCTTCCAATCAGAGCAAACTCAATCATGGAACTTGAAAAGAAAAACAAAATAAGTCATATTCTTTGTATTGACTTTCTCCTTTCTTTCTTTCTTTCTTTCTTTTCTTTTAGGTGCCGATTCCCTACGAAGCTTTATGAAATCAAGGAAAAGAACCAACCAATCATCAAATTTCATTTGAGTCACAGAAAAGGGAAATAAACTGAGGGGCAAACATGGCTGACTACTCATCTTACAAAGAGACCTCCAATCGGCATTTGCGCTTCAAACTTCAGAGTCTCAGCCGCCGCCTTGATGAGTTGGAGGAAGCAACAAGAAATCTCCAGAAAGCAGAGGACGAGCTATTAGATTTGCAGGATAAAGTGATCCAGGCGGAAGGCAGCAACTCCAGCATGTTGGCTGATGTGGAAACCTTGAGAAAGAGAGTTTTAAAAATAGAAGGCAAGGACGAGGAGATCCGAAAGGCAGAGGAGCTATGCCACCTGATGAAGACCAAGCTTGAGGAAGAGGAGAGCCTCACCCGAGAGCTGAAATCTGAAATCAAGAGGCTCCAGAAGCGAATGGCTGAGCTGGAGAAACTGGAGGAGGCTTTTGGTCGGAGTAAGAACGACTGTACTCAGCTTTGCCTCAGCCTCAATGAGGAGAAAAACCTGACCAAGAAGATTTCAACAGAACTGGAAATTCTTCGGGCGAAAGTGAAAGAACTGGAACAGTCAGAAGACCGGCTGGATAAAACGGAGCAAAGCTTAGTGAGTGAACTGGACAAATTGAAATCTTTAGCCCTCATTTTTGTCAGCGAAAGAAAACATTTCACTGAAAAGGAGAAGCAGAGTGAAAAGCTGATACAAGAGCTCACCCTAAAGCTGGAACAGAATAATAAACTCAATCAGGCTGACCAAACGCGCAATACATCAAATCTGCTGGAGAGATCATCCAACAGTATCATTGACAGAAATGACCTGAGGATTGAGGTTGACTTGACAACTTCAGCACTATCCTCAAAAGAAACCAGGAGAAAAGCCAGCTTGGACTATCTAAAACATGTGGAAAACGAAACTCGAAACAAATCGGAAAACCAGAAGAATAAAAACCAAGAAGACAACAAAGTGAGGGACCTCAATCAAGAAATTGAGAAGCTCAAGACCCAAATGAAACATTTCGAGTCTTTAGAAGAGGAGCTTAAAACCCTAAGAGCCAAAAACAATGACCTCCACGACAACTACTTGAGCGAACAGAATAAGAATAAGATCCTCGTGGGCCAGCTGGAAGAAATAAAAATAGAGATGAAAAAGCAGAAAGAGCTGGAGAACGGTGAAGCAGAGATGGAGGAAGTGAACGTGCCCAGCCGAGTTAAGCATGACCGACCCAAGCATCGAATTGTTACAACCGAGTCAGCAGTTTCTAAACATAAGTCACGGGAACTTTCACCTCAACACCGGCGGGAGAGGCTACGCAATCGAGAACTGAATAATGAAAGTTATGGTCAAAGTAGCAAGCGAGTTACAAGCCCTAATATGAACAGCAGAAGGGCAGCCAAAACATCTGGCACATATACTGTATTAGACTCTTTATCAACTGATGCTAAACGGGTAGAAGACAAATCCACCTTAGGTGTGAACAGTTCTCCATCAAAAGACAACGGCACCTCTGCCACTGAAGTGAAGAAATCTAGGGAACAGCCTTCAGTGCTTAGCCGTTATCCACCTGCAGCCCAGGAGCATAAATCTTGGAAGGCCTCTCCAAAACCCAAACATGAAAATACCACAAGGAATAGAGTTGAAAAAGGACCCCAACCACTGAACGATGCTCATCATGTTAAACCTGATGAACTTGAAGATCAGCCCAGCAAACCCGAATTCACAGGACCACCTTCTGAAAAGGGACTCAAGATGCATGGCACAGAATCACTGGTTCTTACAACTGAGACTCGCACCTCCAAAGCTAACGGTGGCCCACCCAATGGTGCTGCTTTGTCCTATGGGCAGCATCCCTCAGGAGAAACCCCAACTTCTGAATCAGTGAGCTCAAAGATGGAAACTACGTTTTCAGCTCGCAGGCAGCACTTGGAAGAGGACTCTCGAAAGGTAGTCAACTTCCAAAATAGAGAGCCTGTGGACCTTCCACTTGAAATGACAAAACCTTCTCTTTTATCGAAGCCTTGGCTCATTTCGAAAAGCCAAGAAGATACCTTGCAGAATCATCCAATTCCTCAAAAAGGGGAAACAGACCAAACTCTTTTCTCGACTGTAAACTGCAACAATTTGGACCTAAAAGCAACAAGGTCCAAAGCTGCCAATCCCAGCCGGATTGAGAAATCTGGCATTGAGGAAGGGACAAGCAAAATCGGAAATATCTCTGCTACTTTAGACTTAGGAATAAGAAAAGAAATTCCCGCTTCCCGAGAATTCACAACCTCCAGGGGATCCGTTCATACGTCTTCCTTTGAAAATGATAGACATGCTAGCAGCGAAGAAGACCTCAGTAGACCATCCAAAATGACACCAGCTGGTGCGATGTCAGGCTTGAAATCCCGACGGCCATTCAGTCCAAGGGAAGCTCTACGCTCCAAAGCCATCATCAAACCTGCAATTGTGGAGAAAGATGTGAAGGAAGTGATGGGCGGTGTGGGTTCTGGGCTGGAAACCAGCTGTGAAAAACAGCCTCCCACCTGTAAGACAGTAGCACATAAAATGACCAGCAGTATCACCATTTACCCATCTGAGCCAATGACTCCAAGGAGCAGCATCATGGACCCTACAAAGGAACAGCTGCATGCAACACTTCAAGCCATTCCAAGTCAACTGTCTCCAGGAGCAGATGCAACCAGCATTCCTAATGACTTCTCCCTTAACAAGAGCAGCATAACCTTAAAGTTGCCAGAGACTGATAAAAACGGAGACTCAGTTTTGAGAAGCAGAATAGAAACGGTCATTTCCAAAAGTAGCATTACAATAAGGCCTTCGGACACCACCGAAAAGAACAGTGAACCACCCGTGGAGACAGTCAGTTGGAAGAGTCACAGTAGTCTGGCGACAAACTCATCCGAGGCCAAGCACGTCACGGTAAGAAGCTCATGGCGGACAAGGCGAGGATTGCGTTCTTTGGAAGACTCTCTAGCCAAAGAGGTTGACCATGTAAATCCTCGGATTCCATGTAGGTCATCTACTGACCCTTCTAAACCAGAAGGGACCACGGCACGCATCTACGCGATTGAGCAGAATTCCAGAAGGGCGAGTGCCGGGTCAAATTCTTGGAATACTCCAGAATTAGACTCTAGAAGGACCAAAAGTAACTTGAGCGCATCCGAGATGCTAAACCAGAAAAGCTGCGTCAATGATCTTGTGACCGCTTCCTCTTGGAATTGCACAGTAATGCCAGTAAGTGTGACGTCCTTCCTTTTGTTCTGAAATAACGGCATTGTTAAATTAAGGCGGAAGGGGACTGTTTATAAAAAGGGGAAATTACCCTTTTCTGGGGCTGGCAGCTTTGCTTTAAGCAAGACAACCATCCTACCGTCCTTTCTGATAATAATCAGAGTTAATCCCCCTATACAGGTAGTCCCCGACTTACAACAGTTCATTTAGTGACCGTTTCAAAGTTACAATGGCACTGAAAAAAAGTGAGTTATGACCATTTTTCACACTTACAACTGTTGCGGCATCCCCATGGTCACTTGATCAAAATTCAGATGCTTGGCAACTGACTCATATTTATGACGGTTGCAGTGTCCCGGGGTCATGTGATCCCCTGTTGCGACCTTCTGTCAAGCAAAGTCAATGGGGAAGCCAGATTTACTTAACAACCGTGACACTAATTTAACAACTATAGTGATTCACTTAACAACTGTAGCAGGAACGGTCATAAAATGGGACACATTTCACGTAACAAATGTCTCACTTAGCAACAAAAATTTTGGGCTCTATTGTGGTCGTATGTCAAGGACTACCTGTATGGGCTTTTGTATGCATCTGACTGATTGAACGCTATAAATTTCTCAACTTCTCTATTAACGTGGTTCCCCTTGCCCTAGGAGAGTTAAAATGCAATTTATGTGCATATATGAGGGATACTTAGGATGTGTCTGTACAACTCCATTAGATAGAAATTACCCAATCAGCATCCATTTCATGCCCCAGAGTCTGGGTGCTTTGCTGATTTGGCGTATCTACCCTGCATTTGACGGTGGTGTTTATGTAGGCCATCCATGTACATCAACATTTTTTTTTATACTCTGCAATTTCATCCATTAAATTTGCATTCCTTATGTTCCATCTGCAACATAACTTTGACAACAATATGAATTACAACAATTTCATAGAACAGTTAAAAAGGGCTGGGGCAGCAAGATCTCTGTGTACCACAAAGGGAAAGGAAGATATCTGCCTTTTCCAACAATCTGTTCATCTTCGTTTGTGCCTCAAACTCAACAGTTGGTTAATTTTCATTCAGGACTCTTTCACAAACTGCTGATTTTCCTGTCCTTCAATGTTAAATCTTGCACTGAATAGCAGTAAAAGGGCTTGTCTTACAGTTGACATTTCAGCTACCCCTTGATTCATCTCTAGATATTTGGATCCTTCCTAGATTCCCATGGATAGTCTGGAATTTCCCCACAATTATAATAAGGGTCAGAAGGAATTAGTCCATGGATCTTGTTATATCTCTGATACGGTACATATTTGTTTCAGTTTTAATGGCAGGGCATACTGGAAACATATTTGGATTGTGGTCTAGTTTTAGCACTAGGTGGGTTTTTTTTCCTTTTCGATTTATTTATTGAAATATTAAAAAGAATAAATAGCTACCAAAAGAAGAAAAAGAAATGCAGTGGATAAAGAAAACAAAATAGTAAACAGAGAGGAAGTTTACAATTGTCATGAAATTTGAAGTTTGTGATTTTCATTCATTAATTGATGGTGTAGAACGAAATTCATTCTATCATCTAAAAAAAAAAAACCCTTCCATGGAGAACTTTATAAAACCCTGAACATAATATTAATATGCCGACTATTTATCATTATCGAAAGGATAAATGGACGCGATCATTTAAACAGAAAACAAAAACGAAAGAGCAAGGGAAACAAAAACCAGAGAAAGAAAAAAGTCCAAGAAAAGCAGCCCTAAAAAAAAATTACTTCGCTTCAAATTCCCTCCCATTGTGCTCCGACTAATAAATACATCCACACGTACATAAATGTCAGTGGTTTCCTCTGAACATCTTACTCAACGTCTGCCTTTTTGTATGAGTTATAGGTCAGCCATCCTTGCTTCAGTTTGCTCAAGCTTCTGTTCTGAATGTGGACCGTTAATTGTGCTTTTCAGATTCTCAGGGAAAAAGGTTGTTTAGAGCACATGGCGGTGCGAATGTAGGGTGTGTCTTTTCTCAGGGTTTTGCAGAAGGCACCCAAAGAAAAACATGGCTATTTTAAAGAGTTGCAGTCAGGGGCCACGTTCAAGCTGGTGTACAGCCAGGGGTGGGCTTCAGATCCTTTAGCAACGGGTTCGCTGCCCCGTTACTGGGTGGGCGTGGCCATGGTGGGCATGGCCTAGTCGGCCGCCTGCACCAAGCCTCCAGGAGGGCAAAAACAGCTTCCCCCAGGGTCCAGAGGCTGGAAACAGGCCCGTTTCTGGACTTCCGGAACCGCCGGTAGGCCCGTTTTTTGCCCTCCCAGACTCTCCGCGTGGCCCCTGCACTTACCTGGAATGATGAACGGGCCGCGTGGAGACTCCTGGGAGGGGCAGGGTGGGGTGGGAGGGGCGGGGTGGGCGTGGCCAGCCAGGGGTGGCATTTGGGAGTTCACCGAACCCTGGCGATCCTTGGCTAGAGGATCACCTGAACCCTGCCGAACCCCCAGGAGCCCACCCCTGTGTACAGCCCAAAGTGCCCCTTTCCCTCTGGATTTGCAACAATGCATAGCCGTTGCATCAGTTATGTCTGCAGTTCTCAACTGCTTAATTTTATGCAGATGAAAAGTAACCACAGGCACACTCAACCCTACCTACCCCTTTCTCCCTCCTGGTGTTTGTGTGTGTGTGTGTGTGTGTGTGTGTGTGTGTGTGTGTGTGTGTGAGAGAGAGAGAGAGAGAGAGAGAGAGAGAGGAGAGAGAGAGAGAGAGAGAGAGAGAGAGAGAGATCCTTTGGGATCTTTGGGAATGATTCTTCGATTTCCATGTGTGACAATTGAGCATGCCTAGAAAGTATTGAATGTTTGCTGATTTATAGTGCAATGCAGGGGGAATCAGAAATAGTAATTAAAGAAGAATAGAATCTGGGAGAGATGGTATGGCTGATCAGGGTGACTATGGATGGCATTTTTTTAATGGGAGATCTTCTTTAGAGAATGTCTTTGGTTGGTTGAGTTAGATATTTGGGGTCCACAAATCGAAGCACAAGATTGACAAAGGTTTAGCTGGACTGCCCTATTGGGTTGAAAGTAGTCTGATACAGAAGAATTTAAGCAAGATAGGCACGGCCATCCTTATACTTTTATTAATAGCAATAGCACTTAGACTTATATACAGCTTTACACAGCCCTAAGTGGTTTACAGAGTCAGCATATTGCCCCCAACAATTTGGGTCCTCATTTTACCCACCTTGGAAGGATGGAAGGATGAGTCAACCTTGAGCCTGGTGAGATTTGAACTGCCAAATTGCAGGCAGCCGGCAGAAGTAGCCTGCAGTACTGTACTCTAACCACTGCACCACCACGGCTCATAACTTAAATCCATTAACTTAAATCCATCACAAAATGCTTGCGGTTGCCTATGTTGGCCCCTCTGCATGGGATGTGTTTTGATTCTTTCAAGAGTTCCTACCAATGCCGTTTTATTTTATAGTGTTTATTTTCCCTCCTGATCCTTGGAACTTACTGATTTAATGCTGGACGATGGTAAAAATAAAATAAGAGCGGTGAGAACTTCGACTTGGAAAAATAAGCTACATGAAAACCGGCCGAATCAGATAAACATAACAATGCCAGGATTCTAAAAGTAGCACATTCCAAAGTCTTACTTTGTTTGTGTTGTGTAACTGGAATCAAATTGCAACAGATAGAAAGGCCTAACAGCTCAGCTTATGGGGTCAGTTATATATCCAACCTCGCACCCCAGGCTGGGCAATCCCGTCTTCCAGAAACTCTTTTTGAGTGCTTGGAAGCTGCTTTCAAATTTTAAAGATCTGGGAGTTGTCACATTAACTGTACAGTATTTTAGTTAATTAAAAGAGCCAGTTTGGTGTGGAGGTTAAGGAGTCCTTTGGGAGTTGGGCGGCATACAAATATAATAAATAAAATAAATAAATAAACCAGGCTAGAAAGTGGGAGACTCGAGTTCTAGTCCCACTTTAGGCATGAAAAAAACCAGCTGGGTAACTTTGGGCCAGTCTCTTTCTCTCAGCCCTAGGAAAGAGGCAATGGCACACCACTTATGAAAAGCCTTGCCAAGTGAATTGCAAGGGCCTAGTCCAGTCAGTTTCCAAGAATCGGACACCATTGAACAGAAGAAGAAAAAAAAGGAATTTACATCTAATTGAATTAAAACTATTTTTTCCCTTGCTCTTTTGTCGTGTCCGTGCTCACTTTTCAAAGGACGGGTTCCTGTCAGGACACTCAAAGGCCACTGGCCCACAATGCGTGGTGCAATGCAGCTCACCAGTAATCCATATAAGGATGTACCCACACAGCTCTACAGGAAGCAAAATTCCTGTTGAGAAATCGCATGATTGTTAGGAAGGTTCTTGTTTATTCCATTTTATAACCTGCTGATTTTCCAAGAATCCGGGGGAGGATTTTCTTGTCCCGAATGCCACAAGTCTTCGTTAGCTGTTACATCATTGTGTGCTACTTGCTCACAGCAATAAGCGTTTCCTTGGCCCTTTTTCCTGTCCTTAAGAACGTGCCAGCGCTTCGGATTCTGTAAAAACTTGGATGAAGGATGGCCTGCCTTCCACCCCAAACCTGAATGTCTCAACTGATCATGGCCTATGGGTGAATTTCTCTCGGGGACCTATAAGAACCCCGAGAGAAATTCTCCCATAGACCATGGTTAGGCAAGCCACCATAGTATCCGGTCTCCAGGATTGCATTTTTGTTCCCCTTTTGTGCTGTCTTCTCCAAGCCAAACCTTTTCAATGGAAACTGCCCTAAATGAGCTGTAATTCTCCAGCCTTTATTTATTAATTGCATTTGGAAAGCTGCCTCTTAGATGCTGAAAGATCTAAATTAAATCCTCTTCTGTTTGTGCTGAATGGTTGCGTGAGTCAGATAACTGTCAGTGAAAAGGCATAGCCATAGCGTGACTGTTGGCTTCTGAGGGAGGACACGGCCCTGCCTGGTGTTGTGCCTGCCAACCATTAGGATGTCTTGAGCACCAGTGACACAATCTCAACTCATTTGGCAGAGCCTAACGTTGTCCACAAAATTCACAGGATGGTTAGAGCTAGTCATGGCTTGGGCTCCTGTTTCGCCATGTTCCTTTCCAGCTTTTCTCTCTTCCCTCCTGCCCACCAGAGAAGAACTCTTGTCTCGGAAATTAGAATACCCAACCAAGAAGACCCGTTGTCCAAACTGACCTTCAGAATGCCGTCTTAGAAACCACTTGCCGACTGTAGACTTTCTAGTTAGTTTTATAAACCCATCAAGAAGTAGAGACCTATAAATTGCAACCTGTGTAGTTGCGGATGATGACTACCAATTGATTTGGGGTAACTCTTGGGAAGCAAATTTCTCCTCACCCTACTCCGGTTCCTGCCATGAAGTACCAACAGTAGGTACCTGATGAAAATGTTTTCTTTTTCTGATGCACTAGTAATTTACACAGCCCTCCCTCTCCCTCTCCCTCTCCCTCCCTCTCTCTCCCTCTCCCTCTCGTCTATCTACCTATCTACCTATCTACCTATCTACCTATCTTTTATCTATCATTATATGTCTTACCTTTTATCTATATATCTATGCATCTATATATCTATCATCAGCCAGCCAGCCAGCCAGCCAGCCAGCCAGCCAGGCAGCTAGCTAGCTCTATCATTATGTCTTACCTTTTATCTATATATCTATGCATCTATATCTATCATCTATCTATCATCTATTTGTCTGTCTATCTATCTATCTTATCACCTATCTATCTATCTATCTCTATCAATCATCTCATTCATCTATCTCTATCTGCTTTATCTATATCTATCTATACACTCTCTCTCTCTCTCTCTCTCTCTCTCTCTCTCTCTCTCTCTCTCTCATCTATCTATGTCTATCATTATATCTGCATCTCTCTCTCTCTCTCTTTCTACACACACACACACACACACACACACACACACACACACACACACACACACACACACACACACACACACACACACTTAGGTGGCCACCCATTTGACCAAAGGCAAACTGTGGGTAGAGATCAAGAGTTGCAGATGTAATTCTCTGACTGAAAAAGCCTTAAGGTTCAACTAGGAAGCCTTTTTTTCCTCTGCAGATGGATCCCCCTTTTTGGGGGGGTGGGGGTGTCCGTCTTTCACAGGTGAAACTGGCTAGACTCTCAGTCCCTGATGCTTAGGAGTGACTTCTCTGGATGAGGGTTTTATGGAAGCAGTTTGGTTCAGCAAAACAGCCATCAGATGCAGATTCTTTTTCTGGCAAGGATGGAAGGGAGAGCAGAGCCTAGTTGTCTCCTCTTCTCACCCCCCCTCCCCCATTGCTCATGGAACCAGAAAATGGCAATTAAAAAATGTGTTTGAATGTTTGAAGGAATTTAGATCTTGTAATGCAATGCACTCTGCTGGCATCAGCCTGAAAGTGCAGGATTGTGGGGCAAGAAGTATGTTCTATTTATGGTACTTCATGGATTAAAAGTCACAGCCAGTAGATCCATCTCTAAAAGACAGCAGTGGGACAATTCAAAGTAAAATCAAAACTCCATGCTAAACAGCACCTGAGATTTGGGGAAATGTTTTCAGCCCAGAAGATAAGCCTGCAGGAAGAGAACTTTCAGAGTTACCGGCTCCTTAAGAGGGGAAACCAAAACCTGAATATTTTGGTTTAACAGTTTAGAACTAGGGACTCTAGAGAACATTTAGCCCAGCCCAATGGTTCAGAGAAGCAAATTAGACTGGGCAAAGAAACAGAAAAGTTAAATTCATGCCATATCCTCAACTAGGATAAAATGAGAGAGTTGATAGGTTGTGGTTCCAAATGTTGTGGGAAAACAGAACAGCTGTATTTTGTAAATCACGCTGGTGCAGTCACCAGGAAACCTTGCGTCTAATTGGAGATTCCCAGCTTCTCCCAATCCCCACATTGCTCCTGATGTCTTTTAAGTTTTATATCTCTGTACCATCTCTGGCTATGTTGGCCCTTGACTACAGGTAATCCTCGACTTACAACAGCTCGTTTAGTGACCGTTCAAAGTTAGAACGGCACTGAAAAAAGTGACATGACCAGTTACAACTGTAGTAGCATCCCCATGGTCATGTGATCAAAATCCAGATGCTTGGCAATTGACTCATATTTATGACGGTTGCAGTGTCCTGGGGTCACGCGATCACCTTTTGCGACCTTCCGACAAGCAAAGTCACTTAACAACAGTTTGACTAATTTAACAACTACAGCACAACTTGTATTTGTAGCCCACTCTTCATCCTCTTAAATTTGAAAGCGCATCTAGAACTTCACTGTCATTTTCATGTCATTTTAAAACTTGACTGTTTAGCAGGAGAAAAGAGTTCAAGGGACCATCCTCCCCTCTCAAACTGTGGAAGTATTAAAACAGAGGTCACCTTTCTCCTTAGCTCAAACACATATACGCATACACACACACACCGAATTTAGGAAACCGTTTTCTGACATTCACCCCCCCCCCAATAAAAGCAGAGAAACCTTGTGCATGCATGTAGAAAATTGTAAAATGTAATTTTTTTTAATATATAAAAATTTGTTTTTACCGTTTGCAGTGGTAATGAGCATTACAACAATGTTAGTCGAGGTTTTTTTTTTCCATAAAACTACAGCGATTCACTTAACAACTTTGGCAGAAAAGGTCGTAAAACAGGGCGAACTCACTTAACAAATATTTCGCTTAGCAACAAAAATTTTGGGCTAAAATTGTGGTCGTAGGTCAAGGACTACCTGTCTAGGTGACTCACAAGGGACTGCTTTGTTAAAAGTTCTTTCCTCCTGCTTTTGGTACAGGAAGACAAAGATTTTGCTCCCAGGAGGAAAGCATACAGTTCCTCCGAGCAACTGACGTCAAGGAGGAGGCCAGAGGTCAAGGCGGAACTGCCCCGCCAACTTCCGAGCAGCAGGGCTGAGGAACGGAGGCGGTGGTCCAGAGACCACTCGGAAGCCCACTGAAGTGGCTGAGGGTAAGGCTGGGAATTGCATTCACGGGTTGAACTCTTTTTCTTTGCTTTGTTCTGTCTTTTTGTTCAGGAGTTCAGGGCATCCCAGATAGTCTTCCTTTCTTCCCTTTTTCGCGACAACAACCTTGCAAGTTGGATTGGGAAGGAAGACTATCTCAAATCACGTGAAGTATCGGTACTAAATCCTTAGTAAAACCACACTTAGAATACTGCATCCAGTTTTGGTCACCACCTTAAAAAAAAAAAGATGTTGAAACTTTGGGGAAAAAGTGCAAAGAAGAGCAACTAAGATGATTAAAGGCCTGGAGACTAAAACATATGAAGAAGGGCTGCAGGATTTGGGTTTGGCTAGTCTAGAGAAAAGAAGGACTAGGGTGACATGATAGCAGTGTTCCAGTATTTGAGGGGCTGCCACAAAGAATAGGGGGGCCGGGTTCAGTTTATTTTCCAAAGCACAAGAAGGCAAGACAAGAAACAATGGATGGAAACTAATCAAGGAGAGAAGCAACCTGGAATTAAGGAGAAACTTCCTAACTGTGAGGACAAATAACCAGTGGAACAGTTTGCCTTCAGAAGTTGTGGGTGCTTCATCACTGGAGGTTTTTAACAAGAGACTGGACAGTCATTTGTCTGAAATGGTATAGGGTCTCCTGATTGAGCAAGGGGTTGGACTAGAAGACCTCCAAGGTCCCTTCCAGCTCTATTCTGATTGAAATGTGCTGCTCTTGTTAACTCTTAAACTAATTACTTGGAAATCGCCAGCAGTCATACAAAAATAAGGAGGTGTACTAAGACTGTAAAATGATATAAAAACAGACAAATGGTGGGCTCATTTTGATTTCTTGCAGAATGCTGCTGGTGGTATCATGTCAGCTAGCCACTTAGTTGCTTAAGGACATATTGATGGAGCTCAATGCATACATAAATCATATGAATCTACATGAAAATGTCCTGGATTAAAATTTCTACATGTGGAAACTACTGTGAGGTTTCCATGCTGGGCCTTGCACAATTGTCCCTCAAGAATTTTTAATATATGGCTTTAAAAAGAGATTTAGACTCAGACTTAGAATAATGTTATTGTCACTTTGAATGTACACTAATCGGCATACATTAAAATGAAATTACGTTGCATACAGCTCTCAAATTTCAGACCTTCGTATGTAGCATTTGAATTGGCCTGTATACAGAATGGAGGTTATTTTGTGTGGAAGAAAGTTACTTAATGGCCTCCTGAAGTTCTTGAATAGGTTCACCTCAGAATGTAGGTTTGAGGTTTTTTCCAGTGTGACTGAAGTATAGTATCCAAGGCAGCAAACATAACTCATACTACTCCTTTTTATTTTCCCTACAACAACAACAACAACCCTGTGAGGTGGGTTGGACTGAGAGAATGACTGGCCAAAGTCACCCAGCTGGCTTTTATGCCTAGGGTGAGACTAGAACTCGCAGTCTCCTGGTGATTGGCCCAAAGGCACGCATCTGGCTTTCATGCCTAAGGTGGAACTAGAACTCACAGTCTCCTGGTTTCTAGGCCAGCATCTTAACTATTACACCAAACTAGCTCTAAAACTGACATTTGATGTTGTCCTTTCTTTCTTTCTTTCTCCCTCCCTCTCTCTCTGTATCTCCAGCTTATTTCCTGTTGCAGTTTGCATGACTTCCAGACCTGGAACGCCATCTTTCTCCTGCTGCTGCTGATGCCAGTCCACCATGGGGGACTGATTCGGTGCCTGACCTTTTACCCCCTTTCAGTGCTCAAGTACTCTCCCTCTTCTCCCCCCCCCCCAAACAAAAAAACAACCCCAACCCAGATGGACTTTTCTTTTAATGGTGGCTTTGCGTTCTCCTTCTCCTCCACGAAGGAGGATGTGGAGACTTTGCTCAGGGGAATCCCACTCCGGGACTTTACCGAGCGCGAATCAATGGAGACCCTCAGCTAGCAACTGCTTGGAAGCATCCAAGAACTTTGGATATTTGGCTTGGGTGTTTATTGACTCCATTCCTGGAGAAGCTTTTGGTTTGGTTTGACTTGAAAGTCCCATGGAAAACCACTTCGGACTTGTGTCTGCTGGTCCTCAGCTTTGGAGAGCCATTTACCTGACACCTCCTGGCCACAGCTCTTGAAGAACGGCCTAGCAGGGTTCATGGGCCATTGCTTCCCAGTAGCAGCATCTCTTCTTCTTCTTCCTCCTCCTCCTCCTCCTCCTCGCCAGCACTGCAGCAGTTTGGCCGCTCATACCGATGTTTGTCTGAGCCATTCAGAGAAGCAATAAATTGAGATGCATCTCCTCCACCGTCTCCTGCTCCACTGGCAGGGACTGGAGCAGCAAGGGTCCATGGGTTCCCTTTGGCCTCAAAAAACCTGCTTCCTTTCTTGTTGGCACAGCACACTCCTTGAAAACCCATCCAGATTTGGGGTAATACAATGACAAATCTCATCGACAAGCCTCCCGCTCTGCTCCCAATCAAATTGCACCCCGATCCAAAGGGAACCAGCATGCTCGGTGAGGCTGTTCTGACATCACTTGGAGGTGTCGGGCTTGTCCAGCACCTCAGCGCATCCTTGGGGGGGGGAGGGGAGGGACACATTCCTTTATTTCTGCTACCTCACCACTTGCTTGGACAGAAGGACCAGCGTAGGATCTTCCAGAGACCCAACGGCTGCCCTCTTTCACCCTCTGAAACAGCAAACGGAACTTGGTTCACACAATCATCCCAGCCCCACTCCCAGGTCTGTTTTTCATCGTATTCTGTGCGTCTTATTCAGATGCTGCTCTATTGTAAGTCTTCTTTCCTGCCTCTGCCCCTGTTTTGCCAAGGTGGGACTCAAAAAACTGATCAGAATTAGCTGCTCTTCCCTTTTTAAAGGAATCTCTCTCATGCGCATGTACAATCATGCCGAGCACTAGAACGATGAGAACCAGTCCAGAGGTTCTCTGGAGCATGTGAGCTGCGAGTTGTCATCCACACTCGCAAGTAACACCCCTCCAGCTGTTTGACAAGAGATATGCATGGGTTCCAAGAGTTAATTAAAAATGCAATTATTATGGCAGCCAGTCCATGTGGCTCGGATGACAATAATGGGTCGAGGGAGGAGAATCAGCCAGTGGGTTGCTGAGTCTGCTCACCTGCACACCTCCCTCACCTGCTACTACCTGCAAAGCTTCTGTGTTGTCTGGATAACTGGGAGCAAACATGGGGAAGTTTTGAGGTGCAAGAATCTATGGGTACCTTGTTTCTCCTGTTCCTGTGTTCTCCTGCAAGTTGTTTTACCCACACATTGGGAAGCAAACATGGAGTTGATGTTCTTGGTATTCAAAACCAGGTTTATATTCTGACTTGGTCATTTTCTCTTTTCCCCCCAGGAACGGTCTTACATTCCCTTCCTTCTGCTGTCATTCTGCTTCAGATGCATAGTAGCTGGCTTTTTTGGGGGGGGGGGGGAGAACTGTATCAGCACATCCACTGTCGCTTCCTCACCGTCAACCATCACCTACCATCAGCTCCTCACTGTCAGTCATCACCTTATTGTCACCATCGATCTCTTCCTCCAAAATCATTTGATGGGTGTCTGATGGTGTTAAGCCTCAGTATGTAGCACAGTGCGCTTCAACAAGATTTGCCTCCCTTTAAGCCAGTGCTTCCCAAATGTGAGGACATTACCCAAAACTGAGCAAAACTGGTTTTTTCTTTGGGCAACAAGACATGACCCCATTACCAATCAGAATAGGGACATTTAAATTGACTTAGATTGCCACGTGTACTAAAATATATTCGAAAAATCTCCCAAGGCATTCCTATTAAGATGAAGGTTGATAAAATTACAATTGGTAATTTGCTGAAATGATCATTCAGTGATCATTGTTTGTATAATACTGGTAGTTCTCGAGTTACGATCGATCATTCAGTGACAGTTTGAAGTTACAATGGTGCTGGAAGAAGGGAGTTAAAAGTTTGATAAAGCTTTTTGATAAGCAGTTTTGGGTAATGAAGGAAAATGTTTGGAAGCCCTGCTCTAAGCTAGGGTCTCGTGGCACTTTTAAGACTTGTGGACTTCAACTCCCAGAATTCCTTAGCCAGCATGGCTAGTTGAGGAATTCTGGGAGTTGAAGTCCGTTAGTCTTAAAATTGCCAAGTTTGGAGACCCCCCTGCTCTAAGTCACCCTATTCAACCATATAGAAGAGGAAATTCCATTGGAATATCTTTGCTCAAGAGAAAGGAACCCACATCTCCATGTGTCTTTTTCATAGATAAGTGCATGTGTTCCTTGCCATCTTACTCCCACCGAATGAGTTTAATGAAAAGTTTGGACTTCCTGTGGCAGCCATGCCTGGAGTCGTTAGCATGTTAAGACTTAGAGAAACAGGAGATTATAGCCAGAGTATGCTGCATGTACAAAGTTCTGCTTTATGTCAAACAAGGATTTGAATAACACAATCAGACTTTATTTAAAAAGTCACGCACGACCGGAACGGGGGCCCGGGTGGGGGCACATGTCATGGGAACACCACCAGTGTTGTCATTCCTTCATTGCTGTTGAAAAACCAGCCTTTTAGGTAGCCTTTGAGGGTTTCAACACGAACCAGGTTCTGGAACCACAAAGAGCATTTATATCTTTACCTTGTAATATTTTGAACCTCAACTGATGCTCGTTGTGGAAGCTCCTAGTCTCTCCCTTTTTGCATGCCACGTTTTCTGTAGCGCAACAGGAATAAAAGGAGGTGCAAAGGTTTTTGGGTTTTGTTACAAAAAGTCTAGGAAGCCTAAGGCATGTCAAGGAACCTTTGTGGGCTAGCATCTGCTAGCGCTTCAGACCAGTGGTGAAATCCAAATTTTTTTACTACCGGTTCTGTGGGCGTGGCTTGGCTTGGTGGGCGTGACAGGGGAAAGATACTGCAAAATCTCCATTCCCACTCCACTCTGGGGCCAGTCAGGTGGTATTTACTGGTTCTCCGAACTACTCAAAATTTCCGCCACCGGTTCTCCAGAACCTGTCAGAACCTGCTGGATTTCACCCCTGCTTCAGACATGAATTTCTGAGGCAACCTACTGCTGGTTTGGCTTATAAAAGGGTGTCAGTGCTGGTTCTTGTAGCAAAACAAAGGGAAATCTGAGGAGGTAGTCGGAGACCGAATGCCTTTCTTCCAAAACTACGTTTCTGCGCTGTCTTATTTGCATAACCAGGGTTACTTCAGTGGGCTAAGGCTATTCTGAAGTCATACAGCACATCCCTACTAAGTTACCGGCTCAGCCTTTGATGGAGTACCACCAAAAGAGTGGTTACCAAGTTTTGCGCCTTTTTTAAAAAAAGATCTAATAAGCCTTTATTTCACGTTCCAGCACTTTTTGGATGATTGTCATAAGGTAACATTTTTATTCTCCCAATTTTTGGCAAGTCTTCCAGCTTGTGGGGGTTGGGGAATGAAGAAAAAAAAAAACCTTAATCGATTTGTGTCCGTTGATGGGTGCCAAGTTTACATGAAAGTCTTATTTGGTCTGTGTGGTAAACCAACCTGTAGTAGCCATTTTAATGAGTGTATATATATA
>QLTV01001458.1:1243078-1270146 GCA_003457575.1 Thermophis baileyi | reverse complement strand
CCATTCTTCTTGATCTCAGGCTACTTGAAAATGAAACCTGCAATGGTTCTGCTGCTATTTGAGCCATTCCTTCAATTGGGTCAGAGATGCTGCAGTGGGGGGGGGGGAGGGGAGGGGGGGGAATTGCAGCATTTAACTCTAATTCTAAGGTCTCTGGTTCCTACAGGGTGTTTAAATTCCTTCCTAAAGCATATTCCTTTTAGCCATGGAATTTCAGGTGTTACTGTTCCTCAATCAGCTAACATTGTAGGCTAATCAACTCATCAACTGCAGCCCCACTAGATACTTAACCAAGCCAATTATGCAAAGCTTAGCACCATTTAGTGGCATGCAAAGCTCGATTAGTCTTAAACTTGATGGTGGTTGGGTGTTGTGTGATCCAAGTCTCTTTGGATCCAAGTTCAGGGATTTTCAATTTTTTTCAGTGATTTCCTAAAAACAGTAAATGAATTTTTTGTGAGATCCTCCCCCAATAATTGATTTAACTTGAGGGTAGGGTTCAGCAAGAAATAAATGTTCCGCTTGCTTTGAATTATTGTTAGCCTGCATATCAGAGGCAGTCATAAACTTTGCGGCATACAGAGAAAGGGAAGAGCAAGGTGCAGAATAAATCTTAATCGGTCTACCTGTGCTAGACTGATTGTTAAAAAGACTATAACTCTCTTTTTTCTAAAAAGATGTGGATCCTTTCCTTACTGGGCTGGCCCAACTCCCATTTGCAAACCCCTGGATTAAATTACGGTTCAGTGCATTCTCCAAATGCAGAAAATCGCTTAATTTGGGAACCAGGTTCAACGTGTTGATGTCAGTTTACTATGACATGCAAACACAGCCCTCGAAAGGGTTAATTTTCAATCTTTAACTCAGCAAGGCAAAGACAATCTCTTTTTCCCCTCCAAGATTACTTCAGTTAACTCCTCAGAACTCTGTAGCTTTCACTAGTGAAAAATGGGCTGTCTTCAGGTAACTTGTCCAAGCCCCAATATAAATGTTCTGTATACCCATAGTAGAGACCCTCTCATTTCTTCATTCCTTCCTAGCTCTATCAAGATGCCAACAGGCTATCACAGCTCTGGCTCACTACCGCAGTCTTTATTTTGGGGGTGTGGCAGCGGTGGGTTGCTCCCGGTTCGGACCGGTTCTTAGAACTGGTAGGGGCAGCGGCGGCAGGCTCTGCCCACCCTGCGCAGAAGCATCACACGCGCGCAAACCGGTAGTAAAGGGTTTTAGAACCCACTACTGGTGCATGAGTGTGATCAGTTTCCGTTTCTTAGGCCTTAGAACAGGGTTGTCCAACCTTGGCAACTTTTTAAGACCTGTGGACTTCAATTCCCAGAATTCCACAGCCAGCTGTGAATAGCTGATTGGGGAATTCTGGGAATTGAAGTCCATAGGTCTTAAAAGTGGTCAAGGTTGGACACCCCTACCTTAGAATATACTTGAACAGCTGGGAAGAAGAGTAGTTTTTTCTGAGAATGGTTTGGGACATAAATCTATCCTTATTTTCTTCTGCTCTCTGTATTTACAAAATCCATTGAATTGATAGCTACCATATTCATCCTTATTAGGGATTTGGGGGCAGGGCAGAAATAAGATTCTGCAGAAGAAATGTATTTCCCCTAATTAAATATTAATACCATGTCTTCGCTGTTATATATCAGGGAATCAACTTTCCATTCTCAGTTTTGCAATTCCCCATCAATAATCTTATATTAAATTAGATGTAGAGCAATAAGTAATCCTTATTGCCAGAGAGGGGAAGGAGGGTTATTCAGTGAATGGCTCTGTAAAATCAGGATTATAAACCTTACAGAATGGCTAACCCTGAGTGCAATAAGAGCTGATTGTATTTGTGAACACAAGTGAGGATTTCATGAAGATTGGCTCAGCTTGCACACTTTTAATGAAAAACAACTGTAAAGTGTATTTGTAAATATTTTGCCTATGTTTGGGGTGAATTAATTGTGTTTTAAAGTGTAAGATGTAACTACCATAGGGAATCCCGCCCCCCCCCCAACTTTCCGATGCTGAAAAATTGTGGGTTTTTTTTAAAGGAACAAAAAATAATGCAGCTTTGTAATTGTATTTGATGCACGTGAATTTTCTTCTTCTCTTTCTTTAACTCAAGAAACTTAAAAACAGGCAGCTTCTCCCACCAGGAGATCAGGAGACTTGCGCTTCTTAACAAGGACCTGAGCTTCTTCTTGCTATCTTTCCTATCGCTGCTGAAGCAACATTGCAGCTCTGATCGAGAGCCAGGCATCTTGTTGACCAAATCAGAGTTATGTATGACTGTATGCAAGCCGCTGCCAGCCAGAGTAGACAGTACTCAGCATACTTAGCTTCTTACTTCAGTATGCGATTAAGAGGCAAGACTGATTTAGTGATAAAACGCTGACATCCGAGTGCCAAGAACTTAGGGTTTTAGCCATAGGGTCGGTCAGAAAGACCCCCGTATGCAGCAGAAGGGCAGTGCCCCTGAAGCACTGAAATGATGCTCCTTCCCTTGCCCACTCACATTTACGTAATGAGGAGGCTGCGTTTTGCTGCTTTAGTTAAAAGCCCAACTTGATTGCCAACGAAGGAAAAGAGCAGGGAGAGGCTGCTGTGCAGAAGTTCTCCCCTTCTTTTGTCTTCTTGGTTAGAGACCAAAGGAATTACTTTTTGTGTGTGTGTGTGTGGCTGTTGGAAGCCCCAAATCCGCCTTCCATACCTGCACAAAGGGAGAGGCATGTTGGTCTTCCTGCCGTATGAAACACTTGAGAATCCTTCAACTTCTGTGGAATGTATTTTTAAGAGATGAAAATATATTTTTTCTATTTGCTAATGTCCAGACGGGGTGGAAAAGGGACTGCAGAAGCCAGACAATGTTATGTGTTCTAAGGCAGATGGGCATCGCCTGCCTTCTATTCCTTTTCAGGTGAAGAAAAAAAAAAAAAAAGCAAGTGCAATTTAAGCCCACGATTATCTCGAGCGCCTCGGCTCCCAGCCCGCCACATGCTCAGCCAATGACCAGCACTATCCAGGCCATGCTCCCCCTGACCCACAAGGAAGCACTAGAGTACTAGCATGCTGGCTGGGGAAAGGCTCCCCATTCGTTCACCTCCCAAACTCGCCTATGCACTGGACAGCAGGCAGTGGGAACCTGCCGGTTACACAGAGCAACGAGTCTGCATGCTATGTTTAAATACTTTTTTTTTTGTCCGCATGTTATCTTCTGACTAATGCTATCTGTTCTGCAGTACATAATCAATAAAATTATTTGTATGTTAATGCAGCTTGTGAGGCAGAAAAGTCCTTTTGCTTCTTCCATGGGAAAGAAAATCCAGTCCCTTCCGCGCAACATATTGTGATGCGTTAATGTAATGGATCACAAAGTATACAACGGTGATTGCTAAGCCTGCATCTCACCTCATTCTTCTGACTGGGTCCATAGTTGGAGGTTTTTTTTAACTTTTTAAACCAACAAAGGAGACCCAATAGAAGAGACTATTTGTAGCTCAAGGTTGAACTGTGGGGCCCTTGGGGCCCTCTGAGCTTGATTGTTTTCTTGCAGGCGTTTCATTACCCAACTAGGTAATACTATCAGTCCTCATTGGATAATGAAATGTTTGCAAGAAAACAACCGAACTCAGAGAGCACCAAGGACTCCACAACACAATAGCATGCCATACTCAAACAAAAAAAAAGAACACATTGGGAGTTTTTTAAAAAAAATTAGAAAGATTTATTTTATTTTTTTGCTTTCTAAGCCAAATCCATGTAAAACGAACTTACCTTAATTACTAACAGCTATCTTACAAGAACTCTAAACCATAGGAAGAAAGTTAACCAAAACCACATATGTACCTAAAATGCTCCAACTCGAGAGATAGAGACTCAGTTTATTTTCTGAGTAGTATGAACACTACTCTGGTGGGCCTGAGTTGGGCTGGCAAATCAAGAGCAGCATTTTCAAATGATGGATACCTTCGAAGGGCTTCTCCGTTGGGTCAGATGTTTTCCAACTTCTGGATTAAGCCCTCCCAACTGGTAGTGCTATAGAACACAATTCCACTTGCTTGTAACAGTCCATGCCAAGGATTCTGAGCCCACTGCACCATTTCTAGCATTGGCATCTTCACATAGGAGGTGTCTGTTGTGCTGCTGCCGCAGGGGTCGTTTGGCGAGGGAGAGTGTACATCGCACCAAGAAACTGGTCTGCAATACGCCCAGCTTCTCTCAGGCCACTTAGCAGCGCTCCGTGAACTGTCGCTGGGTAGTTACGAATTGTATGTTCTCCAGCAAAGAAGAGACGAGGAATTGGCTGGAAAAAAAAGAGCAGTGGGCAATGAGTTGAGACCCTCTGAGGAAGGTAATGGGGCCCTAGTAAAATAAAGATGGTCAGGCAGTTTTGTTTTTAGTGAGGTCTCCGGAAATGGAAACTGGATGGGAGAATAATTTGTAAATTTTGCAGAAGCAGCAATAAGAATTGCAAAGTTGTGTCACACATTTATTTCACAGATGAAGAGGCAAAGGAAAATAACATAATAGTCCTCTGATACAAAAACAAGAATTTAAATTTAGCAAATGATAATGGTGAACCTCAAAACATGTTGAGATCAGAAACTTTTTAAAGCATGGTTGGAAGATGTGGGGACTCATAACCGTCTTCCAAACCAAGTAACAAACATCAACCTCCACAGGATGACATACATTCAGCCTGCCATCTTCCTTCTGGAATTTACCCAGAGCCCTACACCAAAACCTTAAATTCTACATCAGTCTAGCCCAGTGTTTTTCAACTTTGGCAGCTTGAAGATGCATGGACTTCAATTCCCAGAATTCCCCAAGCCAGCAAGCATGCTGGCTGGAAAATTCTGGAAGTTGAACTTCACGTATCTTAAAGTCACCAAGGCTGAGAAACATTGGTCTAGCCACTTTATGTATTTGATACTTACAAATCATGAAAGCTGATGCCAGTTAATAAAATTTTGTTAGTTGGAAAAGATGCCACCAAATACCTGATTTTTCTGCCATCATAGACTAACACAGCACTCCTACAGAGCCCCATGTGAGTACAATCTCTTTCTTTGTTCCCACATGGCATAATTCCTTGACTCCTTAGTGCCTGAGTTCATTCAATTCCTCCCCCCCCCCCCCCGCTTACTTAACAAAACACAGTTGCAATACATTCATAAAATAACACAGCTGTTTATTATGATGGCCTGATCCACACAGTATAAGGCAATGTCTGGGTTTTCCCCAGCACACAAATTACCCAATTCACTATCGTCTAGTTGAGTGTGTTGTGAGAATCGGGTTGATATGGTTGCAGAGCAGGGTCCAGGTGACTTCTATGGACAACACAACCCTAAGTTTGGCTGCATCTAATTAATATGAACGCAAAAGTTGTTTTGGTTGGAAGAGGGGGAAGTTGATCCAAGGACTCAAGTAGAAAACAGTACAAGTAGCAATAGCAATAGCACTTAGACTTATATACCGCTTCATAGTGCTTTACAGCCCTCTCTAAGCGGTTTACAGAGTTAGCATATTGCCCCCAACAATCTGGGTCCTCATTTTACCCACCTCGGAAGGCTGAGTCAACCTTGAGCCGGTGAGATTTGAACCGCCGAACTGCAGCTAGCAGCCAGCTGAAGTAGCCTGCAGTGCTGCACTCTAACCACTGCGCCACCTCGGCTCTGTAGTTCTCGACTTACAACCCCTTCATTTAGTGACCATTCAAAGTTACAAAAGCACTCCAAGAAGTGACAGCTGTTTTTCACATGACGGTTGCAGCATTCCCACGGTCATGGGATCATATCTGGGCCCTTGGCATGTATTTATGACAATCTTGGCGTTCAACATTTGTGACCTTCCCAGTTTGTTTCCGACATGCAAAATCAATGGAGGAAACCAGATTCGCTTAATGACCACGATTCACTAACAATTGCAGTGACTCAACTGTCATAAAATGGGGAAAACTCACTTAAGTCGCCAATAAATTTGATAAATAAAATGAACAATTGCCTTGTTTAGCAATGGAAATTTGGGGCTCAGTTGTGGTCCTAAGACGAGGACTATGTGGACTCTCTTGAAGAGAAACTGAGGTAAAACCATAAAGGCAACTTCACCCCCACCCGTAAAGAAGCAAACCTGCATCTGTTTCAAAGAAGTAAAACACCTCATTGGAAGTGCCAGAATTAAGCCCAAGTCGCTGGCTTCCTTATGCTAGTCACATCCTAGCAACATATGGTTAAACTTGCCTGTTCTTCAAAAGGATGTTTTAGACTCACCTGGGGAGCTCCTGGAATGGCTGGTCCAGGAGTAATTGGCTGAGCCATCAAATCATAATCATTTCCTGAAGAACCAGCTGCTACATAGGAATAAGAGCCTCGGGCCCACGGATCAGCCCGCCATCGAGATACCACCGTCTCTTTGGGCTGAGAAAGAAGCAGAAGAGAAATTCAGCGGGAACACTGCCAAAGTAAGGTTTTTATGAAGTCCTGGGGATAAGGGTTGGGCAAGAATGTATGAATAGGCAAATCAAGCTTACAACAAAATTTAAATGTCTTGCAAGCAGCAAAAACCCTGAAAAGTTCTGAGGTTCCTACACAAAAGGTTTAAGATTCCTTAACATCCAAGAGAGGACAAGCAACAGGTAAGATTGCTGTCAACTCACCTCCTTCACAAAGAATGCAAAATGGAAAGGAGACATTTGCCAAGCCATAATCATGGGCTGTTAGGATTTTTCACTTTCCTCTTGCACTAAGACCTCAAAACCGATCAGATTAACAACACACAGCAATGAGGATGGCATTAAACCATTTAAAATACGGACTATTCCACAACCATAACTTTTCTTCAGATCCATAAAAGATGAAGCAGAGAAGGGAATTCCCAGGCCTGGAGAACTCTTTGCACTTGATAGCAGAGGGTGGTGAAATCAAAAGAACTTTTTCAAATCAGTCCCTGCCTGTCTTAAATTATGCATCTCAGAAGATTAAGGCTACGCAAAGTTGGCTGTGTTGATGAAAAGAGCCCCTTTTCTAAATACAGCAGGTTTAGTAACAGCCCCTTTCTAGTTTGGTAGATTTGCTTCACAAAGGATATGAGCCACAGTGACACAGAGTGCAGTACTACAGGCTACTTCTGCTGACTGCCTGCTGCCTGCAATTTGGCAGTTCAAATCTCACCAGGCTCAAGGTTGACTGAGCCTTCCATCCTTCTGAGGTGGGTAAAATGAGGACCCAGATTGTTGGGGGCAATAGGCTGACTCTGTAAACTGCTTAGAGAGGGCTATAAAGCAGTATATAAGTCTTAAGTGCTATTGCTATATCCCTTGAAGGAAGCTGCAGGGCTTTGCTATGATGGATAGACAGGGAACCATGTAGGCAAAAGGCTTCTAAGCTACGCATCACACAGAACTTCCTGCATTATAAAGGACGTGATACCTGTGGGACAGCACTGCTGCCAAAAATACCCTTGAGGATAGCAAGGCAGCGTCCAACGATGACATCATCGCTGATGTTCTCCATAATTCCTGCTGCTTCTCCTGCCACCAAAGCCAGAAGGATCGGTGCTATTTAGGGAAAGAAGTTTATGGGGCATTAACAGAGAGCAAGTCCAAGAGGTGTTAACTCTACCCACCTTGTGAATCTTTGCAAGCAGCCTAGAAATGAAACATTTCCTAGCCATGTAAATGGTTGAAGTTAAGGTGGTCTTATGATGATGCCGAATAGGCCAATGACTTGAAAGCGGCTAAACTTAGATCTATTTTGTTCAACCAAGTCTGTCCAAAAAAGAAAGAAGTTTAAGAAAAGCTCTCATACTATATCAAAAGCGCATGCTGAAACATTGGCTGACATTGGCGTTCCCAGTTATGGCGAGTCACGGAGCCAATGAGAGTTATTCAGGGATCAAGGAACCACTTTTCACTTAATATAGTTCTGTTTCTTTCCTTTGAGGCCCATGCAATCTGAATACCTCCCTTGCATGTCCTAAATTTACTGCCACTTCAAACTTTTCTTGAGCCGAGGTGGCGCAGTGGTTAGAGTGCAGCACTGCAGGCTACTTCAGCTGACTGCTAACTGCAGTTCAGCGGTTCAAATCTCACCGGCTCAAGGTTGACTCAGCCTTCCATCCTTCTGAGGTGGGTAAAATGAGAACCCAAATTGTTGGGGGCAATATGCTAACTCTGTGAACCGCTTAGAGAGGGCTGTAAAGCACTATGAAGCGGTATATAAGTCTAAGTGCTATTGCTATTCCAGGTTTGCAGGCTCCACAGTTCTTAAAACGAAGCTCAACTTTGTACTCAATCTTTAAACAGGTATCAGTGTTTAATATTTTATGTACCGTGTTTCCCCGAAAATAAGACAGGGGCTTATATTTTTTTGACCCCCGAAATATGGCCTTGGCCTTATTATCGGAGGGGGGGCTTATTATTTTCGGGGTGCAGGAGGTGGAGCACTATGAAGCGGTATATAAGTCTAAGTGCTATTGCTATTCCAGGTTTGCAGGCTCCACAGTTCTTAAAACGAAGCTCAACTTTGTACTCAATCTTTAAACAGGTATCAGTGTTTAATATTTTATGTACCGTGTTTCCCCGAAAATAAGACAGGGGCTTATATTTTTTTGACCCCCGAAATATGGCCTTGGCCTTATTATCGGAGGGGGGGCTTATTATTTTCGGGGTGCAGGAGGTGGGCCGGGCCGCGAGATGCGCGTCTTACTGGAATCTGGCAGCTCCGTGGCGTCTTTCGGCCGGTCTGTTTAGTTCCAGTTCCAGCTCCAGCCGTCACCGTAGAGCGGGAAGCGCACTCAGAGCGGCCGCTTCCCTGGCTGGGGTTTGGAAGCCGCAGAGCCGGAGTTTGGGGGAGAGAAAGGAAGAAAGACTTCTGCTGCTTCTGCTTTTGGCTGCACGCAAGGAAAGCAGCAGAAGTCTTTCTTTCTTTCTTTCCCCCAAACTCCGGCTCTGTGGCTTCCAAACCCCAGCCAGGGCAGTGGCTGCTCTGCGAGTGCGCTTCCCGCTCTATGGTGACAGTCATTGGAGACCTCCCTTTCCCCCCTGCTCTCCAATTTAAATTAATTTAATTTAATTAATTGTATTTCTATGCCGCCCAACTCCCGAAGGACTCTGGGTGGCTTACAACAGGGTATAGAAAATACATTTAAAAACATCATAAAATAAAAATAAAAAAACCAATTAACAGTCACATACATACATATCATTCAAGGCCGGACCTCGCAAATTGCGAGCTCAACGGCCCCAAGCTTGCCGGAAAAGCCAGGTCTTCAATGCTTTCTGGAAGGCCAATAGGGTGGGGGCAGTCCGGATCTCAGGAGGTAACTGGTTCCAGAGGGCCGGGGCAGCCACAGAGAAGGCCCTCCCCCGCGGGCCTGCCAGCCAACACTGCTTAGCTGACGGGAACTGGAGGAGACCAACTCTGTGCGATCTTACCGGTCGCTGGGAACTATGAGGTAGAAGGCGGTCTCGAAGATAACCTGGCCCTGAGCCATGTAGGGCTTTAAAGGTAATGACCAACACCTTGAATTGAGCCCAGAGACCAATAGGGAGCCAGTGCAGCTCGCAGAGCATTGGTGTAATGTGGGTGTACCTAGGTGCACCCACAACCACTCGCGCGGCTGCATTCTGGACCAACTGTAGTCTCCGAACACTCTTCAGGGGTAGCCCCATGTAGAGTGCGTTGCAATAATCCAACCGTGAGGTGATAAGGGCATGGGTGACTGTGAGGAGAGCCTCCTGATCCAAGTAGGGATCCTTGTAGATGGTGCCTATGTTCCCCTTATTGTTCTCATATGGACCATAAATATGCAATCAGTCTCTGGACTCACACCAGCACTTATATTTGACAGAATTGTGAGAGGACATTGTACAAGCAGAGCCTTTTCAGAATTCTTTATGTGGATATTGGAGAATGCCTTAAGTTTTAAGCAAAATGTCTTGCCGGCCGGGGCTCCGTAGGCGGCGGCAGTGAGGGCAGCAGCAACACCCGCAGCGCCTCAGTCATCCCCGCTGAGGAGAAGCAGCCGGCGACCAAATCCGAGCTGACAGCCAAACTTCTAGCCGGGGTCTTCCAAACCCGCCTCTCTCTCTCGGCAGGGGGGAGGGTAAGAGCAACACCCGCAGCGCCTCAGTCATCCCCGCCAAGGAGAAGCAGTCGGCGACCAAACCCGAGCTGACAGCCAAACTTCTAGCCGGGCTCTTCCAAACGTGCCTCTCTCTCTCTCGGCAGGGCGGGGGGAAGAGCAACACCCGCAGCGCCTCAGTCAACCCCGCCGAGGAGAAGCAGTCGGCGACCAAACCCGAGCTGACAGCCAAACTTCTAGCCGGGCGCAGCAGCAGAAGCAGCCGGCGAGCAAGCCTTTTGGGTGGCGGGGGTGGGGGGGAGAGAGTGCACGTAAGACACAGACAAGGAACCTTTTGGCTGCATGCTGCACGCAAGAAATCTTTCTCCCCTTTCGCTCCAAGAGGCTGCGCAGGCGCGATGAGTCTCACGAAGACTCATTTCTGGCGGAGTTTGGAAGAAAGATTTCTTGCCTGCAGCCAAAAGGTTCCTTTTGGCGCACCCGCCTCTCGCTTGCTCTCTCTCTCTCTTATGTGCACTCTCTCCCTGCCCCCCCCAACCACCCAAAAGGCTTGCTCTCCGGCTGCTTCTGCTGCTGCGCCCGGCTAGAAGTTTGGCTGTCAGCTCGGGTTTGGTCGCCGGCTGCTTCTCCTCGGCGGGGATGACTGAGGCGCTGTAGGTGTTGCTCTTCCCCCACCCCCTGCCGAGAGAGAGAGGGGTGTCTTTGGAAGAGCCCGGCTAGAAGTTTGGCTGTCAGCTCGGCTTCCTCAGGCAGCTTGCGAGTTTCTTCCCCCTCCCGCTTCGCTCGAGAGCCGGAGGCGGGGGAGGGTCAGTGGACACAACACCGAGGAACGCGACGGAGCTACAAGTGTCAGGTAGGACGCGCGTCTCATGGTGGGGCGCAATTTGGGGGTGGCAGGTGACGCGGGGCGGGGTGGGCCACGAGACGCGCATCCTACCTGGGACTTGTAGTTCCGTCGCGTTCCTCGGAGAGAGGGAGAGCAAGCGAGAGGCAGGTGCGCGCACGCCCCGCGGGACTCGCTCGGCTCCTCTGGGCTCTGCCTCCGGCGGCATTTTGAAATGCGCTCCTGCCTGCGACGAGGCGGCGAGGCAGGGATCGAGGCTCGCCTCCTCTTCCTCGCAGGCAGGAGCGCGTTTCAAAACTCCGCTGGAGGCAGAGCCCAGAGGAACCGAGCCAGTCCCGCAGGGCGTGCGCGCACCCGCCTCTCGCTTGCTCTCTCTCTCTCTCTCTCTCCCGGCCAAAAAAGTGCCCGCCGCAAAAAGAGCGGCTCCCGGCATGTCCCCCCCTTTCCCCGCAAAGTAGTTGGGGGGGGCTTATTTTTTGGGGGGGCTTATTTCAGCGCATGCGCTGAAAAGCCTGATTGGCCTTATTATGGAGACATGTATTATTTTCAGGGAAACGGTACTTTGAGCACCTAGTTTACAATCCCGGTATAGGACCGTATGTATTCAGGGATTCCAGTTTGCTCCTTGGAACATGAGTGTTACACGCCTTCACACAACTACCTTTGTAAAGATTCCAAAACAGGAAAAGCTCTCCTCTGCTCGCCGTTGTACTGCCGACATGGCCGAACAAATTCACACTCGGATCCCAAAACACACGATCAAAACAGAGAACCACCTATTAAGCAAAGGAGGAAAACATTAATGCCAATTAAAGTATTCCTACTTTAGGAATTTAAGTGGTTTAACAGATGACAGAACTTCAAAAAAAGGTATGCCTTTTTTATTCTTGCAGAAAATACTTCAGGTACTGATAAAGGCATTTTGCCTTTTTCAGAGAATAAGACCACATGCATAGTCACGCTGACCATCCACGAGTTGACCAGTTATGCTAAATAAACAGTCTTTGTGCTTTTCATGTTACCTTGTTAAGGTTTCCAAATCCCATTCTCTGTACAGCTGATGTCTTCCACTCTGGAAGAGGAGGAACAAACTGGACTGCTGGAGGCTGCTGCTTCAGCACTCCCAAGGGAAGGGTACACAACACAGCGTCACACTTATAAATAAAAGTCTGACTAGTAGAACGAGTATTGACAGCTATCACTTCACATCCTAGTGAAAGAATGGAGAGAAAAGAGACTGTCATGTGAGGAAATGATGGAGGGAGAATAAATGGCTGAATTAAGTGCCTACTGTAAGTAACTATCTGTTTTCAGTTCATTGCTTCTAAAAATTAAATGGATTTGAAATCTACCAGTTCTCAGTGCCATGATTCCCATCTAGAGTACTTTTAGTTGACAATTTTTCCATGTGACCTGGCCAATACAATACTGGCACTGCAGAGATTTAAACCTGATTTGTTTCAGCCAAAAATGCCTGGAACCAGATTATCCTTGTCTAAAACCACTTCAGAAGTTTTATTATTTTCCACTAATTCTACCTCTCTTATTTTCTACTAAGCTTTCTATACTGCCAAGCAAGTGCACCATATTTTACCTGCACATCTTGACTTCCTGTGCAAACGAGTTGGCCTATTTCAGATTTCTTACTTTTTGTTTATACTTATTGGTTCACCATAAATACGAATACTTTGGTGCTATTAAAATATTAATTTTGCATCCATACTTGCATCCATTATCCGACCGTTCCCTTTATTGCATTTATTTATTTCAGGAGATCCATGGGAAAACAGGTTGGTATATCAGTTTTGCACCCATAGAAAAATACAACCTCCGAGCACTGACAAATTGTGGGTGAACATGTCAAATCCAGCCAGGGCTCTTGGCTGAAGACAATACCAAAAGAGGCATTTGAGCCAACAGGATAATCAGAGAGAACTCTTAGGTTTTGCTTACCTGAAGCGGTATAGCGAACCTGCCGAACGGCTGTATTCAGTTTGATATCTAATCCTTCTGCCAGAGCCACAGGCACGCAAGAATAGCCATTCCTCACAGTCAGGTGACTGCCTGTGAATTCAAAATCATCATCCTGAAATGGGGGGAGAAGATTTAGAAAACCCATCAGTACAAAGCATTTGTAACAAGTCAGTAATTTCTCCCTCATATTGTTCCATGTTCTCTAGGGGTAAAGGAAGTGAGTAATTTCCATGGGTGACAGGCCAAAAGGATACTGCTTGAATATAGGCAGCCAATGGGAAAAGAAGTCCATCTATCTGTTGTTATACAAAGTCCAGGTCAAACTTTCTTCAACCTTGAGTCTCTTAATATTCAGAAGTTGTGGGGACTGCCCAATTAAATCCCTCCTCCCCTAGCTTTCCATCATTAAGAGCATAGCCGTTCCTGTTTTGGCAAACGAGAGTGATTCTACTTGTCTTCTCTTCCCCTCCATGTTCTTTTTAAATTTTGTACTTCCCTGTAAAAATTCAGAAGTATTTATCAAGTAAATTATAGTATTTATCACGATGGTTTTTCTGAATAATCCTGGTGCCCCTAATTTGAATTTGCTGATGGAGAATACCTCTGTTGGGCTACGACAATAGCTCTTCAGGCCAGTTACATCTCATGTTTAAAAGTCATCATAGTATTTATTTTTCTACTTTTCCTTTTGGATTGCTTGTGCAATATCAGTTCAACTTAGTGCAACACATGCAGACTCGTGGCTGAGTTTTCTGAATTTTAGCTTTAGCCTTGTTACTTGCCGTATCTCTTGTACACTTCAATGGAGAAGAATGCTTCGATTCCCCTGACATTTGTGTTTAGTCCAGCGGTTCTCAACCTGTGGGTCGCGACCCCTTTGGGGGTCATATGACCCTTTCACAGGGGTCGCCTAAGCGCGCGCTAGCTCGCCATCTTGGTGCCACGCCACCTTTGTCACCTCATCGCGCACGGGGAGGGGGCAGGGGTCACGGCGGCGGGGTGGGGGTCACGGTATTAGGAAGGTTGAGAACCACTGGTTTATTTATTTAGCCCCATTGAAATTTTAGTATGGGGGGGAAAAAAAGAATAGTTACCTGGTCCCAATGCTTCAATGACAAAGTGGAAAGTGGTGTGGCATTTGCAAATTCAAGATTTGCAAAATGCCAATCGAGAATCTGCCTGTCTCTTGATGATAAATACACATCGCTGCAAATTTTTGAGAGGAAACAAAACAAAATAAAACAAAGCAAAGCAAAGCAAAAAGCAAAACAACAAAACAACACAAAACAAAACACTGAGTTGCTCTCATCATTTTTCTTCCTTAAATGTTTAACAGTGTTACTTAAATTTCCTGCACCCAAAGCTAGTCTAAAAAACGTTCTTAATTATTTTGCAAGGCAATAGAGATTAATCTGTAGATTGTAAATAAGAGGATTGGCCATAAAATGGTTATGTAACTGAATGATTATTAAACGAGGCAACTGCTAAAGGAGGGCCAACTATATTAAAAACTTCTTATTCTTTATGAATTAGTATGAATAATACTGGCAAAAAATCTGAGTACTGGATTAGTTCTTCATTGCTATTCCATAGCAAGCTGACCATGCAGGAGAGAATTTTACAGAACAAGGGAGTTCTCACATGAGATAAAATCAATTTTTAAAATCTAATTCATTGCATTTGAATTGAAGTGCAAACTTCCTCTTCAAAGGAATCTGCAACTCTTCTGATTGCATTTATCGGCATTATAATTGTAGCACAATTTATGAATGTACTTGTAGATTAAACATCAATGTAGTCTTCCTTTGCAATTAGTTCACTGATCTATTTGACCATCAACATAAAACATCCAGTCTCTTTCCTAAGATTTTACCTTGGAGGATTTGCTTCTAGTTCCTGGAGCTTCTCTTCCAGTTTTACTTGTGTTTCGGCTAGCTCTTCATACTCCTAATCACAAAATAAGGTAAGGACAAATATGTAGATGATTACTAAAAGGCAATATTTGTAGAAATCGCTTATTAAGCTTAATAATAGCTTAAATTAAATTAGACATTTCAATAATAGCCAATTAGACCCACTACTTCATACCTTACAAAGAGCAGTAAGATCTCGGTGTTTGCTCTTCACAAGGAATTCTGCAGTAATATCTCGAGGTGGTTTTACTTCCGAAGCTTCTTTGTATTGTTGGTGAAGCTCTTTTATTTTCTCTTTCAAGTTTACCATCTGTAACAGGGAGGAAAATCACTGGTCAATGGAGGGAAGCAAAGCATTTCCTGACCTCTGCGGAATTTTAAGGAAAAGGATAGCGTTTTTTAAAATTTAAATCTTAAGATTTTTTAACTGAAGCCAAATACAAATAAAATCTGAAGGTGCAGAATCATTTACTTACTGAAGCCCATTTTTTTAATGCACTGGTTAATCTGCATTCAGAAATACTAGGACAATGAATACTTCAAAGATGATTTCAAAGAAAGTACTTTGGATTTTGCACAAGTATAGGCACAACACCATCTGGCAATTTTTTAAAGTAACCAAACTTTTTTGGAGTTCCATGAAAAAAGCTGTGGCTTCTTTATAATTGGATTAAGGCAACTCCTTAAAAGCAAGTCAACTTTTTTCAAAGTCATGCGTCAAAAACAATGCTAACCTTGTTAAGGAGATCTTTAAGTTCTTCCTGAGTTTTCACTATCTTCTTCCAATGTTCTATCTGTTCATCCTTGACATGCTTCTCCTGTAATCTATGGAAAGGAAAGAAGTCAGCAACTACCACAGACCTTTAGCAAAGATGCTGCTATAGTTCGGTGAGGAAAACTACACGGAAACATCTTCCCACGCCAATTCTCTCCAGAGCGTGATTGGTATTCAATCTTCTCAAGGTAGGGGAAAAAAAAAAGTGCAATAAAATGAAACAGAAGAAGCCAATGAACTATGGAGGCATAAAAAGGAGGAATTTGAAGCTGTTATCAGCACCTAGGCCAGTGGTTCTCAACCTTTCTAATGGCACGACCCCCCCGCAAAAATGGCGTGGCACCAGGGGTGAAATGCTCCCGGTTTGGGCTGGCCTGCGGGTCGCCAGACAGCTGATAGCGAAGGACGCCGCCATTTGGGGGCTTTTACCCTCTGCGCATGCGCAAAGCATTCTGCGCATGCGCAGAGGGTAGAACCCAAATGGCGGCGTCCGGGCTACCAGCTGACGGCGACCCGCAGGCACGGCCGAACCGGGACCTTTTCACCCCTGCAGTGACGGTGGCACCAAGATGGCGGGGTAACGTGCGCGGCGACCCCTGTGAAATGGTCGTTCGACCCCCAAAGGGGTCGCGACCCACAGGTTGAGAACCGCTGACCTAGGCCATAATGTGCTGTGTACAAAGCTGTAACGCACAGTGCCACCACCACAACATGGATGCACTTGGATGGAGACTTAACACTTGGCACGTCACTTGATGTGACATTTAGCTTTACTTACTGTATGACAACTTCCAGGGCCTGGCCAAGAGAAACAGGCTTGTTGTTGAGGACATTGAAGTCCAGCTGGTGACTGAGGTATGAGGTAGCTTCTAGCAAACGGTTGAACTCTTGCTCTACCATTTCATCTTTTTCCTTTGGAACCTGCGGGTTAGCAAGGGGAAGTAAACAGGTGCAGATAGTTCCGAATGGAGACGTTCAATGAAGCCCTTAGCCTAAAAGTGCATTTTCCATATAATGAGCATTTCAAACCCTGCCAGAAACCTATTCTGAGTACTAATTCAGGAGAGAATGACTTGCGTAAGATTTAACTTCTGTTTTATGACTAAATAATCACTGAGGTTCAGAAAGTTACTATGGCCCAGCCATTTCCAACATCAGACTTAATGGATCAGCTCCTAAAATGCATGCGATGTGAGAATAACATTCAATTCAAACTTAAACATTATTAGGGAAAATATTTGCTCTTTGCATGCAACATGGAAATTTAGGGAGGAGAGTTTAACACTGGAAACCACCTTGGCAAAGACTCTTGCACCCAGTCAAAAGATCACAGTATTTTCAACTAAACCATTTCCTCAATACTGCTTTCCAAGAATAACTAGACTTACCGCTTGTCCATTGGCTTCATAAAGTGGACATTTTTGTTTTATTTTGGCCAATTCCATGTTTACTTGCTTGCTTACCACAGCCATTGGATTTCCACCTGCAAAGATTTTATACAGAGGGGAAAAAACATAAATTTAACAAAACAAGGGCTCCAAATCTGGAAGTACCTAGAGCTATAATGGTCAAAGCCAAGCATTTAATCAAAAGTTAGATAATATGTATGTGGTGTACTGGGCAGGAAGTGGCATACTCATCTCTTCCTTAAGCTTTTTTGCACAGTTTTTTCCTGTAAGAGAATGGATTAATTTAATATTTCCTAAACCAGAACATTCTAGGTGTGCTAAGTTACAACTCTTAGCATCCCAGCCAGGATGGCCAATGGCAGTTGAACTCTGACAAATGCAAAGGCAGTGGGGTTGTAGAAAACATGTGCTAAGCTGTAGTACATTCTGAGCTTTATTCAAATTATCTGGCCCAAAAGGGGAGACTTTGCAATCAAGATGTTCATTTCTTATTGGGAAGATCTATTACTGTATAGAACAGATGTGAAAGTGAGGGAGCTCTCAGGTCACAAGACTGAGAAGAAAGAACAAGGAAAGAGGAAGTTAGAAAGAGTCAACTTCTCATTCTGTGTGAAAAAAGCAATACCAAAACCTAGAGATTGTATTTTGCATAAGCATGTGTCTGGAAATTGAATTCAGACACATTTTCAAGGCAAGACTCACCAAGTCCTGTTACTACCATGGCTCCTAAATCTGCAACGTAGTTTCCTTTGCGAAAAGTAGCAACCCTGCCACCTACACGATCCTTAAAAAAAAAAAAAAAGCACAAGGTTTAAGATTGACAACCTCAGGGTCCTCACTATAAACGTATCAGCAAGCCCTCTGAAATACTACAAAACGTAGGCAAGGAGAAAACCTCATACAATATGTGCTATTTTAAGGAAGTCTATTCAGCCTCATTCTTACACTTCTGCAAAAGACAGGCTCTACATAAATAAAAGGAACTAGAAATTACATAATTAGTATGCAAAATGAAGATCTAGGAAGGGGAACAAAGAATCTTAACCTCTCCTTTATGCATTGTGAGTCCTTCCAGCCAAGATTAATGGAGAAAATTGGCTTATAAGAGTGTACTTTTTACAAGGTTGACACACTTAGGCATTGCCCACTCACCCGCGCTTCTAGCAGTGTGACATCCATTCCAAAGCTCTGGAGCTGCCGAGCTGCTGCCAACCCAGAAACTCCAGAACCAATTATGATGACCTTGCCAGTCTTCTTGGCTAGAAACATCAAGAAGTGCTACTGCGTTAGGGAGCAAATGAACAGAGAGACTGGCTTCTGACTAAAAGAGTGAATACGAGTTAAACACATCATCCTTCCAAAAGGGACAGAGATTTCCAGAAATGCTGATCCTCTGAATGCAATAAAAGCATAATAAAATATAAAATATACCTAAACAAGAGCTGAATTCTCCAGCCTGACTGGTAGCTGGGCATTCTGCTGCTCAGCTCAAGCCTAGGAACTGGACATTGCCCTGCTCTTCCCTACTGCCGTCTGATCACTTCCTGAATTCAAAAGCGATCAACCACGCTTGATCTACTGGGATACTATAATTGTTGTGTTATTTTGAGTTGGGATATAACTGTTGACAGACAAGCGAACCATGTTCAGTGGTTAGAGTTATCAACTCAATAATAGCCTGTCTTTCTTTTAAACTTCAAACCTTCAGCTATCTACACTGCATTCGGCTGCAATACAGTTTGTCTCATTCTGAGCTACTGATAGGCAAATTTAGCTACAGTGTTTTACAGGCAATGGTTTAGCATTTAATATAAACTGTGTGCCAAACCATGTTAAATCAAGCATGGCTTAGAAGGATGTGTGAGCCTAACTACTTCCTTTGGGGGGGGGGGGAGGAAGAATCTAGAAAAATTGTTCAGTTTTAGAGCACTGTTTGCACATGGCACAAATCACTTGGCCTTAACTCAAAAGATGAAATGATATATCTTGAAATAAAAAAAAACCCCACAATTTAAGTTCTTACTTGGTAGAGGCTTCACTCTTTTGTAGATGCCAAAATTGATTAAGCCATGCCGTTCCAGGTAGCTATGTACTCGATGGACAAGTACCGTATCACCTACAACAACAAAATATCTTTTAATGGACATTATGGAGGGGGGGGATATTTCTATAGGACTTGACAGTGTCACTCCAGTCTTCGCTTTTAATTACACATTTGCTTCACATTAATAGCCGACACAAAGTCCAACAAATAAGAAAGGGTCAGAGGGATTTACTGAGTTAATGAAAAAAGTGTCATAGTAGAACAAACCCTTTTCCCTAAAAATCTTCACAAGCAAATATTTCATAGTTCACCCGTGACTTTAACTTCTTAACACAGCCTTTTCTCCAGTTACCATGTGTGAAAAGGACACAGGACCCAAAGCAAACCATCAAGGCTCACTGCAGTGGTTATTATATAAACAGTACATACTGAAGACCCTACCAAAGTGAGTCACTCCTGCAAACAAAAGAAATGCGCTGATATGTATACATTTCAGGAAAGGGGAAAAACGATGCAGACATAAGTATTCACAAGTATTAGACGATGCAAGCATACATATTCATAACTAATAGATCTTGGATTACTTCCTGCCTTTCTACTACCTAATATCAAACAGAATAATCGTTTTACTGAGAAAAAAACAGATGAAAAGGAGGAGGCTCATGGGTTCTGGTAAGTCTTACAACAGACAGGTGTGAGCCAGTTCCGAGGCAATGGCAAATTCTTTAGGTTTCCATTTGGTTTAAATGGTCCCAATTCATCTGAAAACTTACTTTCCCCACACGCTAGCACAAAGAGGCTAAGCGGCAACGTCTGAAAATGAACTGATGACACAGTGAAACCTCAAGAAATAGAGGAGCCCTAAAAGAGCTGTGTTCAGGGGATTTGTGGTATTTATTTATTTGTTACATTTATTTGCCGCCTATCTTGCCTTTGGGCTATTCTAGGCGGTTTACAACAATAAAAAGGAAGAAATGAAAAGAGTGTAAACAGAACAGAAGTGAAATAATAGAACAAGAGACAATGAAAAAGAATTCACCAATATTGAGAATACATCAGTATGAGAGCAAAAACATAGAAGGGGGGGAGAGCAGAGAGCAAAGTGGGGGTGGGGAAAGAGGAAGTGGAGTCTGTCATCAACCCAGCAGCCACTATATTAGTACCTATTGCTGCTCTTTGATCGTTCCCATAACTGGCAGAAATGGGACAAGTTACACAAATGTAAGAACCGGTCTCTGTAAGTTGCAGGCAGTATGAAAAATCTCTTTTGTTTTGGCACAGAGCAGTGGTGGGTTGCTGCCGGTTCGGACCGGTTCTCCCATACTGGTGGCGGAAATTTGCATCCGCTCGCCGAACCGGCAGCAACGGCCGGCTGTCCACGCCCCCGAACCTGTCCTCTGGTCGCCAGAGAGCATGCGCAGAGGGTCACTTCCCTGTGACGTAGGCGCACGGGCGAGTGAAGCAAGTGCGTGCGCGCAAAACGCGCACTTCCGTCGCAATGCGAACCGGTAGGGAAGGTAAGTGGAACCCACCCCTGGCACAGAGGTTTTGTAAAACATGGATGAAATACCTACCATCCTGTATAGAAGGAACAAAAATGGCAGCATGTCACAGCCCAAAGCACAAACATCAGTAGGTTAAAAGGTAAGAGGCAAAATGGCAGGAGGAAGATATAAAGAAAAAGAGGCTGGAATGGAGATGTGACCATCTGAAGCATCTCTTCAGCTTCAGTGTTTCTGCTGTTATTATTTTGAGCTCTTTCGATTCCTATCACCACCAGTCAAAGAACTACCTATGACATACTCAAATCCCCCACATCAGCAACTTACTATTATAGGGTGCTTCTAATTGCTGTAGTGTTGCCTCAAAGGTCAGCTGAATCTTTGGGTTATCCAACCAGAGCTGCAACTGTGTTTAATCACACACACAAAATGTTGTTGTCAATATCTAGGCTGACATTAATACAGGTGTTAATAATTTTAAATGTAGAGTTTGCATTGCAATTTTACATGCATTTAACATCATTAAAATATGAGGATCCATCTATACAGGTAGTCCTCGACTTACGACCACAATTGAGCCCAAAATTTCTCTTGCTAAGTGAGACATTTGTTAAGTGAGTTTTGCCCCATTTTGTCACAATTGTTAAATGAATCACTGCAGTTGTTAAGTTAGTAACACGGTTGTTCAGCGAATCTGGCTTCCCCGTTGACTTGGCTTGTCAGAAGGTTGCAAAAGGGGATCACGTGACCCCGGGATGCTGCAATCGTCATAAATATGAGTCAGTTGTCAAATGCCTGGATTTTGATCATGTGACCATGAGGATGCCGCAATGGGCATGTGAAAAACAGCCATAAATTACTTTTTTCAGTGCTGTTGTAACTTTGAATAGTCATTAAATGAATTGTTGTAAGTCGAGGACTATCAGTATTCTTGTAGAATATTAAAAATGGAAACAAATTGCTTAAGTATAGTCAAGGTTGCAAAAAGTTGTTTCAGGTAGAGGTTGCATGTAGCCCACACTGGTAGAAATTCACCTGGCTTTCAAAAACAGAGCAAACCAAATCTTCATTGACCCGAACCCACAATTATTCCTTGGAAGAGTTTGAATGGGCTGTGAGCAAGCTCATGTGAACCAAGCGTGCACAGTTTTGTGATAAATTCATCTCTTCTTTCTCAAAGCAACTGATCAGAAAAGCAATGTATACATTATATAAGCTGGCACCCTAAACTAAAACTGGAAGAAAAACTAAGACCCCGCCCCAAAAAAGGGGGAAATGCAAACAAGGCACAAATTCAGGTGGCTAAGAGGAAGTTGTGAGTATCAAAGAAGAGGAAGAAAACATTGGAAGGGGTGGACTTATTTATTTAAACCATCATTACACAACATTTTAAGTTTACTTGCACCCTTAAAGTCCACAGCACTGTGTCCAAAATAAGCTGTTTTATACTGAATCCAGTAAACACAAAAACTACAAAGTGCATGCTTGAGAGATCCAAAACTACTTGGAAAACCTTATCATCCTAGGGAAAAAAGTATTTGAGCTTGAAATAACTAGCATACCGTTCGATTTCTGATGTAAAGAAAAACCTTCTGAGTTTGCTGGGGCCCACTGATAATATCTGGAAAACAAGCTGCTTCTTGTGATGTCATTCGATCGTGTGGAAGCCTGCTCTGGAAAGCTGCGCCTTCCACACCTACAATGAAAGAACAAGCATGTGACAAGTATGCAAAAGTACTGGAAACAACAAAATCTTGCTATGCACACAGTGCAAAAACTACAGAAATAGGCAGACTTAGATGATATATTTTCTTTGCTCTTTCACAGAAAGAACATCTCTTAATGACTATTGACAATACACTCGAAACCCATTTTTAAATACAACTTGTCTTTTTCTTTAAAACTATTGGTTGAGACCTTGGAAAATGCTGCAAGGTTAGCTGAGCAATGAAAATCAATTCAATATCTCAGAGTTTTGTTAATTGAACTGGATGACAATCCTCCTAAATCCTATTCCACTTTTTTGCAAGGGTGCACCTAACCTAGTCTACTTAGAAGCAGGGTTCTTATCTTAGGAAAACTTAATAAAAAACTTGAGACTTCAGCATAGAGTCTAGTCTTAGACATCTTTAGTCAAATGTACTACTGAGCTTCCGTGCAGACACGGCAATCTTAATGAAGTATTTGTATACCAAGTCAATCATCCCTCAGGATCCGGCTAATATGTGAAGAGGCTTGCTAAAAGAAGCAGGCCATACTTCACAAAGGCATTCATGTTTGGGTACAGGCCTTAAAAATGGAAATTATAAATAAATATAAATAATAAATAAACAAAAGTACAGGTAGTCCTCGACTTACAACTGTTTGTTTAGTGACTATTCAAAGTTACAACGGCAAAAAGTGAAAAAAGTGACTTATGACCGTTTTTCACACTTGCGACCGTTGCAGCATCCCCGTGGTCACGTGATTAAAATTCAGATGCGTGGCAAGTGGTTCATATTTATGTCGCAATGTCCCGGGGTCACGTGATCCCGTTGCCACCTTCTGACAAGCAAAGTCAATGAGGAAGCCCAATTCCCTTCACAACCGTGTCACCAGCTTAATAACTGCAGTGATTCACTTAACAACTGTGGCAAGAAAGGTCGTAAAGTGGGACAAAATTCACTTAACAAATGTCTCAGCACCAGAAATTTTGGGCTCAATTGTGGTCGTACAATTGTTGAGGACTACCTTTAGATCAATTACCCTTGAGGTTCTGAATGTGTTATGTTTTTATTGATTTAAAGGTGGAAGCTGTCAGCTCTATTAATCAATATTTTCACGAAAATATATTTCTGCTGTTCCACTGTGGCACTTATCTTCTTTCCCCTTCAGTTCCCATCTACAAAGGGGTAGAACAAAGATTCTTTCCTTTTTCAATTTCTATATTTATTTTCCATCCTGACAAAATCTTGAGTTTCATCCTCCCAAAGTTAGCCAGTAACCCTGATTCAGGTTTTTTTTAATACTAATGATAAGGTTGTCCGCCTGACAACTCATGTGGGCTCGAAACAGAGTTTCCAAGCATTTGCCTCCTATTATAAAGTGAGAAGACGTAAATTGCTATGACAAAACAAAAGCTGCTTCCTGAAAAAGACCAGGAAGGTGCCATTCCTCTTGGGAAATTAATGAATTCTCTATTGAAAAATTACTTGGACACTTTCTTTCAATCCTTTCCAAACTACTGAGGATTGAAAGAAAGTGTCCAAGTAATTTTTCAATAGAGAATTCATTAACAACCTTTTCTTTCCAAGTCCACAAACTTGGAAACCTAAGTTTGTATTATGGTACTATAATGGCACCAATTATGCACCCACTGCAATAAAAATTTCTAGAGCAAGAATAATCGGCCACTCATTAGGCCCACCGATTTGTAATTACGCTGATTCCAGCTTTAGAAAATTGGCCCATTATAAACTTTCTAACACCTTATTATAAGTCTTTGTTCCAATATGTTTGTCACAACGGGAGACTGGACTGATTTCTATAAAAGTCACATATGTGGTGCTACTGCCTCCAATTCTGCCTTCGTTTTTAGCAACAGCAATAGCACATATACTTACTGTATATACTGCTTCACAGTGCTTTACAGCCCTCTCTGAGTGGTTTACAGAATCAGCATATTGCCCTCTGACAATCTGGCTCCTCATTTTACCGACCTTGGAAGGATGGAAGGCTGAGTCAACCTTGAGCTGGTCAGAATCAAACTCCTGGCAGCGAGAAGAATTAGCCTGCAATACTGCCTTCTGATCACTGCACCACCATGGCTCTTTTTTACTATGTTTCCTGATCTTATAGGACAATTACATATTAGGAAGGCATAGATTTGAGCCTAAAATTATATTGTCTAGCTGCCTGTATTTGATCGCATTTGGCTTTGAGAAGACTTCATCGGAGCAGAAGGAAAAGGTCTTCCATAATGCTCTTTTGAAAAATCCAAGAATATGTTCCTGTTTTTTAATAACCTTTATTGTCGTTGTACATATATACAGCACTAGCACTAGCACTTAGACTTATATACCGCTTCATAGTGCTTTACAGCCCTCTCTAAGCGGTTTACAGAGTTAGCATATTGCCCCCAACAATCTGGGTCCTCATTTTACCCACCTCAGAAGGATGGAAGGCTGAGTCAACCTTGAGCCGGTGAGATTTGAACCGCCGAACTGCAGCTAGCAGTCAGTTGAAGTAGCCTGCAGTGCTGCACTCTAACCACTGCGCCACCTCGGCTCCAAATTGATTTAGCCTCTACTGGTACAATCCATAACAAAAATACAGGACACGACACTGGCACCAGTGAAATTTGTGGTGCTATATTGTGTTTAGGAGTCTGACAGCCTATGGGTAGAAGCTGTTTTTAAACCTGTTTGTCTGGCTGGCTATACTTCGGTGTCTTCTGCCCGATGGTAAAAGTGAAAAGAGACACTGGCCAGGGTGTGAATCGTCCCTAAGTATCTTCCTTACTCTGCTGAAACGAGACCTGGCGATGTAATCCAGTGGTGTTAGGGGGCAACCAATGGTTTCTTGTGCCGAATTGATCACTCTCTGTAGTGCCTTCCTGTCCGCAGCTGTTGAACCAGCGTACCATACTGTAATGCAGTATGTGAGGACACTTTCTATCGTAGACCGATAGAAAGAGGTCATCAGCCGTTGTTCCACCTGATTTTTCAGCAGGACTCTAAGGAAATGAAGTCTCTGTTGAGCCTTACTAACCACCAGGGACGTGTTGTTTTTCCAGGTGAGATCTTGACTAATAAGCACTCCCAAGAATTTAAAAGAGGAAACCCTCTCCACACAGCCCCCCTTGATATACAGTGGGGCAGGTTCCTCTGTGCTTTAGGACCTAGATCACCAACCGGTGGTCCGCAAGAAAATTTTGGTGGTCCGCAGAGAAATCTTTGCATTTCTCTCGAGGAGCCCATCCAAAGTTTCCTGTGCCGCTCACGCTTCAGCGTTTTGACTCCCAGGGACAGGATGGGGTCCTTGGCCTCCTGTTAGTGGAGAGAAGCAGCTGCAGTCAACCTTAGCTTTGCTGTCCATTGCGGACGCTAGATCGGCCCCCTGCAAATTCTCGTCTCTCGAGGAGCGCTCGCTGAAGCGGCACGGGAAACTTTGGCCGGGCTCCTCGAGAGACAAGAGTTTGCAGGGGGCCAATCTAGCATCCGTAATGGACAGCAAAGCTAGGATTGACTCCGGCTGCTTCTGTCTGCTGTAGTGCTTCCTGGACGCGGTTTACCGCTCCAAGCCCCAAGCGCCGCCTCATCAGTCCCCTGCAGCAGCTCCCCTCCAGCCGGCAGGTCCAGCCCAGCACTGGCTCTCGTATGCCAAGTCGAGCCATTCGTCTACTTCAAGTCATCCCCCATCGGGGGACCCCACAAAGCCCTCGCCGCCCCTTCCATCCTCTGCCCCCGGCCAGCCTTTTGGATGAGGTGGAAATACTGGATCTTCGGAAGCTGGGTGACTACAGCTGGGAAGAAAAGGAAGAAGAGCAGCAGCGGTTCTAGGAGGACGGGGGGTGGGGGGGAGAAACCTGGTAGGCAGGGTATCTTTGCCCGACTTTTCCGCACAAAGGCTTGTCTCCGGCCTGGCTCTTTCCCCTTCTTTCCCTGTGGCTCTTTCTGGGAAAAAAAAGACCCCTTCCTCTTTTTGTACCCAGCTGGCGCTTTCCAAAGCTCGCTTTTCCAGTATTAGCTGCCCAAATCCCCTTTGATTGTGATTTTTTAAAATTATTATTTCGGGACATCTCCGTTTTTCTCATTGATTTTTTCCCCCCAACCATTACTTTCCCAAGTCCTCCATTTGCTTCCAACCTGCTTTTTTTTGCCTGTGCGATCTAAAAGGGGCGTTGGTCTTACCCGAGACGCCTCTTCTCATCAGGTGGAGCCATCATTCAAGATGGGTTGTCCTCGTCCATCAGCCAATGAGGACCGAGTCTGTCTTCTTTAGTACTGGATCTGCCTTCTCCTATTCCCAGTTTAGACTCGGTCCTCAGTGAGGAACGAACGAGGCAAACGTTACTCCCATCTTGAACGTTGGATCACCCTTCTGGCTGCCTTTCTTCGAAGTTGTGTGAGGATTTCTCTGTGCGTTTTGCAGGGTCCTTGTTACATCGGGACCATCGGACTTTACGGGGCTTCGGCTCCGATCCCTTGAAGGGGCTGAGGGCGCACTGTGGCATCGACCAGCTGGGAATCGCTCCGGGTCTGCCACTGGAGCTTCGCGCTCCCTTTCATCCTTACAGGACGTCGTGCGCAGGGTTGCTGGGGGCTTGTCGGCTCCGCAGCTTTAACGGCAAAGGCGGGACTCTGGCAATCGCAACAGAAATGCTAGAGCCACGGGGAGAGAGATCGATATCTTACGCCTCCCTTAGTTAAAGCCGTTCTCCTCAGCCACCTTATTGGGAGTCGGCTGTCAGTAGGAGCTGTGGCGATCGAGCGGCTGCTCTCGCGCTCCCCCGACTCCGCCCCGGCCTTTTTTTTCCT
>QLTV01001458.1:1224208-1237053 GCA_003457575.1 Thermophis baileyi | reverse complement strand
AAAAGAGGGAAAGGGAAGAAGAAAGGAAAGGAAAGGAAAAGAAAAGAAAGGAAAGGAAGAAGAGGAAAGGAAAGAGGGGAGGAGAGGGGAGGGAAGGGACTACAGCTACAGCTCTGGAATATGGGACTGACTTTCCGAACAACATCAGCAAGCTACCGTCAAATAAGCTTCAATTATTTTGTCATAATTACACTAACTTTAATAATTTTGTTACAATTAAAACAACCTTTAAAGATTTTGTTATGATTAAATAAGCATTTACGATTTTGTTATAATTAAATAAGCATTTATAATTTTGTTATATTAAATAGGTGCATTTCATATTAATAAAATGGAAGTTCTCTGATCATTATTTTACAAATGTATTTATCTTTTTTTAAAAAATTCATATTAGTGGTCTGCGGGACTTAAAATTATGAATTAGGGTCCGTGGGATTTAAAATTATGAATTTGGTGGTCCACGGGATTTAAAATTATGACCTTGGTGGTCCCTGAGGTCCAAAAGGTTTGGGGACCCCTGCTTTAGGAACAACTCACGAACTCTGTGATGGTTTCATCTTCAGGATCACTAAATACTAGAGATGAGCAAGCATTATTAGACCAATGATGAAAAAGGAAATGTTGAGATATAATATTCTCTACTTGCTTTCCTCATGTTATTCCGTTTTTATTCTTTTTAAAGAATAAATGACATTTGGAACTATAATGATGCTTTTTTAAAAAAATTATTACACATCATTTAACATCCAAATAGGATACAGAAAATTGATTGATTGACACTGATTTCACAGCAGGTCACACCTACCTAATAAGGAAGCTTTATTTAGCCTGGGTTTTAGGATGAAGCGTTTGGACAGTTACACTAATTCTTTCCCCATAAAATTCTCCCTTTCCTCCTACAGGTAATCCTCATTTTACAATGATTCATTTAATGCTGTTCAAAGTTACAACAGCACTGAAAAAAGTGACTTTGGACCATTTTTCACACTTATGATCATTGCAGCTTCCCCATGGTTATGTGATCAAAATTAGGACACTTGGCAACTTGTTCATATTTATGATGGTTGCAGTGTCCCTGGGTCATGTGATCACTTTTGCAACCTTCTGACAAGCAAAGTCAATGGGAAAGCCAGGTTCACTTAACAACTATGTTACTAACTTAACAATTGCAGTGATTCATTTAACTGTGGCAAGAAAGGTCATAAAATGGGACAAAACTCATTTAACAAATGTCTCACTTAGCAACAGAAATTTTGGGCTCAATTGTGGTCATAAGTCAGGGACTATCTATAAATTTCTGCTGGCCCAGTAAGCTGGTTGACTAAATTTCTTGAGATTCCAACCCTCCTCCTTTTTCATCCGGGCTTGTGATAGGCAATAGCCAACTTGCAGGTCATATACTCCGTATGGAGAACAACCAAATTCCCAAGATGGCAATGAGATGGACCGTCCCCCAATGTCAAATGACCAAAGGACACCCTCGAAATACATGGTGAAGAACATTTATAGACAACTTCAAGAATCTAAACAGGGGAAGACGTCTCCCAAAACCGAAAATACTGGAGATCCCTTGATGCCCAATATGATACATAGCATGGGAGAATCTAATGCTCATGCTAAAAAAACATAAGCTGGTGAAAAGAGACGAGGAGGAGGAGGTGGGCAGTTTTGCAAAGATCTGGGATTTCATTCTCACATAAAAGTACTGTCACAAAATAAAAGCTTACTAACAGGTTACTTTCAGGAATGCCTAAAATAGTAGCCACACTCAAATAGAATGAAATGTTTTATCAGCTGCTCCCTTTAAATCTAGTCAAGATTGTGTCTTTCTATGGCACGGAAGATAATTTGCAAGACACAATCAAGACAGGGTCACACAAGCTCCTCATGTGCTATATAAATCAGACTTTTAATCCACCTTCTAGCTTCTGGGTGAAAAACCCAAGCATATTTTTGGCTACTTCTCTCACGTTTTTAACTGTGTTCACTAAGCCAAACTATTGAAAAAGAAATATCTGATTTCTAATATCAGATGCCAACATGCCTAATATGTAAGCTTGTATATTTTAAATTCTAACCCTTGAGGAATTCTAGAACTTCAAAATGAAAACCACGGATATTTTAGTTGCCCTGGAAAAACAGGAGCAAACAGAAGTTATGATTTATGTATCACTAGAAAAGAGTTCTGCCTGAGCACTTGCTAGAGTTGAACATAGGAGGAAATCATATTGAAGCAGCATCTATCTCTGTACAAAATCCTAGTATTAAGGTTTCACATATGCTCATTTGTGATACTTGATCTACAACAATAATAAACTCTAATACAGGTCCACAAATGTGCATAATTGTAATTATTATTGCGTCAATGGAGGCTTGAGGTTGCATAAATGGAGGTCCGGGTTAATATTACCCGTTATTTATGGTCAGCAACCAATGGGAGAATTAGGTCACTGATGTTTCTCTTCCTGCTGGATTTTTGCTTTGGGCAAAACATAAATCCTGAACTGCCCTTGGAACGTTTATGCTGCAGTTACAAATTCATTAAATATTCATAACATGTCAAGTGCAAATACATCTTAAATTTTTAAAAACAAACCATGAGGTCCAAATGCAGTTTGGATGGGGTAATGAACTTTTTTATAGAAACAAAATTAGCTTTACGCTGGACCAAATCCATGGAGCAATTTATCCAGCATTCTGTTCTATAAATTGTTCCTATTCACAAAAGTCTGCCAGCAGCACTTTCAACTACAACTTATACCTTCAGGAAACACAATTGATATAATGCATATTCTTACAAATATTAGAGCTCTGTATAGCCACAGTATGAATGCAAGAGCTGAATAATGACATAGCATGTAACAGTCTGACTCTCTCAAATGTTATTTTCTATAATTAGCTCTTCTGTAGACAAAAGCTTGAAATTATAAGGTAGAAACTGAAATGTGCATTATATGTATGAGTGTAAATCTGCATTTTTGATTTAAGTGTAGTGACATTTACTATAATCCTTGGATGTAACATAGATTTAGCCAATTGTAGAAACAAAAATAGATTTGTCTGACAAATCATCTTTTGCTAGATGTTGTCCTATAATATGATCAGCTTTCCCATTTCAACTGAGAATGACCGCCTAATGGTATAAGAAAGACAGCTAAATAAAATATCATTACTGTAAATAAGCCACAAGTCATTCAAAGTGTAATTAAGTAATAGCTTAACTGTATTCTTTTCAAAGGAAATGCAGACCATAAAAACATAGTCGTGGACTGAAAGTATGCTGAAAGGAAGATTCAGGCTTAGCTGGAAGAACCTTTCATGTCTGTCCCTGACACAAATGTACAATACTTTGAATATAGTGATTGGAAGTTGACACTCTTGTGGTCCCAATATAAGAATATATTAACCACTGGAATTTTTGCCTTTCCAACGTTGCCTAGAAAACTATACAAAAGTATATTTCACTTTTTTAAGCTATAAAGGGCCTCCTGAGTACCTGAGCTTGGCTGGAAAATCTAGATATTTTGTCCAAGATAATATTTCCCAACTGATGCCACCCAAATGTTCATCACTGGTGTCATCCTTCCTAGCCCCTATCCAAACAGCCATGATGACTGAGGATCATTTGTTAGTGTATCTGGAGGGCATCAGAATTGGGCAATTATTTCAAGGAAGAAGAGATTACAAATAAAAATCACAAATTCAGAACCACTGATAAATTAAATTAAATTAATTCTAGAACATATAATACATACCTTCTTGAATTTTTTTTAAAAAGACCACTGAAACCCAAAATGTCTAATACTAATAATACATAAAGACTTATTAGCTGGACTTTAAATTCTTGTCAGACTTGCCAAGACTCCTCTTCATTGCAGCACTTAACAGAGCTGTCTGCTCAAAATTTCAAACCCAACCCATATTTTGAAATAATAAAACAAGCCAAATAAATTTATTTCAAGGTCTATACTTTTATCTCTTCAGCATGTATATCCAAAATAACCACTCACTTAAACAGGTAAGGCTTCAAAAAATTAAACATATGATAAATTGCTCTGAAAAGCAGACCAAAGACAAATAATCTACACCTTAAACTGACCACTTCTGTCCTTAGATACAAAAATTCTAGCCTGCATGCATGAACTGAGATTATCATTTGTATCAAAAGTTCTCAAAAAGGTTGTCAAAGCAAAAGACTAAGACAGATTTGTGATCAATCCCTAAATTAACAGCACAATTCTATGGATATTCATTTGAAAATAAGTCTAACTCTCAGTGGGATATATAACCAGAAAGTGTAAGCCAAATTGGTCAAAGTGTGGGGCATCTAACTAAGGAGTTGTTTGTTCTTGAGACTCATATGCAGAATTACAGTATGTAATGGAAAAGGCCTACAGCTCTAAAAGGAGGGAGGGAAACTGCCTTTTAAATTGTATAAACATAAGCCTCTGATTTCCATCAAATTCATGGAAGAGCAGAGGGTTGGGAATTCTGCCTAAAAATTTCAGAATGCTCTCTTTCCCCATGTCTTCACCAGCTGGGATATAAAGTTTTACTTTCCTTTTTCAACAGGCAAATGCATGTCCCTTGTACTTCAAATTAAGTCTGGGCCCACCCACCCACATGCACTTGCAAGCATCAATCCCTGATTTGGGGGCTCTTGCTACTAAGTGGCAAGCATCAAACGCCACCCTCACCTGATGCTTGGCAGTCTCCATACCCTCCAGAACTGTCGTCTTGAAGTCCTCCTGCTTGCCCTGTGGAAGGAAAGAGGAGATCTCAGGGACCTTTCTCCATAAGTTCAAGTCATTTGGGGACAGGAAGGCCTGATAGTTGGCGATTCAAGTTTAGAAGTTCACCAACTAATGGAGGGAAAACATTTTCTGAGAATTCCAAATCCTGAAATCTGTCGTGGGGTTCACATACTCTCCAGTCTTCTAAGGCTTCATCCTTGTTGTTGGAACCCTTTGTCAGACTCTTATAGGGAAAAGATATACACAGTATTTTCAGGGCACCTGGTGGGTAAATACGCACGAACCAGTGTATTAACAGTTTATGACAAAATAAAAAAATATACTTCGCATTATAATTAGAAAGACCATTTAGACGAGTAGTCTAACCAAGGGTTTGAAACACCAAGGATTTTTAAAGTCTTGGTTGGGATGTCCTTGGAAACGTATTATTTAAAGGGCCAGAAATCTGATATACTTTTTTTCTTTCCCATAATCTCTTACTTCCTAAGACTGACTTTGTGCACCTTCAAGTACTTAAATGCTACATAACCTTTACTAGAATTCACATTATATACAATGCTGTCGTATTCAAGCATCACTGAATTATCCTACAGTTTTATCCTATCCTTTCCACCTATTCAGAGAAAGAGGCAGGAAGTAAATACACTTGAAGGAAGCCCTAATCTTCCCTCTACTCTCATTTCCACTTTTCACCAATACCGGAAGAAAACAGGTATCTAAATAATGGTGAATACTTCAAGAAATAATTTGTTGAAGCAACTCTGAAGAAGAAATGTTTGGGTTGTTTCAATAAATCAAACTTTCACCTTGCAGGACAGAATACTATTTATTTGTATCACATTTTTATTATTTTTATAAATAACTGGAGGGGGCACACATACCTAACAGACTTTCCTCCTATTTTTCCATAGGCTAAACTGTAAGTATATCTGAAAAAAAAAAACCTTGCACTGCTTCTTCTACCATGTCTTATTTCAGAAGAGAAGACTTGCAAATATAGTTATCTTTCTGCTATATCTTTCTGCACTTTTCTTCTCTAACTTTCTCAAATTTTTATTTGTATTTTATAATATAATAAACCTTAATAAAAAAAATTCCTATGCAAATACAGTTATGTAATTCAGCTATTTATTAGTAGTCTTTATCAAAGCAGTCTTACACTAGAAGTTCCACCCATATGGATAATTTAAGGTCTATCCAGTCTTGTCAGTAGAAGAGACTCAAGGACAGCATCCTTGATAAATACAAGAAACTATCAGGACTGAGCCAGTGATTATGGTCCAGCCAAAACACAATACAACCTCACCCATTTTTGCTGAGTTAAGGGCTATAGAGCAACACTGTTAGCAATAGTTAACAACTATCTTACATTAAGTATACCACACTGTACTGTGTTAATTCATTTTGTCTTGTTATAACAGCCCAAAAAATATATGGTTTCCAGAAACCCATGGAATGTCCAACAGAAGGAAGGATCATTTGGACTTGAACTGTTAATTTCTTTCCCATCAGGACTTTTCAGGAAGCAGAGGCACAATTGGATAAAAGAAAAAGGAGGTTTTTCCACCTGCAACAAGTTGAGCTTCAACAAGAAGCACCAACTTTCTTACTGCCACTTCCAAAAAGCAAATGAAAACAATAGGCAGTAATATATTTCTTTTGCGATAAAGCCAAAAAACAGAAAAAGATAATTTCCCTCTTGTGCCATTAGCTTTCTTTTTCCTCATTAGCAGTAAGGAATTGGGGGGGGGGGAATCCTAACTCAGAGTAAAATAACTTTAAAGAACACATAACCAGCAGAGCCTCCTTACTAAGGGAGAATTAAGAAAAGCTTTCTTCAAAATTTGCCTTATTTTGAAGAAATCTTCCCTCAATTCTTCCCCATTTCCTTTCATCTGCAAAAAGGAGCAACCTATATGGGATGAAACACTTTTTCACATCTGAAGATACAGGGGAAGTTAAAGGTGTTATAGAAAAATGAATTGCTTACTGAAGCTCATCTGTGTCCTATTAAAGTCAACCTTCACGTAGCTATTAAACAGGAGTTGGGGTACAGAAGGGGGACCTAGTGTTAGACAACGGACATAGAAGAAAACAGAAAGGTTATATATGAATGTTATAATATCTAAAAGAGGGGATGCGATAAGGCATGAGTTTTTTAACATTATGTCCCTTTAATGCACACCATACAGTGCTACAGTAGGGACAACGCAAGCAAAGAAATGTGTAAGAAAGAGGGATTGCACAATTAACAGTACTACAAAGGAACAAAAACCTGAGGGAATGGCTAAGACTTGGAAGGACATGGTTGTACAATAGCAAGGTTTCTAATTATCAACAGAGACATGGAATTATTTAATGGATAGATATGACACAGCTGGGAATTCTGCACCCCTCTAAATGTAGATTAAGTATAACTGTATGATCAGCATGGCAAGCAATGAGAGATGATGAGAGTTGTAGCAATTCTCAATCTTGGTAGAGTAAACCCTTTCTGTTGTAGAAAAACAAATTAGTAGATAATCTGTACTGTAGGAAAATTAAGCTTTATACTTCCTCGAAAAACATTAGCATATATCAATTTCCCTTTCAGTTTACAGCAACCTCAGTAAAACATAAAGCTGTATGATTACTGTATAAATAGGAATTAAGAGTACATTGAACTAGAACATATTTTTTCAAATATGACAAGAGATTATTTAATTGCTTAACAGATAATGTAGAGAGATGCATGCTAGAACAATATTTGCGGCTGATTTTTAAATTAAATAACTTTTGTACTGTGCCTTTTGCCCGTCTTTTTCCTTGTAAGACAATTTTAGGTAGAGTTTAACTTCAGGAATGTGTACACTCCTTTTTTCTCAAGATTATGGTTTTGAATTATACACGTACTGATTCTTTGTAACCCACTTGCAGATGAATTTTTTTAAAAAAACATAATTCATTCCATATTTTTGGGTAAATTGCATGTAAATTGCCTTCTTTTGCTGTTGAGGGCAATGCTCAAACTGTGTTTTTGCATGGCTCTTACACTACTTAACTCACGACCAGGGCACTTCACTGCATTTGAATTCAGCTCTCTCTTCCTACATTTCTACATGCTGTTATTTACACTCTCAACAAAATACATTCAAAAGAGTAGTCTTTTGTGTTGTGCAGTTCATAACTTCTCCGATGTTTACTACAAGTTATTTGAAAGTAATTCATCCTATTTCATTTTGCATCCCTTTTCTATGGCAAGATCATTAAAACAGCATTCTTTAGTGTAGCCCTACCACCACTCTCCTTCTTTGCTGACAAAAATAAAAAAGTAGTAGAACCTTTTTCTCTGAACCAGTGTTCTTATACAGGAAGAGATCATGAAATATTTATGGGTCAGAGATATATCCAAAGCTGTTGAATTTCTTTTAATTGAAAGGTTTCCTCTTATTTTGTTGCAATCTAAAAAAAAAAATCACAAAAATGACTATTGGGGGATTGTAACATGTTTTATTCAGATATTCTGGTACAATTTTCTGAACAAATCAAAAGCAGATTTTTGCTATGAAAAATTAACTTATCAAATCCTTGCTGTCCCACCAATCTGTAAAACAATTAAGTCTTACGTGAAGAGATAAATCTGCTTGATGATGCACTTTAAATAAAATTGCTACCCAATATAAAGACCAGTGAAATTTGATTATACCAGTTAAGATTGGTAAGTATCATTACTTGCTATAAAAAGTGGCAAATGATTCAGAAGAAAACAACCAAGAAGCATTCTAAACCTTGTACTAAACTTGTAAATATCTGTGACAAAAAATTGAAAAAATGAGGTATATGATTGTAAGAATGGATCTGAGGGAAGTAATAGAATTTTTCCAGAAGTGAAAATAAAACTTGACTTTGCAGTGGTTAGGGCATTGGATTAGACCTAGAGAAATCCACATTCAAATCCACTAATTGCCATAAAAGCTTTCCGAGTGAATTTGGACTGATCACAGCCTCACAATCCAACCTACCTCACAGGAGTGTTGCTATGGGAAAAAGGAGAGAAGGAAATGCTATGCACACTGCCCTGAGCTCTAGAACAAAAGGAAAGCAATCAATGAAACAAATACTTGGGATCTGGAAAAGGAACACGCATGCTGACAAAGTTTGAAAGATATATTTATACTGATGTATCATAAACAGGCTGACAGCAGAAATAGATTGAAAATAAATGCTAAAGAATGAATAAAGATAAAAACTAGATACCTTGTAGCCTTGAAATTGAAGCCAGTGTACTGTTTTGCTAATTCTGCAGTCAGTAGAAATATTTTTTTTTCAAAAAAATAAGATTATGACAAAGTAGTAAGGCACCAGATGCATTGTAGTCAAAACATTTTTCAAAGACCGACATTGAAATTCCTAATTTAAACTTAAGTTAAACTGTCAATGAAAGTTTCCTATTAGCAGAAACTTATTTGCTTTATGCAATTATTGTGCCTTTTATCTCCAGGTAAAGAAGTGAATTCAAATAAACTAACTGTATAATTCTGTGATTCATACAGTACATAAATTAGCAAATAATGCTAATGTTAAATTCCTTCATAGATAAGCAATTTGGAGATATATCTGCACCTTCAAAATATTCAGGTTTAACTGCGTATTCCCTCTTGCTCTCTCTGAAATATCTACATATGTAACACAGAATACAAAGAACATGGATGAGAATAAGGCAGATCTGGAGTTAATGATAGATCTCTGGTAGGTTTGCAACAGATCAGCAAGAACCCCAATTATTTCCCAATAGCCTGCCCTATATTACACACTGAAATAAGGAGCTTGGGTGACCCTGAAATGAATGTTTATATGAGAAGATTGTATTTATCTACCACCCATATAAGTGCATGTTATAACTGGATTTTCATTTCTGCTATCTTTATAATTGCACTCCTATCAATTGACAAATTTTATTGTCTTTCTGCATCAGAGGAAAACATTCCCAGCACTTAAGTATTAAATAGAAAAAGGATACAAATGATTTCTGGTTCTGAGAACACTGGCAAAAATATCTAGCAGCAAAAGCCAAAGCTTGCATCTCTTAAGAATAGCAACACAAACGCCTAGCACAATTCAGCAAATTAAGATTGAAAGTTAGAGAATATATAGATTAGAAATGCTACCAAGCCATGTCTCTTCCACAAATAATAGTCAAGAAACACAAAACTAATCTTTAACCTACTTACACAACCCCAAATACACTTAAACAAACTGGCTTGTTATCTAATTTTATAAAGTTCATTCATTACTCCAAGTGGATCTATTCAACAATCCAAGAATGGCTAAACCTGGATCTATTCAACTGTCTAAAACCAAACTGTGGTATCTACTAAATTATACCTTTTCATCTGATGCCATCTTCTTAATTGAAACAATTCCAGCCATGTGCCATGCAAGATTAACTGTGTTTTTTAAAAAAGGCAGATGTCAACTCCTTTTCCATAAGGCACGACACAATGTTAATACTATACTGTACATGTAGTTGGACCTTAGGAAAACAAGATGCTAGAAACTTTCCTAGCATGCAGGATGACTCTTTCTCTGAAACAGAAATATCTGGTCATTATTTAATAGAGTGCAGAGGGGAAAAAATTATAAGCAGTTCTCACAAAAATTTAACTTGTTTTATTTACAAAATCAAGACTATATAAGTCCTAGTTGCAAAACAAGTGAACCATTATACTAAACAATGTCCAATAATTCTAACTTGCTGAGTAACTAAAATATGATAACGTGCAGTACTTAAAAGATATAGCTGACTATATTTAAAGAGAAAAAAGGAAATCAATAGAAATAACCTTTTTTCTTTGTTTCACAGCAAAGCCTATGGTGAACTCAAGGATTAGGGGGTATGCCTCTCTGTGCTGGCCTGAAAAAAACACATATATATCAGGAGTAAAATAATTGTTGCATTGCTGGATGGGGATCTTCCACTCACCAGATGGTTCTTCCGGCTCACTTTCATTCTCTTCCTCAGGAGGTGGAGGAGGAGGGGGAGGCGGTAGCTTTTTCTCTTTTTCTGCTTTAGCATTTCTTTCCTCCTCAGAGTAATACTCATCTTCAGAAAGATTAGCAAGGCTCTCATCCATTTCTCTGTATTCCACCTGTAATTGGAGTTGGCCAGAAAAAAAAATGTTGACCGATCAAGTAAATTGCTGCGGGAGAGGTGATTAATACCAAAAAATATGAATGCAAATTGTATTGAATAAACTGAACAGGCTTCAAATTAAAGATGCAATGCATCATAGAAAAAGTCACAGAGTTATCTGTATAAGATTATCTAACCCTATGATGTGTTCTGGAAGAAATCCACAGTCATTACAGATTCCAAAGCAGGGCAAGAGAAATTATTTCGTAATTTGATTACAAATTCAAAACTGTTCAATACCAGTGTTTTTTGATATAGAATTTGATTTCATTCCACAATTATATGCAAATTCAATATTCTATACAATTTGGAAATATTTATTCAAAACCATGTTCAACAGCAGTTTAATTTTAGGACCGGGGCTTCATATTATGAAAGATAATATACACAGCCACTCCCTTCTCATGTTATATTATCCATTGTCATACTCTCACACATTCTACCTCACATTCACAACTAAGCTTTACCCTCAAACCTGGCACAGAGGAAAACTGGTCAGAAATCATAAGAGATATAGCACAAGATATCAAAAGAATATGGAATTACATAATTTCTCAGAGCTATTTCAGTAATTTTGCAAATAGAGTCATATTTCTCTTCCTAGGAAGAGAAGAATTCTAGAAGCTCCCAAGTTTTTCCCCCCTATCCAAATAATACACATTCTGTAAGATATTTTGCAAATGGCAAAAAAAAAAAGAAAGAAAAAGAAAAAAAAAAAAAAAAAAAAAAAGGAACATGGAAGAAAGGGATAGGAAAGAAGGAAGGAAAAGGAAAAAGAAGCCTCGCAAACGGAGCTCCAGAAGAAAAGACACTCAAACAGAACTTCAGAAAAAAAGCCTCTAAAACAAAACTTCAGAAAAAAAAGCTCCTAACCCCCAAATAAAAAAAAAAAACATCAAAAAAAATATTTAGAAAAAAAAAAAAAAAAAGAAAGAAAAAGAAAAAAAAAGAAAAAAAGAAAAAGGAACATGGGAAGAACAACTGTATCATGACTCCACCCATAAAGCGATTAAGTTAAAGAAGAATCCAAGAACTAAAAAAATCCTACCCCACTGTCCGCCTCTTTAAGAGCTTGGGACATTAAAGGATTTTAGAATGGGTATGTAGCAGGCCAGCCCCCCCCCCACAAGGCAGAAATAGCTTTGGGGAATGCAATACAATTTTTATATTGAGCAAACATAAAATTTGCTTTAAGTGAAATGTGGTTTATAGCCCTTTGAAAATTTAAACTGCAAAAAAAGTCTTTGGAAACCATATAAGCTTTCAACACTAAGCTTTCGAATATCAAGTTTTACTACTGCTACATAAGCTTTCAATCATTTCAATACTAAGAAAATAAAACAAGTTTATCTCTGTCTAGGCTAGGCCAGGGAATGCCACTTTTATTTAAAGCTCTTCTCTTGCACGGAGTGGTTTCTAAGAAATACATTATGAGGGAAAATATCTGCAGACTAATGGCAGGGGCTAAGAAAGTCCTATGCCTGATTCAAGATGAAATGCCGTTCTCCCGCCCATTTTGCCCTCACAACAACCCTGCAATGCAGGCCTGCCTGAAAGGTCAAGATGAAGGTCACCAAAGTACCACCCATCCGCCCCATCCTATTTTTATATTTCGAGCCGGGGAGAGGAGTTTCAAGAAAAGGGGCTTGGCGAGGAGGTCGGCCTGAGGCGACCATGACCTCCGCTCTTTTCCCCCCGGGAGCGCCTCCCTCAGGCAGGCTAAGCCCAGGGGGAGATCCTGAACTCGGCACAGCAACCCACCTTGGCCCGTTTCCGGCGGCTGGTCCTGCGGCCCTCGGGGGTCTCGGCGATGCCGGTCGTTTCGGAGCCCACGGCGGGGCCGGGGCCGGCGGGAGGCGGCTCGGATAAAGCCCCGGGAGGCGAGGCGCGCGGCGGTTCTTTCTTACGGGGCGTGCGCT
>QLTV01001458.1:1213976-1224112 GCA_003457575.1 Thermophis baileyi | reverse complement strand
CGGGGCCTCCGCGGCGGCCACTTTCTTGCTCGACGACAGCATCGCCTCAGCCGGAGGGACAAAGGCAACTCCGCTCGGAGGAGGCCGGGCGCGCCGGAAGCCCCGCCCCCCCGCGGCGCGGGCTACGTCACCGCCCTTCTAGCCCCGCCCGAAGCCGGTTCCTCCCTGGGAGAAACGGTCGGGGAAGCGGCCGGGAAGTGGAGAAACGAGGGGGTTTGTCCCTTCGCGCGCGCCGTAGCCTCCGTCCCAGGTAAATGCAGCACGTGCAAAGCCGTGGATTGCCAAATTGCCGCTGCACCTGGATGGATGAGGACGGGAAACCAAAGGATTTAGGTGCTTTTTTTCAGGAGGCAACTGGACTTTTTTTTCTTTCTTTGAAGACGTTTCGCTTCTCATCCAAGAAGCTTCTTCAGCTCTGACTGGATGGTAGTGGGGAATGGAAGGACTTGTATCTATGAAATAGCTATGCAATGTGGGAACACCCTTCGAATGGTGTGGGAGTATGAACGGATTTTCAGAAAGGTTGCAGACTACAGGAACCATTAAGCACTACTCAGGTGACCCTGAGGACACAGATAAACCTCCAAGTGCTTCAACGATCTTCAATAATGATGCAAATAACCAACTGTCTGCACGGAATATAAATCCTTCCATTCCCTACTATCCTGTCAGAGCTGAAGAAGCTTCTTGGATGAGAAGCGAAACGTCTTCAAAGAAAAAACAAGAAAGTCCAGTTGCATCTTGAAAAAGGACCTCGGGGACAACCACGACCTGGATGACTGAGAATCTCTAGACTTTTAGTGCAGTATTTCCCAACCTTGGCGACTTGCAGATACACGGCTCCCAGAATTCCTCAGCCAGCATGCAAGTTTTACAGTCGTCCAGGTTGAGAAACACTGGTTTAGTGCTTGAGTAGCAAAGGGACGACTGTGAATCCAGAGACAGCACACGATATACTTCTCAAATATTTGTGTTAAAAAATATTTTCTACATTGGTTCATTTTAAGGATTATGTTAGGATATATTCATTTTGGATTGGTTCCCCCCCCCCCCGCCCTGGGAAAACCAGCAACACTGTATGAAATACGGTAATAGTCTTGAATGGGTGACATCCACTCACTCTCCTTACAGTAAAAGTTTTTATTACAAACTTGGCTTTAATAGACATCCTTTCTAATATTAAACCTTTGCCTGTCTACTTTCCCCTCAACAGATTCATTACAAAAGCCTCCAAACAGAAAAAGACTCTCCTGTCTTAAGAGACTTTCTTGGAAACAGATACAATAGGGAGGCTGAAATCTTAATCTGGAATGTGTCAGCTTCCCATTTTTATATGGAAAGTAGGATAGAATAGAATAGAGCTGAAAGGGACCTTCTAGTCCAGCCCCCTGCTCAAGCAGGAGACCCTATACCATTTCAGACTGGCTGTCCAGTCTCTTCTTAAAAACCTCCAGCGATGGAGCACCCACAACTTCTGAAGGCAAGCCCTTCCACTGGTTAATTGTCCTCACTGTTGGGAAGTTTCTCCCTAATTCCAGGTTGCTTCTCTCTTTGGTTAGTTTCCAACCATTGTTTCTTGTCCTGCCCTCTGATACTTTGGAGAATAATTTGACCCCCTCTTCTTTGTGGCAGCCCCTCAAATACTGAAATACTGCTATCATGTCACCCCTCATTCTTTTTTTCTTTAGACTAGCCAGACCCAAAACCTGCAGCCGTTCTTCATATGGTTTAGTCTCCAGGCCTTTAATCATCTTGTTGCTCTAAGACAGACAACAAAAACCAAGGGGATGTCTGTAGGTATACCGACACCTTATGTGGTATTTGGGACACCCAGAAAACCACATTGCAATTATTTGCTACCAGGAAAAATTAGGTACAGGAGACAAGGCAAACCAAATTCCAAACCATTGTAATAGTAATATACATAGGACACATAACTAAGGTATATATAATTTGTAATTTATTTTCTGTTTATTTTCTGTTTCCCCTATTCGGGGAAAGAGGTGTTTTCATCACCCCTGTAATTTCGTTGCAGATAAGAACTTGAGCCGTGGAAGAAAGTTCCACTGTTCCCATCCGGATAGCGATTGGGTTTAGAAATGTCAAATCCCAAAAATTATTTTTCAGATCTTTATCCTCCAGCCCTGCCACAGATGAGTAAGAGTTTCCCATACTGTCTAAGAACATCTGGACAAAGTGCTTAAAAGGTACAAAAGTCACATTCAAAGCTTTCACAGATTCAAGCATGGACATGTCGGTTGTGACAAATTATTTTTCCTTTCAAGCATGGCTTTGTGATTAAGATAAATGTTACACGTTACATTTCTCCCTCAACTCCTGATTACAATTCATTTGTTAGTCAGAAACAGGACTTTGGGGAGGTCGTTTCAAATCAAGTGAACAGCGCATAGAGCTATGCAGGATGCTGTGTTTAGGAATGAAATGGGTATACTTCTTTTTTAAAAAAAAAACAACAACAACCCAGACACTCGATTTGGGGAGAGTAGGTTTCTCCTCTGGGCCTCCTCAGTTCTTTTCCCTCAGTCCTGTTTAGTTTCCTTCAGTGCTTGAAGTCTTTCTAACAGTGGAGGGTGAGAATAATGCCACATTGAAAATAACCAGTCTGAAACGGGGAATCCCAGGTTATCTTTGTTCAACTTGATCAATGCAGAATACAAATCTTTTGCCTTTCCGAGTTTCTTGGCAAATGCATCGGCTTGAAATTCAAATCGCCGACTTAATACAGTCAAGCAAAAGGAAAGCACCTGCAGTGGAAAAGAAAGAGGATGACACGGGATGAAATTTCAGAATGAGTTTCACAGTCTTTCAGAACCACTTCTCCAAATCTCATCAAACCTTCCGAAGTCTAAAAGGTAGGAGGAAGTAGGCCACATTTGGGATTAATTCTTAAGTACATATATTTGTTTACAGAAAGGAACTAGCTCTCTTTCCTTCCTGTCAGGCCCCAGATGCCACCCTCCCAAAAAAATATTACAAAGAGTGAAAGAAGTCACCTTAATGAGTTTGACTATAATATGGAAGATGGAAAGGTTTTGGAAAACCTCAGAGAAGAACCTCTGGGAGAGGGATGAGAGGCGGAAGACTTCCTGTGTTTTTGTAAGCGTCCTTCCTAATCAGAAGGAAGTCCTGGGAGAAACTGTCATGCCCCCCAACAAGAACTGACAGCGAGTGATATGGCAGCTCCGTTGGCCTTGGAGGAAACTGGGGAAGGGCAGAGTCAGGCCAGGCCAGGCCATTCGGAATTAGCAAGGCCTGCAGGCAGGGAGGAACAGAGCTCAGCCGAGGAGCATGAACCACCCCCTTCCGATGCAAGGGCTTGGAGAGTGCAGAGGAGGCGGGATCAGCTCAGATGGAGGAGTCCACTCAAGAGGAGAGTGCCCCGCCCAGCTTCACCAGGCACACCTGGGGAATGAGACTTAAGGAGACGCTGTGGGGAGGGGCATTTGTCGGGAACAAACACTGAATTCCTGGAGTGTTGTGTGCCGACGTTTGAACTTGCCAAGAATCCTTGCATTCCTGTGTGGCGTTCTGGACTGATTATCTGGATCTGTTGCTCCCTGAACTCCTTGCTTTATTCTTGTTTTGCTCAATAAATTTGGGATTTATTGCCGTGCAGCCTTGGTGCAGACAGTGCTGGGCTGGACTAATTGCAACCAGAGGCTGTTTGAGGTTTGTTTGGGGAGATTTGGAGCACTAAAAGGGCCAGTTTGAACTGCCAGCTGTTTGTGTTATCTCTGTGCCGTGCCCTGGGTCATCACAGAAACATTTCTGGGAAGACCAAAGTTCTGGAGGGAGAACTAGGAACAGAAAAGTCCACTTCCTCGTCTCCTTTCATGGGAGGATGCTAGGATCCAACCCATTTATACAATCTGTAACAGTAATTTAGGAACCAAACTTTCCACACGGAAATCCAGGCAACTTTGCCAGGAAAGCAAACTCCCATCAGTTGAGCAAAGTGCCAATCAAAACTGAAGTTTACCTCATTGTAAGGTGAGAAAATAAACTGAAAGATGATCAGCAAGCCTATCAGGGTAGGCTGGGTTTCGTAGAATCCAAAGGCAGCAAAAAGCTCCTTTCGACCAATCAACACCGCAAATAAGAAGAAACATAAGAAGGAGTTCATCTGAGAGAAAAACAAGACAGTGGGTGTTAGGAACTGTTAACCACCTTGAATGTTATACTAAAAATGATCTATAATAAATGAGTTGGGCATTCAGAAGGAAACAGTAGCACATTGCAGCTGAGGTGATTGGGTTGGTTTTGGCAAGTTGAGTACACAAAGGTATGAAGGTGCATTGAACAGGTGATTATTAATAACTAATCTTTCATTTTTATCTTCTCATATCAAGGCTGGATATCACATGCTGGGTAACACAAGAGGGAAGTGGGTGTTACATCCTTTATATCCTGCCTGCATGGATATACTCCTGGAACAACTGGTTGGCTACCACAGGCATTGAATGCTGGACCAGAGAAGTATTTGGCCTGGTCTACCACAGCTTTTTCTGAGTCTGCAAAGACAGGAACCTCTCCTATTGGAATGCACACTTCTATGGATAAAGATATACCATTTTATAGAATGTGGAAGCATTCCCAAATTCCAGAGGGACTTTTTCTAATTTGTTTGGCTATGCACCTCACTCAGAGCCAGCAATCTTTCAGGTTGTTCTATTGCAATCATTTCTATACGACAACCAAGGCAGGTTAAAACATAAAATGGAAGTTACAAATAATAAATAAAAGCAACCTCTCTTCAGCTCTGATCCAGTCCCCTGATACCTACCGTACACTTCTCTAGGGTAGCTTTTATAACTTTTAAAAAAAGGTTAAAGATTCAGATTTCCTACGTAATGTGTCATTTAGTCTGTTTTAACAACATTGCCCAAATCTTGTACTGTATATCTCCTCATTCCATTTTTTTTTCAATTATACAACAGAGATATAAGAAAGCAGAAAGCAAGCAGAAAAATGGAACCACTTTATTTTCTGAGTGAATAGTAACAGTAGATAGGTGCCCAGTTATTTCTTACATACCTGACTAATGACAATATTTTTAATGGTGTGGCCAAGTTTCCAGTGTCCCAACTCATGTCCCAGCACAGCCAAAACCTCTTCATTTTTGCAACCTTGCTTCTTACTCTAGACATGTGGAGAAAAATATAAATCCATCTCTTTAACTTGCGGGCATGCACACACAAATACGAATGGCTAAGACATAATGTTCTTGTTTGGATTACCAGGTCTAGGTGGATTTTTAAAAAGGATTTTAATGGGGCAAGACCTAAGATGCTCATAGCTCCTTTAAAAATGGGCTAAATAATTACTTTCGTTTAGAAGTGAAAGTTGAATTGAACAGGTCCATAAAACTCTGTTGAACTAGCTATTTTACCACTTAAAACTACACTTCTCCAAACCCAGGCCAAAATTGTCAGCTGTATCCAGTCTGTTGTCTTTTAATTGGCCATGACTCTTATGATTCCTACCAATCATAAAAGGTATAACTAAGGCACAAAAGGTATAGCCTTCAGCTAAGAAAACACTGCCTACCCTTGTTGTACACACAAAGGTAACTTTCTGCAAACTCAGGACTGGAGTAGAAAGCAAACAAACAAACAAACGTGTGTGTGTGTGTGTGTGTGTGTGTGTGTGTGTGTGTGTGTGTTATATATCGATACACCCACATACCCACGTTATCTATATATCCAAATAGATATCCAAAAATAATCAACCACATTGAAATTTGTTTCTTGGCAATTCATTATCACTTTAGCTTTAATAACCAAAGATTCAGTGTGTGCATGCTTGTTTTCCTCTTAACTGCTGCTTGGGCTTTTCTTTTAGGCAACCTATCTTTGTTATCTGGAAACTTTGGATCAGGTCTGTCAATAATAACAACATAAATCAGGGCTCACTTTGGTTTTAGCCTTTGTCTCGGGTCCTCCCTCATTTCCTCCAGCTACCTGCGTGTCCACACCAGGCTCTTCAGAATGCTCTTTGTTAAGGGCGGAATAATCTTCCAGGAGAGTGTCAAACAACACAATACGTTTGTTCTTGAAGAAACCATAGAAATAAGCATTGCTATGGGAAGAACGTTTGGAGCCTGGGGAGAAAGAGTAGGGGAAAATTCAGACATATTACAGCATTCTAGATTTTATGAGGACTTAAGAGTATTCGGCTTTCAGCATCAGCTAGTGCCTCCTGTTAAAGACCAGTAAACTTGCCTGGGTATGAAACCGTTCACTTACTCCAGATGCACACAACTGGTGACCCAACCACATGGACTATAGTGCAACTGGAAAGGTCTGAAATCAAGTTTAGCATCCAGCATAGCTTTAAGGTTGAGGGCTAAACAGTCAAGCTGTGTAGCTGCAGCGAATAGTTTCCATGAAGCATGGAGAAAAGTGGCACAGGCAGAATAAGATATAAACATCATGCCTGTCTTCCCTTGTGGGACTTCATGAAACCATCCACCTAGATCAGGGCTGCCAAACTCCCAGCCCGCAGGCCGGATGCGTCATGTGCTGGCTACGCCCATGCCCAGTTTAGCGAAGGGGGAAAAAGTCTCGATATGTCACGTGATGCGCCGTGACGACGCGAGTTTGACACCCCTGACCTAGACACTGAGCAGGATCAAACTGCTTAACCCGAGGAAGGAGGCGGCACTGTGTGCCAGCAAACTTTGATGGTGACTGTAGAGCATCCTTTCTATACCAGGGGTCGGCAACCTTAAACACCCAAAGAGCCGCAAAGGTCCTAACTGGAAGCCCCCTGTTCAATTCTGGAGCTGACTGGAAATCTGGTTCCCCCCACCATAGAGTCTCCTCCTAGCACGGTGTCCTTTTTCCTCTGCTGACCGGAAGTCTGGTTCCCCCCCCCCATAGAGTCTCCTCCTAGCACGGCGTCCTTTTTCCTCTGCTGACCGGAAGTCTGGTTTCCCCCCCCCCCCCATGGAGTCTCAGTCTCCTCCTGCGCGGCGTCCTTTTTTTTCTACCTGTCCTAACCGAAAGCCCTATCAATTGTGGAGCCAACTGGCAACAGGGAGCCGCAGCAGAGGGATGAAAGAGCCACATGTGGCTCCAGAGCCGCGGGTTGCTGACCCCTGTTCTATACCAACAGAGCGAAGGACCATCTTGGCAACATTGCAAACCTTTAATGTGACTGTGAGGTTTCAAGCACTTCAAGCACTTAAGGTAACTCTCCTCAGTCTGGATGCCCTCCAGATAAGCAGACTTCAAATCCCAGAATTCTCAGTAGCAGTCAAACCCATCTAGAGGACACCCAGACTGGAGGAAGCTGGGTTAAGACCTAGACGTCCAGCCTACATAGTACCAGTTCAAGGGCTGAGATTTGTTGCAGATACTTGTAAGGCTTATACTGCCAATGTTGAAGTGCTCTGAACATTACTGCTTGATTATTGTTATAATCACTAGATTTGGACAAGTCAGGATGCTGAGTCAATTCCCCGCTTTATTATATGCTCAGCTGCAAAGTAATGGGCTAAGATCCCAGGAAGCACACCTGGAGGAATTCATGTTCTTCCTTTATGGCTGCAGCAGGTTTCCATGGTCAGCAAGCTAAGGCTGCCTCCCCAATTTCAGAAAACCAGTGTAGTTTGGCAATACAGGTAGTCCTTGACTTATGACCACAATTGAGTCCAAAAATTCCATTGCTAAGCAAGGCAATTGTTAAGTGAGTTTTGCTCCATTTTACAACCTTTCTCGCCAGAGTTGTTAAGTGAATCACTACAATTGTTAAGGTAGTAACACAGGGGTGAAATCTACTTACCTTCCCTACTGGTTTGGAAGTGCGCGTGCTGCTCGCGACGTCACATCTGATTTTTGACCCACTGCGCATGCGCAGAAGGCTTTGCGCATGCGCAGAGGGTTAAAACCAGGAAGTAACCGACGTCCAGGCAGGTGGGCGGAGCCTCACGCTGCCACCGCTACTGGTTCTCCGAACCACACGCTGCCGCCGCCGCTACCGACTCGCGCGTGCCGGACAGAACTGGGAGGATTTCACCACTGCATTAACACCATTGTTAAGAGAATCTGGCTTTCCCCATTGGCTTTGCTTATCAGAAGGTCGCAAAAAGGGATCACATGACTCTGGGACACTGCAACCGACATAAATACATGCCAGTTGCCAAGTGAATTTTGAACCCATGATCACCGTCGTGTGAAAAATGATCATAAGTCACTTTTTAAAGTGCTGTTGTAACTTTGAACAGTCACTAAATAAATGGTTGTTAAGTCAAGGCCTATCTGTCTTCAGAATCTATTCTCTATGAGAGCACTCTATTCTCATACCTTCCACAACGTAAACTTTGGTGAGCGGGAAGTCTATATCCTTTGCCATTGCCTCGATCTCCTGCTTGAGCTCTCCTTCAGGAAGTGGAATGAATTTGTCAAACAACGGAGCAATATAGTCAGCATAAATTGTGACAAGAACCTAGAATGGAGCAAAAGGACATTATCAGTGAAGTCATAATTATTTTATTGGATTTTATTGGTGCTGAACTAGAAAAAAACCCACAGGGGACAATTTTTTTTATATAGTGACTGAGGTAAGAGTTTTACATGCACAAAGTTGGAAGAAACATCGATAGCAGAGGATTGGATAATAAAATTGATGGAGCTCATAGAAATGGCAAAGCTGACCAGTTTGGTCCAGGGAAAAAGCAATTAAGGCTGTTTTAAAAAGTGGAAGCCTCAGAATGGAGCTTTTGCTGAAAGAAGGAAAGACTGAATTGACGATTTAGGAGGGAGGAGAAAGAATAAGATGGCCCTTATTAAACAGAAAGGAGGAAGTCAACATTCTGCATTTTCTTTCTTTTTCACTTTTCACCCTTTTTTTTATTCCTCATCCCTTTCTCATTTTTCTTTTCATTTTATTGTACTTAAAACAGACTGCTGTTTTTCTCTAATTAATCAAGAGGGAACTGCTGGACATTTGGCATTCATGCAGAGGACAAACTTTGCTATATTTAGCCACCCTTTCTTGCAAGCTGCTCTGCATCTCCTTCAAGAGTAGCACATACTTTCAGTGTTTCAATTTTTACAATAATTGAGGCACACTTAGGATTGTGTAATACTTTCACAACCAATTTCCTCAGATTTCTATATATATATATATATTTTAAAAAAAGGAAAATCACTATCATCAAAGGGATAAAGAGCAAAACCTTAACAGCGGAGACCATTCTTGAATAATTCTAAACAAAACATTTGGATGTTGTGAACTCACCAAGGAAACAACTAAAGTGAAAAGCCAGGCATAGATGAAGAAATAGTCTCCGCCTATTTTGATGATATAAAGGAGGAGCGAGGTCACCGGGAGGAGAATACACTGTGTCACAACGAACTTCTTGATGGCATCTTTAAAAAAGAATCCCAGGGTCTATTAAAGAGAAGTGTACATAATAAGCTGGGGGGGGGAGAAATCTGAAATGGACTCCACAAATACCACGAATTTTACATTGCGTGCACCTCAGTTACATTTCAAAATTGTCCGGCTATTTTGCCGAGACAGCTAAAATTGACAGAACATAAAAAACATCCCTTTTATTTTAATTTACTGCACCTGTGCATGGTTTTGCCAATTGCACAGTGGCAGATAGGACAGCGCTCCAGAGGGTTAACATCATTGCCCAGAGGATCACTGGTTGCCCTCTCCCCTCTTTGGAAGAGCTCTATAGCCCCCGCTGCCTTAAGAAAGTTCAAAACATTCTTAAAGATCCATCTCATCCTGGGCACCCCCTTTTTTTTTTTTAACTATTACCATCTGGCAGACGGTACAGGATAATAAAAACAAGGACAAATAGGCTGAAAAACAGCTTCTATCCCAGAGCAGTAACTATATTGAATTCTACTGTATAGTGCAATATTAATGCAATATCAGGGGTTTTCAATTCAATTGCATAGAAGGTGAAGGATGTGTGTTTTTGTTATTTTTACAGTTTTCTTATGTATAATAAGAAAGAGAGCCGAGGTGGCGCAGTGGTTAGAGTGCAGCACTGCAGGCTACTTCAGCTGCCTGCTAGCTGCAGTTCGGCGGTTCAAATCTCACCGGCTCAAGGTTGACTCAGCCTTCCATCCTTCTGAGGTGGGTAAAATGAG
>QLTV01001458.1:1182378-1207359 GCA_003457575.1 Thermophis baileyi | reverse complement strand
AGGCAGGATCAGGAATGGGGGGGGGAGCAGCCTAACTGCCTGTTGATGGCAAAAGGCAGGATCAGGAATTGGGGGGAAGGAAAGGGGCCTACCTGCCTGTTGGTGGCGAAAGGGGGGAACAGGGATGGGGGGGGGGGAGGAAAGCAGCCTAACTGCCTGTTGGTGGCAGAAGGCAGGATCAGGAATGGGGAGGAAAGCAGCCTAACTGCCTGTTGGTGGTAAAAGGCAGGATCAGGAATTGGGGGGGAAGGAAAGTGGCCTACCTGCCTGTTGGTGGGCAAAAGGCAGGATCAGGAATTGGGGGGGAAGGAAAGCAGCCTACCTGCCTGTTGGTGGGCAAAAGGCAGGATCAGGAATTGGGGGGGAAGGAAAGCAGCCTACCTGCCTGTTGGTGGGCAAAAGGCAGGATCAGGAATCAGGAATTATTATTATTATTATTATTATTATTATTATTATTATTATTATTATTATTATTATTCTTGGGATGGTGACATTGTTTGGTAGGTGGCGTTCCTTCTTTTGAGAGCGGGGCATTGGAATTTCATTTTAATGTGTGCTGCAGTGTATACGGATAAATGACAATAAAGGTTATCTTATTATTGTTACAGGCAGAGAGAGCTCTAATAGATGTAGGATAACAATTTCTCAAGATTAGCTGGAGTATAGTTTCTGTTGTGGCTTGCCCGAGTCCCGCGCAGCCGCCCATGGATCCAGAGGACCAAGAGCCGACTGTGGCATGGCAATATCGTCCTGTGTACCTGGCACCTGGGTCAGATACCGAGGGGGACTCAGTGCCAGAGGATGACAGCCAACCAGGGCCTTCTGCACCTCCTCAGTTGGAGCTGAGTGACTCAGGAGAAGAGGAGGAGCCTCTGCTTGATGCTAGGGCACGCAGGGCAGCTAGCAGGCAGGAGTGCAGATGCAGGAGGAGGTCTCACGAAATCTGCAGGCTGATTGGCCACGCCCTAAGGCTATTTAAGGCTTCAGCACGCTGAAGCCGACGCTGGAAACAACTTGTTGCATTTTCTCTGACCACGTCTTGCTGCTCTTGGGATTTCTACGGCTTTGATTTCTGGACTTTCAGTTGCTGAACTAATTCATTCCGGGCTTTTTGCCAACGTCTGTGAGTTACTGATAACGGAGGAACTAATTGCCTGTTTACTTTGGGGGTTTGAATTCTGGCCAACTTTATACCGGACTTTTGACACGACGGACTTTATTGTTATTTAAGGACTTTAACATCTAGCTACTAAGAATCCTTTATTAGTAGTAAAAGGATATTATTTGACAAACAGTGTATGTGCGTCATTTCGTAGGGCTTGCCGTGCTAGGACACAACAGTTTCCATCAGCTGTTAGGCAGTGTGATAAGTCATGGATATCTTATTATTTATTAAATTTGTCCACAGCTAATTTCAATAAGTTGACCCGTGATAGTTTACAGCATGAAACATCCACAATAACGAACTATAAAACATGGGTAGGAGAACTCAAACAAATGCAGCATTAAAACATCCACAATAAGACATTGCATTCTATCGAGAAGAGAAGGTAAAAATGATGTAATACCTGCTGATTGAAACCATGCTTTTCCTCAATGACAAAAGTATTATAGAGGCTCCAGGGCAGACCTGTGACCGCACTGAAAAGTGTAGCAAGCAGGAGGAACACCAACGACTGGACAATCTGTGCATCAGAATAATGAAAAGGAGAATTGTTACGGATAAGTATTATCCTTAGCTACGTAATAGGGTCAGGTTGAGACTTAGTCCTACTTGCAAAGTCTCTCTAGAACAGTGGTTCTCAACCTTTCTAATGCCGTGACCCCCCGCGACCCCCCCGCCGCCGTGACCCCCTCCCCGCACGGGATGAGGTGACAAAGGGGGCGTGGCACCAGGGGTGAAATGTTCCTGGTTTGGGCTTGCCTGCGGGTCGCCGGACAGCTGATAGCGTCGGAAGCGGGAGACTTCACCCGGACGCCGCCATTTGGGTTCTTTTACCCTCTGCGCATGCGCAAAGCGTTCTGCGCATGCGCAGAGGGTAAAAGAACCCAAATGGCGGCGTCCGGGCGAAGTCTCCCGCTTTCGACGCTATCAGCTGTCCGGCGACCTGCAGGCACGGCCGAACCGGGAGTATTTCACCCCTGCAGTGACAGTGGCACCAAGATGGCAGGCTAATGCGCGCGGCGACCCCTGTGAAATGGTCGTTCGACCCCCAAAGGGGTCGTGACCCACAGGTTGAGAACCGCTGCCCTAGAATATAAACAGGATATCAATTAGTTACAACTACGGTATTTTGATTTTAATGGTTTAGCTTAAGTGTGACTATGTCTGAATTACAGCCTATCATTCCTATGCACTTTGGAGTTATGCTTAGGGCTTCTGCCAAATCCCTGAAATTATATCTTGGTGCAAACTGTTTGAAGTTCCTCCGGCCACTCGAAGGAATTAATCCAATGTTTCTCAACTTTGGCAACTTTAAATTAAGTTAACCTTGGCAACTTTACATTATATGGACTGCAACTCCCAGAATTCCCCACCCACGCTGACTGAGGAATTCCGAAAGTCCACACAGCTTCAAGTTGCCAAGATTGAGAAAAAAAATAGTTTAAAAAAATTACAAGTAGATCCATCCACAGGCTGTATGTTACAAACAAACCAGGACTCCTACAGTTGGGTTCTCTCCAAGTAAGCCACAATTATGCAAGAACAAATCATGGCTAATGACCAGTTTGTTTGGGAAAAACAAACAAAACAAAGTATTTGATACATTTATAGCACTAGCCAAACTACAAAGCTGTCACATTTATTTAAGTCAACGCCACTGAGCTGAGCTGCCCAGTTTGCATTATCAAGCAGCAGGCACTAGCCAAGGAAAGCCATTATGAAAAATATCAGATGAAAATCTGCAAAATCTATAAATCCAGAAAAAGAACATTCTGGCAAACTCGTGTGTTTTCTGTTCCCCCCTCTTGATTTTACCAACCTGGCCATACTAAAGATGATCCAGAAATCAGCCTTCCAAAAGGAAGCTGTTTGTCATGTTTGGGATGAATGCAACATTAACTTGCCACCTGGATGATTAATGGTTGTAAAACAGCCCAATCAACCAGAGAATGGGGAGAAAGGCATGTTGCTGGGGTAGCACAGAATCTTCTGTTCCCAGAACAGGAAACCTAACACCTTCTTAGTTGTTACTGAGTGAGATTTTCTATGATCACAGCAATGAAGCAAAATTCAAATATATCTTCCTCCTTTTTAATTGCTTGGTCACAGCGTCAAAACAATGTGAACTGGTCTAGAATACAAATGGTCCTTGACTTACAACCATTTGTTTAGTGACCGTTCATTTAAAGTCAATGGGGAAAGCTGGATTCGTTTAATAACTATTCACAGGCTTCTGACTCTGTTTTCAGGTTTCTTAGAAGAATGTCTGAATAGCAATAGCAATAGCACTTAGACTTATATACCGCTTCACAGTGCTTTACAGCAATAGCAATAGCACTTAGACTTATATACCGCTTTACAGCCCTCTCTAAGCGGTTTACAGAGTCAGCATATTGCCCTCAACAATCTGGATTCTCATTTTAGCGACCTCAGAAGGATGGAAGGCTGAGTCAACCTTCAGCTGGTCAGGATCGAACTCCTGACAGTGGAATGCAGTTAGTCTGCAATGCTGCATTCTAATCAATGCTCTTTCAATTAGTTTGAAAGGGATTAGGGAATTACTATCCAATCTAGATACTATTGTACCATAGCTAAGAGAGAAAGAGATCCTAAATGGGAATCCAGACTAGATGGGAATACTATTCCACCTTCTAAACCAGATATTTCTTTGGTTTGTTTTAGCACGCCTTTTCTTACATACCTAAAAGTTTAAACAAAAGTTATTAAGGGATTACCTGGCGCTTTATCAGGTTAGTATTCATCTGAATCAAGCAAACCAATACGCCTACCTCATATTCAGGTCCAAAACCAGCACGATTTGAAATGTCTCCAGATACAGACCAAAGAAAAGGAATTCCTCCACAAAGAAGAATTACCTGTAAGAACAAAAATACAATTTTATGGAAAAGGCTAACATGATATAACCTTTTTTAATTGTGGGATTCCAGAAATCAAAGAGGTACAGATTCAAAGCTGCATTTATTTAACTGTAAATCTTATTGGGTGTCAATCAACTAACAGCCAAAGCTAATGTGAGCCCAAAGCTCATTTATGTACCAGCAAATAATTTAATGCTGCAGTTTAATCACCTGAGCACTACTTTCACTGAATTTTTTTTCCATTCTCTAAGCATTAGAAAAAAGAGGGACATGGAACCTCTGAGCTAAAGCTCAATTGTATGCAGGCTGTAGAGAGAGAGAGAAATGGAGCATTATAGACAAAATGCAGCATACGATAGAACAGTGATGGCTAACCTTTTTGTCGTCATGTGCCAAAAGCGCGTGTGCATGCCAGCACCCATAATGCAATGCGGGGGGCCTGTGCATGTGTGCATGACCCCCCCCGCTCCCTGTGCATGCGCACACGCCCCCCCCCCGCTCCCCACGCATGCACGCGCATGACAGGGGTGAAATTCAAAATTTTTCCCTACCGGTTCTGTGGGCGTGACTTGGTGGGCGTGGCAGGGGAAGGATATTGCAAAAACTCCATTCCCACCCGACTCTGGGGCTGGCCAGAGGTGGTATTTGCCGGTTCTCCAAACTACTCAAAATTTCCGCTACCGGTTCTCCGAAATACTCAAACTTTCTGCTACCGGTTCTCCAGAACCTGTCAGAACCTGCTGAATTTCACCCCTGGCGCATGACCGCCCTCCCGCGCCCTGTTTTGGGTCTAGTAGGCCTCCCTGCAGCCTCCTGGGACCAAAAACAGGCCGGGGGGTGCGCACCGCACCCCCCACACACGCTCCCCCACCCCCTGCGCATGTGCACGCGATCCCCACGCATGTGCGTGTGTCTCCCGCATGCAACACCCCCTGCGCATCCTGAAAATCAGCTGGCCAGCTGGAGGCGCGCGGAGCTGAGCTGGGCGATGGCTCACGTGCCCGCAGAGAGGGCTCTGCGTGCCAGCTGTGGCACGCGTGCCATAGGTTCGCCATCACGGAGATAGAAAGATGAGGTAACAGGGAATGCAAGAGCATAAGCTAATCCTGCATTACACTCGTAGCATTTGTGGCTAACTCTTACATTCGTGGCTAGCTCTTGTTCTACTATCTATTGCAGGAGGGGGCAACTATGTCAACTTTACAACCCGTGGACTTCAACTCCCAGAATTCCTGAGCCAGCTGATTCAGGAATTCTGGGAGTTGAAGTCCACAGGTCATAAAGTAGCCACAGTTGGCCCACCCCGATCTATTGGGTCCTCCTCTACTATTGACATACAGCCATTGAAGGGGATAACTTCAGGAAATGTTAGCAGGAGGAAGAAAAGCCACTCTTAATTCTGCCTGAAGGAAATCTATCTGGGCTTCTTTGTAGCATTTGCTTCCAACTCAAGGTCTCCTTTATTCAATATTCTATGAAGCAAAAAAAAAAAAAAGCCCTATGGATTTCTACATTCTATCACAGAATAAATCCTTCTGGCATTTTTGTACAATTCCTTTGTCAATATTCTTGTGCATGCATGCACACACACTCACAAATATACATGTTAGAATACATTCTAACTCACTAAAAAAATACACGAAACCAAAGAGATACCTACCGTGCCCTCTAACTCTGAGTAGAGTCCTGACCAGAAGCTGAATGCACTTTTATCTAATTGGTAAAGACGGGATTTTTCAAACGTTTCTGAGTCCATGATTGGCCCTAATTCCAGTGGGACATGGGTGGTTGTCTTGTAGACAGTCCTCTGAAATATTTAAAAATAAGCAGTAGTTTAGCTTGCATTTTCAAAAATGTTTTCATGTGTCACTGGAAGTTCAATGTCCAACAGCACACTGATTGTTAAAATATATAATTTAACGATACCATGATTACAAAAGCATTCATGTGCGACTAGTAAATACATCTCTAAATCAATGAATCCAAGTTCTATGAATTAACTTAGTGGACAAAGAAAGAATCTTCCTTAGTTTACCCGATAGCTTTTACTGAATAGATCTGATTAACTCTTTTAAGGCTCAGGGGCAAAACTACTTGGAAAAACTAATCAAAATTTGTTTCTGGGACTAAGTGACAAAAGAAGCCCTGCTCTACTGTAACATCCCAATGCCAAACACTCTCAAGATACACTAGATTGGCCTGTGTTTCATTAAATTTAAGAGGCTCTTCTCAATACCCTAGGGAAAGGTGTGTAGTTTTCCTAATATGATATTGGCCTTAATAATACCAGTGCTGAAGATTTAACACAGTATTAAAAATATGAGGCATGCATGTGTTTTGATGTACTTCCAAGTTAAGACACCCAGCAATTCTGCGGGGGGGGGGGAGAGGACAAGGGGCATTGTAGAACCAGTATCATGCAGGTAGCACCTCAGGAAACAGCCTTTATAATCTAGCAAGGATCTCCTTATGTTCTTAATTACTTAGGTTTTGAAAACCAGGACACCACTGTATGCTGGATTTCAATTCCCTCCTTCCTAGCACCTGTGAGAGTCAAAATCCAAAAATACCCCTCAGGAAAAGACCAGTTGAATAACAAAGACAGCCTAGCAGCCTTAATGCAAATGAAGCCACTTTAAGGAAAAGAGTTTGTCCTATAGCGTCCCAAAGGTGCTTTTTCAAGAGGCAGCTGGACTTTCTTCGCTTTTGCTTGAAGACCTCTCACTTCTCACCCAAGAAGCTTCTTCAGTTCACCCAAAGGTAATTGGATTTTTCAAGAGGCAACTAGACTTTCTGGTTTTTTTCTTTGAAGACGTTTCACTTCTCATCCAAGAAGCTTCTTCAGCTCTGACTGGATGATGACTGAAACTTTCCATTCCCCACCATCCAGTTCCGAGCTGAAGAACGTTCTTGGACGAGAAGCGAAACATCTTCAAGCAAAAACAAAGAAAGTCCAGTTGCCTCTTGCAAAAGCACCTTTGGGACAGCCATGGCCTGGATGTCTGAGAATCTCCGTAGACATCTGTCCTATAACGGTTTAGGCCAGAGTAATTCACACGGCATCCTCCTCCCTAAGCGTGCAGGGACTGCAATCCTACCGGCCAAACCCAAGCAAGCCTCTGCCCAGCCCAATGTTGTGTTTGTCCTGTGCCGAGCGTGGCTTGTACCTATAGCTTGTACCTATCTAAGCTCGCGTGTACAGTACTGTAACGCGGATCGAAGTATATAATTCTCACGCCGATCCGTTACATTCAAAAGAAGAGAGAGATGTAATAACAGAAGCGCCGTCTCCCACGTCGAGATCGGCGGCAACCTGCGGAGGCTTCGGGAGAGCTGCCCGACGGCTTAGAAACCAAGCCTTCCGTTCCCCCGCCCGAGTCCCCAACGGTACCCGGCACCCCGAGACGGAAGGACCGCTCGGCGCAGCACCAGGCGGCGGGGATGACCCGTCTCGTCTCGTCTCGTCACGGCCTTAAACTTGACGGTGCTGTCAAGCGCTCGCGGGCTTGGGCGGGAAGGGAAGGATCTGACCTGCCGCCAGGCGAGCAGGGCCTCCCATAGGTAGACCGCCCAGGAGAAGAGCAGCACGGAGCAGAAAATCCGGTCCTCCACGGGGCTCTCGGCCCAGAGATCGCCCAGCAGCGGCATCGCCATGTCCGGCTTCGATCCGCCGCTCACCCACAGAGCCGCCGGCCAGCACGCTTGGTCCGTCTCAGCCGGCTTCCGGCTGCAGTGACACTAGCGGAGCAAACTCCGGAAGCAGTTTCTCCCGAAGAACTTCCGGGGCAAGCGTCTTCCGTATGTTCGCAGCACTTCCGGTTCCGGAAAGGCAGAGTCAGCCATGTGCGGGGAGGGGAAGAGTGAGAGGAGAGGGAAGGGGAAGATGCGTTTTTTGTGTGTGGCGTTTTAGATATTTGTAACCTGCCGTTTATAAAACATTTTTTTAAAAATTGACTTCAAGTCAATGTTTTGTTCTGGCGAATGCCTGGATTAGTCTCTGCACTTTTCTTGGGAAGGTTTTGGAAGTCGTTTGCCATTGCCTTCCTAGGGCTGAAAGTCTGTGACTGGCCCAAGGTCACCCAGTTGGCTTCATGCCCAAGGCAGATCTAGAATTCAAAGTCTCCTGGTTTTTATCCTGGTGCCTTAAACCACTACACCAAACTGGCTCTTTACCAAAACCTGCTCAATCTTAATAACTGTAAAGATGTGCAGATTTCCGCTCCCAGGATTCCCCAACAGTATGGGACACTTTGAAGTTATACAGCAGGGGTCCTTAAACTTTTTAAACGGGGCCAATTTATGGTCCCTCAGACTGTTGGGGGGGGGGCAGACCTAGGTGGTCATGTGACTAGATGGGCGTGGCCACTTTAACAGTCCATTAAACAATGCACACAAATTAAACTTTCATTTGTTTTGCTCCTGGGGGTGTTTTATTTGCTTTTGTTTGCATGTTGCTCTTTTGGTTGACTTTTCTTTTTTACTAGATCATTTTTTCAGTTGTTTAGGAGTCTAGTGGTCCACTTCAGGAAACTCAGTTTTGCAGCAATTCTTCTCAGCCCCAAGGAGCTTGAGAAATCTCTCTCTCTCTGTCTCTCTCTATCTATCTTCTGGGGGTAGGGGAGGTGAAAGACAGGTCATTTTTGCCCGTTTTCTGGCCTCCTGGGGCGTCTGTGCGCCCCATTTTTCACCTCCCCCGCCTCCAGAACGTCTCTACAGGCCAAAATTGTTGGCCTTACCTTTCAGTTCCAGCCCACGGGGCTCACGAAGATAAGTCCTGCGCTCGGCAGAAGGGTGGGTGGGGTGATGTGGGCGGGGGCAGCCTCGTGGTCCTGCGCGGACCGGATTAATGGCTTTGGCGGGCTGCATGAGGCCCACGGGCCGTAGTTTGAGGACCCATGTTATACAGGGCTGAACCAGGAGAACTTTCAACAGGTTCTTGTAGATGTGGTCATATAGTTTCCAGTCACTGCAATTTAGGCGCTAGGCATCTAGGTGATAATTATGACATTGTAGCATTGCATAGTCGCATCATGATTTGCTACCTTCACTGCTGGCGTCCATCAAAGTCAATGGGGAAACCAGCAGGAGGTTGCAAATAGTGATGGATCTCTCAACTGCTGGCCATTGTCACTGCATGGGATTACCGGTAAATTAAGAATAGCAACTAGAAACTGCCCCAATTGCTGTCATCAGTGCAGTGGTGTGACATCACACTTTACAATCATGTTACTTAGTAAGAGTTGCCAGTTCCAATTACCTTCATTAAAGTGAGAACTACGTATATTAAGTTCATGGCAGTCTTGAAACCTAATGGTTTCAACCTACCAAGATCCTGGGATTTTGAGAGCCACCTGGGTGGATGTATTTTTTAAAAAAATAGACTTGGAAGGCTGCTAACTTCCTAAGAACTCTGAGTAGCATTCATAATTAAAAAGGGAAATAGCAGTCAAAAGAAGCCTATATAGCTTACAAGCTACCAAGAGTTAATTTATGGTGAGGTAGAAGTATAATAAACAATTTCCAGGAGAGAAAATCTAGCTGCTGTTGTTATGTTTGAGCCACATTTCCTCTCCTAGAGCTTACAGCAAAGGACTTTGTTATTTTTGCATCTTGCCTTCTACCCCAACCTCACTTCCTCTTGGGGAAAACGTTGGCTTTAACTGCAGAAAGATAGGGCGGAGTCCCTGCCATCTCTTCAATTTTTTTTCCACATGACATTTTCAGTCCACATGTGAAAAGTGGGGAACCTTCAAGAAAATGGAAATATTTCTTACTTTCATATTTCTGAACTATATTTAAACCCAAACAGGATGTGCATGAACAGAAGGGAAGTCTTGGATGGGATCTGGTTCATCCTATCCAGACAGAGGTTATTTATTCATCAGGATATTTTCCACAGAAATCAGATTTATCCTGGACAAAATTATGACAAACTCAGTAGTATTTAACAGAATGATAAGAGGCACAATTCACAGCCCCAGAGTATCGGGAGTGGGGGGGGGGCTATACCTTAAAAAAAAGAACATTCAGTATATTCAGCGATTGCTTAGCTCATACCATGGAAAACAAACAATAGTAGCTGTATTCACTCAATACAAAACTCATCATGATATATGATTGCATGATTTATACAACACACTCGGATATTACATAGTTCACTTGGTTCATGTGAACTATTCCGATTTTAATTGACGTATGATTTTGTGAGTTGTGCAAAGTCATTTTAAACCACTGAACAAATCACCCGAGTTGTCATGCAAGGTGCAAATGAAAAGGATCAAATTAACTTATTTCAGACACATTATGTAGAAACCTAGCTCTCTCGTGAAGGCTCTAATGCTGGGAAAGATGGAAGGAAAAAAGAAGAGGAGGGCTGGCAGCAACGTGGATGAATTCAGTTATGGTGGCAACGGGGGCACTGTTGGAAGAGCTGAAGGACCAGGTTAACGACAGAACGTCACAGAGAAAATCTATATGGTTGCTAAGAGTCAACAACTTGAGGGCACTTAATCATTCCATAAATACATCACAAAATTTACCCTTTGAAATATCCCCAAAGGAGGAACTGAAACTAAAATGAGTACTAACTTATTTGGAAACTCTCTGGTAGAACAAGGCTGTTTTTGATATGGACAAAAATTCCCTAATGATCCAGGATCTCCTATACCTCAATGATTTTCTATTTGTTTTTAAAGCTGAGGTTCTTTAAGACAGTCTTTCAGCATCTCCATTCAAAGACTTTTCTACTTTGGCAGTAAGAGGCAACATGCATTTTTACTACATCAACTATAAATCTTCAGGATTAGAGGAACAGGGCACTCTGTTTCCTTGAATATTAAAGAGATTAAAGCAGAAAGCAAGAATCATAGTTAAGTATGAAGCTCTGAAAAATATCTTCAGTTCAATGGAGCTTGAGGGATGGACAATATAAAGGACGTCTTTTGCCATAGAAGATCCCTCTCCCAATTCTGGTACATCAGGATGAAAATATATGCCAAATAAGCCACAAGCATAGAACCACTTTTATAAGTTAGAGCAGCAAGTTTAGGGAAATAGGACCGAGAGAAAATAATTTCTGGCTTATTTGTTTTGCTAGTCCAGTTGCTGGTAAGTAAATATTGTCTTAGTTGGTATCCTGAATTGCTTTGTGAATGACTGGCACTGGGATTTTAGTATTTTAAGGTAAAAGCTGTCAGCCCACAGTCTCATCAGCCCTATAGAATTAAAACACTGCAAAACAACATTCCCAGTAGCAATTCTGGGCAGTAGTTTTTCATAAAGGGGTGGGGGAAAAATGATCAAGAGTTAAATATTTCAGTCTCCCTAACATTCAATGACATCATTAATACTTGGTAAAATATAGTTAAGTTATAGCACGGTTAGTTGCATTCTTAAATTCCTAAGTGATCACCCTCAGATTATTCATAAATGATTCCACTTCCGGGGCTCAGGGCTGTTCAACATTTTAATTAATGACTTTAATGACGAAAAGAGGGAATTATCAGTGCAAAAACTAGGAATGGCTAACCCTTTAGAAGAGGAATGCAAAAGGTCTAGATAAGCTTAGACAAGAGGACGGAAACAAATGGGATGAATTTTATCAAGGTGAAATGCAAATCCTGCCTCTGAGAATGGAGGGGTAGAGAGGCCTGACTAGGCAGGAAGAAATGGATCTGGGTGTTGTTCTACTAGATTATGATGAATTGTGCATGAGCCATTACTGTGATGCAGCTGCTAAAAAGACAAATGTGCTTGCTAATACATTTGAGGATGTATTAATAGGCACAAAGCCCGGAACATTACAAGTTAATTCTCTCACCCTATTCTTCTTGTTCAGCCCACTTGGAATACGACCTCTAAATTGAAACGGGGATAAAGGAACTGGCCCTATTTTGCTACAGAAGAAAAGACCCAGGGGTTGTTCCATAAAGAAGGGAGCAGTCTTGTTTGTGGCTGCCATACAAAGTGGGGACAGTACTAATGAATTGAAGCTACAGTGAAATAGATTCAAGTTAGATATTAGGAAGAATTTACTGAGATTTGAGCTGTCAACCAGCAGGAAGGGTTGCCAGGAGTGATATGTTCTCTTTCATTGGTGAACTTCAAACAAATGTCCACAATGCTTCAGCAATCCCCCCACTGAGGAGAAGGTTGACCCTAGGATGTGGGTCTACCTCTTCAGGACCTGTTACGGAGAAACTCTATCATGGGTTAAGAAAATGACTTCGAATACAGAATGGGATTTTTCTGACAGATTTGAGGCCCAGAGTTTTTGCCCCCTTTTCTTTCAGCAGAGATAAAAAACCTTCACAAAACCATAAGGTTACAAATATTCAAATCTAATCTGCATAGCAGTTAATTACGCAATACAAAAAACATATTCCAGATGAATCACTACAGCAATAATCTTCCATTCCATGTACGTTTTTACAGCCTTGATACTTCCCTTGCTTAACCCCATTTTCTTCTTCTTCTTTTTAAAATCTAGGTTGCCCCGTGCTTCAACTAAATACTATTTAGTTGCTTCAGAATGTCACATGATATAGTAGCACGGTTAACTTTCTGCTACTTTCTAAATGCAGTACTTCCAAAATAGGTGCAAAATATAGAGAACCAAAAAGCATACCAACAGGCCTGAACATCAGTACAAAAATTTATTATAATTTAATGGGTATCCTAAGCAATTAACTGGAGATAGTACCACTGATGATGTTGCCTAGTTTGATAATCTAACGTCTGCAAGAAAATCACCAAGCTTAGAGCGCACCAATAGTGCATTTATTTTGACAAGTTACTACAGACAAGGATATAAGATAAGGCAGGAGGATGTTTTTAAAGGCAGCTATAAACAATAATTAAAAATTGCTTAAAAGTTATGTTAGAACTTGGCCTCCTGTCAAAAGGCCTATTGGAGAATAGATCTTGAAAACCCATATTTAACTTATGTACACTTTATCAGGGATATTTGCTATCCACACATTTCAAGTAGATACCTACTTACGTATTTAGAAATTTAAAACAGATTCTGTGCTATATTAAATCAGAAAAAAACAAATGATATATTTATATACCGGTATTAGTTTTAAAGAATATAAAGTGTAGCTGTTGCTGTTTCAGCAGTTGTACCTTTGAGACTACAACTGGGGGTATCCTTGTCAAATTCCCTAGATATTAGGTCCACTATTCTGTTTTATAATTCCCAATGTGCAATCTTGCCTGTTCAACGTTACCTTTAAACACCAGAAATTCTCAGGGGAAAAGTCAGTTGTTGAACCAGCTGTAAGTAGATGAGAAAAGAAACTTTCTCTAAGAAAAACTTTTTTACTGAAAGACTTCTTGCATTCAGATCAAGGTAGTCTAGTAAACGGATGAATGCATTGTGAAATAATGTATTTAAAAGATAGTTTGATGACTTTGGAGATCGTACTACGGTGATTATTTTTCAACCTTATGACCTGTAATTTGCTAGCTGAGTATTTCATAAGCAGAAAAGTTTTACGTAGAAATATTAGGTAAAATATCAGGTTTAAAGCAGAGTGTTGCCCAAATATTGAGTAATTATGCTAAAGCTAGTAAATTCCGATGAATGGATTAGGCCTGGAAGCTCCATGTAATTTGTGACAAATACATTGAACAGATTTTGGACAGCGGTGGATTGCTCCCGGTTCTGCCCGGTTCTTACAACCGGTAGCGGTGGCGGCAGCGGGAGGCTCCACCCACCCGCCTGGGACGCTTCTGCGCATGCGCAGAAGCATCACGCACGGGCGTGAACCGGTAGTAAAGGGTTTTAGAACCCACTTTGGATTAAGAAAGCAGATTAGTCATTGTGCTCTGAACAAAAGAAGTTAGAATTCTTTGAAGAGCTAACATTTGTCTTCAAAAGTTATGACTGGCTAATGCCAGCTGGGGCAAATATACATTGGCATCTTTGCTTTTTAAGTTCCTTCTTCAGAGTTAGGTAACTGTGGGTATCTGCTTGCAGCTGTTCACATAGGATGTGAAAGCTGTTTAGTCTGATTCTAGAAAGCAATTCTCATCACCTATTTCACACGTACTGCATTTAGCGATTAGCAACAAAAATAAGTCTAGAAAGGGGACAGGAGGGAGCGTTTGCAAAGAACTGAAATTTTACAATACAGATCCTTTGAGAATAGTCACTTAAGTTAGAAAATCTAATTTATAAAAATCAGTTTACTTATCAGAGTAGATTTAGGGTTTACAAATGAAATCTATCCCCTTTATGCTACTGTACTCATATAGTAACAGTAATTTATTGACTGAATTTACTTGACAGTTTCAGTAAAGGAAAGAAACAGACATATTCTGGATTTTGAACCTCTTAAAAAGGATTGGGGGGAAAATTCCTTCATGTTTTAAAAAAGTGAAAGAGGGAGAACGAATGCTCAGAATACATTCTGCCAATGAAACTTCTTAAATTAGTTTCATTTCATCCATCTGAAATGCAATTTTACTCCCAGGAACAATCTTTATTGGTTTTTGCTTATATTTGGGTTTTCTTATGGACCAGGCTCCCTATAATGGGAGTTGGCTCCCAGTTTTGTCATGGTAACGTTCACAGCTTTAGCGAGCTGCTCCGTTCCTTCTTGACATATCTTATAAAAACTTCCTTACATTTCACTACAGTTCCCCAAGCATGTTTTTTTCCCCCTGCAATACATTATCCCATCTTGATTTGAGTTTCCTCCAAGCAATATTAAAATATCAAACATACTCTCCAGAACTGCTTCTCACTACACTCAATTCAAAGGTTCTTAGGCTGCCAACAGGTGGTTGTAGTCAACCAAAATGGGTGAAAAAATTCCTTTTATTGAAACTCATAACTCAAAAAATATAAGATGCTGTAGTGTACAATATGTTACACAAAGCACCCTGAGGTGCACATTCAAGTCAAGTAAGATCACCATCTCCCCACCCTCTCCCACCCCACCTTGGTACCCCCAAGTACTTGTTCCATATACAATCATGCACATTTAATCTGCGAGAGGAAGCCCCCCCCTTTGATATTCTGTTAATTAGCACCAAAATATCAGTTCGTTCGTTCTCTCTCTCTCTCTCTCTCTCTCTCTCTCTCTCTCTCTCTCTCTCTCTCTCTCTCTCTCTCGTCGGGGAGCTATATTAGCCAATACTGTAGACAGATGTCATACATTCATGGAACTGAACAGTCTAATCCAGTGTTTCCCAACCTTGGCAACTTGAAGATATCTGGACTTCAACTCCCAGAATTCCCCAGCCAGCGAATGCTGGCTGGGGAATTCTGGGAGTTGAAGTCCAGATATCTTCAAATTGCCAAGGTTGGGAAACACTGGTCTAATCTAACCTCAACAACATGTGCACGGAATCAGATTTAGCATTTCCCCAAGTCTCTTCTTTCATTCTTCTTCCTTTTCCTTCCTTTCTTTTTTTCTTTTCTTTTTAAATAAACACAACTATTTATGAACTTCCCACACAAAGGTGATCTGTTTTTTTTGTTGGAAAAAAGTCTATGAGGGAGGGGGAAAATTTAGATCTTTCGAGAACAACAACTGGCCGCAAGTAATGAAGTTGTTTTAAGGCGTGGTCCCCACAGCCTGTTAAGGCCTTGCCCAAAATGGCCCTCAGGTTCTCCAGAGAAGGGAGGGAAGGAGAGTCCGTGGATAAGAGGGGCTGCATTCCTCTCAGCTGCCCATGAGCTTTGGCGCCACTGTTTTTCTTGGACATGGCTGCAGGGGGGACATTCGCATACAAGCCCCTGCCCTGCGACACGTCCCGTTTGGAGTCTTTAGCCTTCTCTATCACACCACCCATTCCATAGGGTCCAACTGGCTGCCACTCATTCTCAAGGAGGTCGTCATCATCTTCTTCCTCCTCCTCCTCCTCCTCCTCCTCCTCCTCCTCTCGCTCCTGGCTTTCCTGAATGAACTTCAAAAATGAAGATTCAAAGCCCATGGGCTTGAAAGACTTTAGATCAAAGGGCTTCTGGACTTTCTCTTTTGGAGCAGGAAACGGAAGCTTTTTTGTCACCTCCTGCGAGGAGGACTGCCAGTCACTAGCATCTTTTTCTCTAGATAACGGCAGGTTCGATTTCGTACAGTAAGAGGCGTTCTCTTGTCCATGATTTCTCAGGATATTCCCGGCCTCAGACTGCTGAGATGACTCCACTCGATTACAATCTTCTGAACACCTGGCTTTGGGATGATGGATATGTTTTAAAGTGCCTGAATACACAAGGACATCCGCCTCCTGGGATTCCTCCCCTTCAGAATACCGATCCAGTTGGCTGCCCTTCTCGTCGCAACTGGAGTTCGGAAGATGTCTCTCCCTTTTGTGCTCATTTGCAGGGTGCCCTATGACGTCTGGTTTAAAGTCAGAGCCTCCCTCTGGCTCCGAATTTGCTTCCATGCAGAGGTCATTCAGTGCTGTGCCACAGTCCACACACAGGACAAGCGCATCGTACTGCTGCTCGATATAAGCACCCGCCATCTGATGGGTGCGCTTATAGTGCCTCACGATGCTGCTTTCCAGTTTGACCACAGAGGGGCATCCCCGGACCATGCAAGGATACTGCGTTTGGTTGCAATTGTCTCTGCACATCTGCAGGGCTTCCACCCTTGTTCTGAAGGCATATAATTGCTTTCCTTTATTTCGGCTGCCGCCCCTTTCACCTTTTTCGCTGTTCTGCCTTTTCTTCTCACTTCCATCTTGCCTGAGGCACCGATACTTTAAGCACCTTCGCTCCTCTTCATCTTCAAGATGGCTCCCCTTTTCTTTGGCTCCTCGCAAGACACCGTCGTAATCGCTGTGCCGAAAATACACATGCTGGGAATAGCTGCTGTAAGTTGTGAAGACTCTGTTACAGCCATTCAGGTCACAATGGATCTCAATGCCTTTGTTCAGGTCCTCCTCCTTTTCGTGCTCTTCCATCAGGTGGTGCTTTAACTTGTGGAAAGAATAAAATGCAGCCGGACAGTGAGGGTGATGACAAGGAAACCTCACGGTTTCAGAAAGCACTTTGGAATCGTCCTCGTGATCGAAGGTGTGGGAGTCAACGCAATGCTTAGCGAGCGATTTAGAACATAGGAAACGCTTGCTGCAGGCCTTGTGTTTGCAAACGAACAGTTTTTTACATTTGGCAAGTTCCCTCTTGGTTCTTTCTTTGTCCTTTTCAAGGCAGAGCTGCTCTTTGTTATACCGATGCACAGTTCTGTAGTGGCGGATCAGCCCTTTCTGATTGGTGAATGCAGAATTGCAATTCCGGTGGATGCAATGGAACGGTTTGTGGTACTTATGCAAAATGTAGCATAAATTCCCTTTGGCAACGGTTCTTTTACTTCCCCTCCCTTCGTTGGCTTCCAGTTCTTTTCGGTGGCTGTCCAACGATGTTAATTTAGCTTGCTTTCCAGGGATGCAGCTTTCTGCCTCTTCGCTCGATTCCAAGTCGGTTTCAGAGCTGAAGTCTCCCTTCTTGGAATGACGGTGTTGATCCACCGCAAGCTTCGTTTTGTTGTCGAGTTCTCCATCTGTGCTGGTGTAGAAAGCAGACATTGAATCTTCTGTGCTGTTCAGCCTATCCTCGGCACATTCATTCATATCCTCGAAGCTTTCATTTGCAAATAGTTTCTGGGTGGCTGACATGCTGCCAAGCTTATGCTTGTTCCTGTAATGAACCCTAAGATGCGTTTTTCTTGTAAAGGATCTTTGGCAAATATGACATTTGAAAGGTGAATAGCGATGTTGGAACATGTTCAGCTGAAGCACCATCTCTTTTGAATAATTATGTTTCCTAACATAATGGGTCAGCAATGCCTCTCTGGTCACAAATTCACACGTGCAGCCTTGACGCTCGCAGAAAAATGGCTTGGCAGCCAACTGGGTAAGGTATTGGGTCGGGAGCTTGCCTCTCTGTTCTTCGGGGAAATGGTCAGAGGTAGATTCGTCTTCAGAGTTGGGGCACTTGGAGGAATAGGACTGCAAGAATCTGGAAGAAGTGTGACCGCTAGAATTGTTTAAACTTAAGTGCTTCAAGCCCAGGAGAAGTTCCAACATGCTGTCTTCGGTATTTGACATTTTTGAATGGACACAGAACGAGCTTTCTGGGGAAGAAGGGCAGAGTTCTTCCTTAAAATAGTTTCTGCTTTTACAGACATCACTAAAATCAACATCCTGAGAGTCTGAGCTAATCTCTCCCGCAGGGTTTTCCAGCTGACTGATACCTTTATCTTTCCTTCTTGGTTTGAAATGGTAGGGATGGGCCCTTCGTAGATGTTTCTGCATCCCCTTTGAATTTTTGTATGTTGATCCGCAGCCTTCAAAACCACAGGTGAACTTTTTCCCATCAAAGTAGACAGCCACGTTAGAGTAGCGCTCTTTCAAATTGGAGGGAAGGCAGGCTTTCTCCTGAGGTAGCGCAGCCCCTGAAAAGGCCTGGCCCCGATCCACGGCGTCAGTCACTGAGGTCATCTGATTCTCATTGGCCAGGGATGAAGCGTGACTTTCCAAGCTGCCGTTATTTTGGCCACCCTCTTCTCCGTCAGAAAGGGGTTCTTGTTTCACGTCCAGCATTTCTTCTCTCTTGGTAGATCCAGAAGGCAAACTGAAATTTTCCTGCTGGTCGGGAGATTCTTTGTTTTCTAACGCCTCCGAATCCAAATGGCAGGCGAGCCGGTCCTGAGAAACATTACCTTCCTGCTTAATGGACACCTCCTTCATTTCGCCGTTCGACATATGCACGGAGAGATGATTTGTTAATTCGGTTTTGGAATAGTAGAACTTCTTACAACCGTGGAAATTACAGGTATAAGCAGCGTCCCGGAAATGCTGGGCTTCGTGATGGTACAGCTGCCCCAAGTCGCTGAAAACGATGTTGCAGCCGTTCAGTTCGCACTTGTAACGCAGATCGTCATGCTGCTGCTTGTGATGTAGCAGCTCGTTCACTGAGCCAAATCGAGCGTAACAGTCCACGGAGACACACATGTAAGGCTGAGGGCCGCTGTGGACTTGTTCATGCTCCTGCAGGTGGAAGGCAGACATGAAATGCCGCCGGCAGTAGGCGCACTTCTCACGCCGGTTTTTCATGTCCAAGTAATGCATTGCGTTCTCATCGTTGTTTTGGTGTTCAGCTTTTAGGTGAACACTTAAGTACTTGAACTGCTTGAACACTCTGGAGCAATTCGTGCCTGGGCAGGGGTACAGGTCTCGGTCTTGCAGGTGACAATTTTCTAGCTTGCTAAACGTTACATAGTCCTGTATGTCACTTTTGGGTTTTTCACAATGGATGATTTTGAGAGGGTAGTTTCCTTCAAGAGCTGCAGAAGCAATCCTGGAGAGGTTGCTCTGGGCCAGCCTCCGTTTCTTCAACAGCAACTTCTTCTCTGCCCGGCATTTTCTACTGGGTGGCATTTTCACATGCTCCATCACATGGGTCACAAAGACATCCTTCCGCTTAAACTTTTTGGTACATACCGGGCATGTAAAAATGCCGTCTTCCATGTGCATCTTAGAATGGTGGAGGATTCGAGCTTCGATACACTCCCGTTTGCAAATGACGCAAAAGAACTTGTACTGAAGCCATCTCTGGTATCTCTCTGAGGAGCCAATCGGCTTTTTGACTCTTACTCTCTCTTTGGGCCGATTTAAATAACGACTTTCAAAATTATTCTCTTCCCTACTTTCTTCACAGTCGCTGGGGAGACTATCTAACAGCTCAGTTTCGTTGAGTGACAACATCTCATTGCCACTCAGGTCGTCCTCTGACTCGGAAACTTCTTTCCCCAACAATTTGAGGCAATGCCGCTTTAAGGTTTTCCAGTCCCAAAATTCTGGATCGAAGGGCCAGTATGCCTTCAGAGCTAACAGAAGCTCACAACGGAGTGAGTTTGGAACTGGTGCATTTTCCTCATCAAATTTCTGATCTGGTTGTACATGCAGTTCTTCTAGTAGACTGTATCCTTCTTCACTTGGCTCCAGTAAGTATTCGGTGAGCTGGCAGGCCCTTCTGACCTCAAGGTCTTCTGGCAGCAAACATGCAATTGTTTTGCAAACAGAGCTCTTCATATCGTCATTTTCGTTGGACCGGAGCTGCAGAGCTCTCACACACAGTAAGATAGATACAGCAAGGCCAGCTTCGTCTGCCTAGGAAAATGAAAAAACACAGACAAATCAATGACTTGTTTTTCTCTGGATTTTCTCTGAATATGTTTGGAGGGTAACAAGTTGGAGAAGGCTAATCTATCCCCCCCCCCCCAACTGCAACATCCAATATCCAACAATAAAGCCATTCTTACTGTACCATGAGAAATAAATAAACCTGCTCCGGAGTGAGAGGTCATGAGTGAACTGTAAGTCAAACAACCCTAAGAGGAAAAATAGGATGCTCTAAATTTATTCTGGCTTTGACACAAACAAGAACGTTCTCCCAAACTGAATGGAGGGGGGTTTGAAAAGCTGCAGGTCAAAACATCACTTATTAAGCTAAAGATATATATTTTTTATGGATTTTAGCTTTCTTAGGGATTAAGTATACTTAGGAAGCGGGCACTTAAATTTGTAGAGGACTCAGCTGTAAGTTTGAAATTGGCCAGAGATGTTAGTGGCCAGACAGAATCTATTTCTAGATTCTCTTCTGATGCAAAACAAGAAGAGTCTCTCAATTTCTGTGCAATTCCTTATCACTTCCTGTTTCAGCTCCAGGCTTTTACGCTGTTGAATTATTTCTCTTATCTTTTCAGACAGAAACACTGTGAAAAATCAGCAGAAGAGCAACATAAACAGAGCAGAAAGCTGCAGGAACTGGACTAAAATTTATTGTGCTCCACCTTCGTTTGCAGACTAGGATAAAGAGGCCTTGAAAGATAGGTAATTCCACCCTGCAAGAACTCTCTGCAAGGCAGCCTGAAGCAGAGGGAACCTCAGCTAGCAAGAGTAAAGAAAACTTTAGAGTCACAGGTTGAGCGAGAATAGAAATGAAAGATGTGCAAGCTAGAAGGCAGCAGGCTATAATCCGAAGTGGCAAAAATATGTGTAATCTTATATGAGTTGTGTAAATAATACAAACTGTCAGTGGAATCTTCAGTCTATGGAATCTATCCATACTAAAGTACAATCAATCACCCTGCTTTCTGAACTCAAGGCAAGAATGCACCTCCAAGTTCCTTACATATATTTTTAATAATTTCTACATATAGTCTTTATTATAGGATACATTTTCACCCTCCACAAAATCAAACAGCAGATGTTAGTAAACCGCAAATGGATACGTACTTCAGCTTGTATGACTCTTATGAGGAAGAACAAGTGTTGCAATGTTCTAGCAATGATGCCAAATTGCCGACATCGCTCCAGAAAGGAATCTAAGGATGGGTCGATTCTTCTTTGTAATTTGCTCCAAAACAGAGTTAGTTCCCTGCAGAAGAAGTGGGGGGACGGGACGGGACAAGGAATTAGAGGGAATGTAAGACAATTCACACAACTTCCACAATTGCCAACCAACCCCAGCCAAAACATGATGAGAAAATATAGCCCAACGCATTCATGTAGTGCCAAACCTGGAAAATAGGATCTAGGGGAACATCTGAGTCAATTTTATCATCTGTCAATTTCACCTTTTAATGGGACCCACAGATTATTTTAAAATAAACTGAATATCCAAGGATGTAGAGTGCATGTAATGATGTCACTTAAGGACCCAAAAACATACAGTCTCTTTTGTCTTTAAGTAAAAACCCGAAATGATACAGCTATCAAGGATTTAACACACTTCATCCGCTTCTTATTTATACTTAAAACAACCCAGAAAATTGTTCTTGAATTTTAATGATGCAGGTGGAGTAAGTTGCAAGAAAAGGGCCTGCACACCTGTTGCATACAGCTAATTTTACCATGTGAAGTAGGACATGGCTTTTGTTATCAACACACTATTACTTATTGAAATATAGCAGAAAATATAGCAGACTTTAACATTTTTAAATACTTGATTTCTCTTTTATTTTAATGCTTCTCATCAACAGACCAGAATGCACCAGTGTATTTTTGTCAGCTGTTGAATTAGAAACTTTTAGAAGCTGTTTTGGTCAGGATGGGAAATTCTGAAAGCCAATTGGACAGGCCACTTACCAAGAGCAATACACGCTTGCTGTTTGAAGCTGCTGAGTGAAATATGTTGTACAGAGAATAAAAGCAGTGCTGTCTTGGCCTTCAGCTTCCAAATTGCATATCATATCTAGGACCTCTTTGCAGTCCACTTTTGAAATCTTTTTGAAAAAAGAGGGGGGGAAATTACATGGTAAGTAGGTTAAGACAAAACCTCTTTTCTTGCTAAACAAGGTAAGCTACCTGCCCAGGAGAACCTCTGCATTCTGTTCTAATACTGAGAGATCATTTGGTAACCTGTTTAAAGTCCATGATGGATAATCACAATAAGAATAATTTAATGTGGATTGCTACATACAGTAGCTTAAACAACACTGCAAAAGTGGAGGCTTCCGACGCCAAACAAGAAGGTACATTTAATTTTATTTCTGATAAGGACAAAGAGAAATAGCACAGGGCTATCTCACACAATGGAATCACCTGTCTCCTCAAACCTTCTTCAGAGTAGAGAGAGGGTTTAGCCCCTGCTGAGATGGGAGCCAATCCTCCGATCCCTTTCCAAATTTGATCACGTCAGTTCAGATACTAAAATTAATATCAGTTGTCTTAAGAGTAACAAGCTATAGTGACTGGCCATTTACCTCTTTGATGGACTCTTCATTTGGAAGCATGGAGCACAAACATGTGATATAGGACTGAAGAAAAGGAGAGACATCTGGAATTTCTGTAGATTCTTTACACAATTTGGACAAGGAAGCGGCTTGAGGAAGGCGGTTTGTCTTCATCAAATGTTTTACTCTCATTTGCAGAAATGCCAGCCCTTCACATTTAATCAATTGATTCACTAGAAAAAAGGCGATAAAATGTTATTAAGTACTAGTATTAAGTACTACTTTATTATGAAGGCTTAGAAGTTCAAGGGAAAGATCTTGACAGCAACTGCTCTCTAAGAATTCCTGAATGTCCCACACATTACTTTCCGTTTATTATGAAATTCACTAGGAAAATGGTTCGCAGCATGCCCTTTTTTTGCTCCAACTAGACAAATACATCTCAAATATTTGTGGCACTGGAGTGAGACTGCATGATCCACCAAATCTCTTCTACAAGCTTGCTCATACATCTTTTGGATGTGGAAGACTGCTATCCTTTCTTTCAACTGAGCAATCTTTGAGCCAACAGAATAGACCATAATGCCACCTGTTTCAAAGCTACATTACCCAAGTCCCATGGCTTTGCAATGGCCAAAGGTATGATTAATGCACAGGGGCCACATTAGTCTCCCTGGGTGTGTTTCAGATGACTTCCCCATTCCCCCATTCCCCAGTTCCCCATTCCTCTGTTCTTTTTTGAAAAGTCGAAATTCCCATATCTAGACTAGCCCTACATTGGGGCAGAACGGTGGATCATCTCCGCAGTGATTTTTCTGGAAAGTTGCAAAAGAAACTACCCCATGGCATTTAGTCACTGTCTAAGGCAGAGGTCTTCAAACTTGGCAACTTTAAGACTTGTGGACTTCAACTCCCAGAATTCTCCAGCCAGCATAGTTGAAGTCCACAAGTCTTAAAGTTGCCAAGTTTGGGGACCCCTGGTCTAAGGCAAGGGCCTTACAGGAGTTCCCTCCATCTCTGCCACCACAAGTAAATGAAATGCAAGACAATGTGGATTATCTGTTTTCAGTATAACTTGTTTTAACAATAGATTTGAAAAGTAAATAAATAAAGGCAGTGGCTAATTTGCAATAACCATAAACAGAAAAACGATCAGAATATTGTAGTTGCTCAAGAGCTAATATTTGACATTTTGCAGACTGTTTAAAAATGCTTTGGAAAGGTGAAAAGATCACCAACAAAACTTTTTTTTAAAAAAGGGGGGCTTCTTTTACTACAATAGAGGAAGGTGCCAATCTAAATAAAAATGGTGAATGTGTAAGTTAAGAGACTTAAAATGTCAGCTCAATTATTAATTCAAGTTTGTTATGACAGTAGTTCTCCATCTGTGGTCTGCAGACCCTTGGAGGGGCCCACAATGTCATCACAGGGGATCTGCGAAGTCTTGAAGAAGTGTTATGATTTAAATCTTGAGTTAAGTCTTGGGGGTCCATGGCCACAAAAGGGGTCTGTGGTGAAGAAAAGGTTGAGAACCACTGTGCTTATTACACATAGCAGTTTTTCAACACCTATCTTCTTGCTCGGCTCCTCAGAGGCAAAATAAAACAAAATCCACCGTGAAAAGACAGATTTGGTTTACACTGGAGAGGCAGCAAAGTAACATGAATGCTCAAAAGCGCAGCTGAACAGCTTACTTTCTTCTGCTTCCACTGACTGCTGTGAAAGGATCTTTAAAAGAACTGGATTCTTCCATACACCTTCTTTTGAGATACCAGCTAGAATTTCAAGGCTATTATCTCCAAACTCAAGTAAAGTATTATGGGAGTCCTACAAGGGGGGAAAAAAGCCTTTTAAATTGTTATGTTTAACTTGGAATCACTGCTGTTTTGTGTCATCTCAATTTGAATTTTAAAAGGGCAAAATATACAAACACATTACATGCATTTTTACACTGCCGATCTGTATGTTTTGGGAGGTTGCACATTGCTCTCTTCAAATCCTTATCCACCCATCCTTCTATTTCTTTTATCACCTGAACCGAAGACAGAGGATACTGCAGGACAGGAGTGAATTAATACTACAGCACAAAAATGTGTCCTTGGATTTCATCTCTGAATTAATAAACACAAAGATTACCGTATTTTTCGGAGTATAAGACGCACCTTTTTCCCCCCTAAAAGAAGCTGAAAATTTGGGTGCCTCTTATACTCTGAATGTATCTTTTTCGAAGCTTTTTTTCCCC
>QLTV01001458.1:1155736-1165859 GCA_003457575.1 Thermophis baileyi | reverse complement strand
CAAGAGATTAAATATGAACAATTGTTACTTTTGGTTTTGAAAATTGTTTTGTGTTGGCTTTTTGGCTGTTCCACATAAACTAGTAAGCACTTCAGGAGATTGTTTCTCCCTTTGTTACAAATAAATATTATAAAAAAGTAAATTCTGTTTGTGATAATTGTTTGGCTACACTATATTTTTAATATGCTAGTTGTGATAATTTTATGCCAAGTCAAATTGTCCATAGTCATATTTTATGTTCCTAAAGTAACAGAATGACTTTCAATCTTAAAAAGACAAAAAAGTGCTAATGTAGCATTTTTTTCAATTTTTCCAAAAATTTCTGTTCCCCCCCCCCAAAAAAAACGGAAAAAACCCGGGTTTTTTTCCAAGCTTCAAAATTTCAAGAAATTTTACATCTCTATAAACGAGCCATTTCTGTAAAGATCTATCAGTCTAATTTGAATAACCCAAAGTCAGAGTTTTGTTCTTTTCCACATCGAGCATGAAGTTCAGAAGCGGTCTCCACGTGGGGGAAAAATACATGTTATTTTCTTTAATCAAAGTAGTCAATTTTGCCATTTCAGCCAACTCCATCAACAACTGCAATGGGAGGCTGTGAGTTCTAATCCTGCCTTAGGCATAAAGCCAGCTGGGTAACTTAGGACTAGGCGCCCTGTCTCAACCCTAGGAAGAAGGCAAGAGCAAACCACTTCAGAAAGAAGTCTGAAAACTGCAGGCAGTCACCAGGAGTTAACACCGATTCGAAGGCACCCATATACAGACTTTATGCAGCCCAGGCTGTGTCCTTATCCAGGACATATTTTAAGTACTTATTTATTGGATGTTTAAAGTTGTCCCACTCTGAAAAGCCTCTGGACTGTTTTTGTTATTGCTATTGTTCAGTCACTGTGTTTGACTCTTCGTGACCCCATGAACCATAGCACACCAGGCTTCTCTGTCCTCCCGTCTCCCGAAGTTTGTCCAAATTCGTGTTCATTGCGTTGATGACATTAACCATCTTGTCCTCTGCCCTCGCCTTCTTTTGCCTTCCATCTTTCCTGACATCAGGGTCTTCTACAATGAGTCCTCTCTTCTCATTAGGTGGCCAAAGTATTTGAGCTTCAGCTTCACTATCTGTCCTTCCAAACAAAACAGTGAAGGTTGATTTCCTTTAGGATCGACCGATGTGATCTTCTTGCAGTCAAGAGTCTTCTCCAATACCACAATTCGAAAGCACTCTGGACTGTGTATCTCATGTACATCATTTAAAAACATGGTTAGAAACATAATAAAAACAAGACAATATTGAAAGAGTTGATAGGGGCTCCACAAACAATAACCCCAGACCAGGAAACAGTCTTAAAAAAGATTTCTGGAGTACATGGAGAATGATATTTCTGGCACTCTGGTTTTGAAAACTGCATCATTCTCAGCTCATTCAGCTGCTTGTTTCTGCAGTAACTATGGTGTACAATTATGACTTTGGTTCTTAAAAGCAAATTGTAAAATGCTGCCAATTTTCTCCCTAGTGATTTCTGAATCCTCCTAAGCACTGCTTAACTAGAGTATTGTTGTGATTTAACAGTAAGCACCATCACAAGGAAAAGAGAGCCAGTTTGGCCTAGTAGTTAAGGCCCCAGACTAAAGCCAGGAGACTCTGAGTTCTAATCCTGCCTTAAGCATGAAAACTAGCCAGTCACTTTCTTTCAGCCCAACTCACCTCACAGGGTTGTTGTTATGGGGAAAAATAGGATGAAAGAGGTATATTTGCCACCTTGAATTATTTGATAAAAATGAAGTTTGGATAAGTATAAATAAAATAAGTTTGGTGATAATATTAATCTCAGCCAAAACATTTTTGCCCACCTAACACTTCATTCGGATGAGACACTGCCACTAGGGAGCAGACTCATCTTAAGCCTCTTCTGTCTGGAACATGGACCTCTTAGCAGATCATGGGACCTCTTACTTTTCTTGAACACTTAATGATTCGGATGACCCAACAACATATTGGGTGACATTGAGCAAGTTCCAGAGAACCCTGTGACATGCAATGTTTATGCTCTGTCTAGCTCTGTTTTGCACTCAAGGACTTGCCCAGTCATGGTTGCTTAACCTACAGAAATGCATTATGTAGGAAAGTAGATGGGCTCAGCTGCAAAATCTGCTTCCTGTTATTTTTCCATCATTCTTTGCCTGGGGTCAAAAGAATTTAATTTCCTGTCTTCTTTGCAACTGCATTCCCAAAGAGGCCCAGAGAAAACTTTCTGATCAAATAACTTTTCTATTTTTTTCAAGTACTGTGATGTTGGAAAGGGAGAGCTACAGATCAGAGCAAAGAGAATGTTTAAAATACAGTTTATTAAATTTCTGGAAAAGTTTAAATATAATAAAACAAGGAAATTAAGAAGGCATAAATGGGGAAGGGGAAGATACAAAGTGAAAAGAAAAAAAAATAGAAAAAAGGTAACTTCCAACTTTCTTCTGTTGTAAGGAATATCCTTCTGGGTTCGGTTCCAAGTGGGGAAAAAGACACTGGATTCCTGGAAGTTGCTTGGAAAGAAGGTTTAATGGTGGACAGGAGCACATGGCAGGGGCTCCTGAACAGAAAAGGTGGATCACATGCTTCCAGATGTTGGGTGAAGAGAGAAGGGCGAGATGCTGAGAGTGCCCCGGTTTTATGCTCTCTGTTGGGCCCCACCTTAAGAGTTTCCTGTTCCTGTGCAAGAAATGTATCCTGATTGGCTGTCAGACTCCCATGGGGCCATGCAGGGGCAACTCTGTAGGCTGTCCTGAATACCAAGCTAGTTTGAGTGCTGGCTGATGCAATCTTCCCAGGTGCCATGTGGTGAGATGGGCAGAGGGCTAATCCTATTTTTGTTATGTAGAATAGACTGTCCATTGACAAAGGTGGGGAGGATGAGTGAGTTTGCTCTGGTCTTAATGGTCCATTGACAAAGGTGGGGGCTACTAGGAGTGAGTCTATTTTCTGCCTAAAAACATGTTTCTCCAGGGATATTCTATATAATATTCTGCCTTTTTAATATTTCCTAGGAGATTTCATTTTTTTAGGAGAGGGGTGGGTGCTAACTTCCTACACTTCAATACCATTACAGATATAAAACAATCTTTTGATCTAAAATTCAACATTGTACAGTATTTCTATAATCTTAAACAATTTGAATAATCAGATCTCAAAATTAATACAGCATTTATTTCAGCGTTGAGCAAGAAGTCCAAAAGTGGTTTCCTTTTAGAAAGAAAGACAAAATCTTTTCTTTCATTAAGATAATTAATTTCATTAAGATAGTAATATTGCAATCTCAACTTTTTATTTTTACATACTCATATATGCTAGCCATTTCTATAACAAGAAGCTTATCTAATCAGCAAAACCCAAGTTTCTTTTTTTCCCCATCTCAAGCACAAAGTCCAGAAGCAGTTTCCAAGCAGAAACAAAAGTTGGACATGTTCGTGTCTTTGATTAAAGCCGTCAATTTAGCCATCGCTGCTAGTTCCATCTGTTTTTCTAGCCATTCATCCATTGTGGGAATTAAAGTATCTTTCCATTTTTGTGCATAAAGCATTCTTGCTGCTGACAACATACAGATATGATATTGCTTAACTAACACTCCGAATGTCCCCTGCCATTAGCCATATTTGCCTGGTGTTTCAGTACATCCTGGTGGACAATACATCCTTGTTGGTAAAACATGAGCATTTCCCTCTCTGTGATGTTCTGCAATAGTCAGCATTGTACAGAAGGTGTCACATGAACATAACTCCTATAGCCTTAAATATTTCCTGTTTTTCTTTTATCAATTTTAAAATTTAAAATGACAGGTGGTGCAAATACCCTCCAAATTTGGCATAAGTCTGTTATGTGTTTCTTTAGTCCCTTAAGTAAAATAAATAAAGTTTGATTCGGACTTTTCCTTACAATGAATTCTTGTTCCTGTTCTTCTGGATTTCTGGCCTGGGAAATGCGTCTCTTTATTCTAACTTCAGAAGAGCTTTACACCTCTAACTATCCTTGTGCTTTAGATTCCTTTAAATTCCTGGGAGTCTAGCTCAGTGAAGATCTCCCCTGGAAAATCAACATGACCCAGGTGGCCAGAAAGGCCCAACAGAGACTCCACTTCCTTAGGGTCTTGTGAAAAAACAAAGTGGAACAACAACTGATGACCTCCTTTTACCAGTCCACAATAGAAAGCGTCCTCACTCATTGCATTACGGTGTGGTATGCTGGCTTGACAGCCGCGGATAGACAAACATTACAGAGGGTGGTGAGCACAGCACAAAACATCGTGGGCTCTCCCCTGATACCGCTAGACGACATCGCTAGGGCTCGCTGCTTTAGAAGAGTGAGGAAAATCCTCAGGGACGACTCACACCCGGGTCAGCACTTCTTTATTCTCCTACCATCCGGAAGGGCCTGCCAATTACGGTTGGATGTTGCAATGGTTATTAAGTGAGATACCTTGTTAATATGATTTATTGGGTTAGGGATTTTCTGTCTTCACTGTGAGTTGTATTGTGTTGGGGGGGGGGTTGCATGAAGGGAGGCGCAGCCAATCTCATTGTACACATGTTGTACTCTGACAATAAAGGTTTGAATTTGAATTTGAATACTTCGGGATACTTTGATCTCTAAATGAAGGAAGGAAACAACCAAAAAACCAAAAAAGGTTTTCCGGAGCTTGAACAAAACTTGCGAAAGGTTACATTCTAGGGAATCTTAAGAAATAAATATATTTTTAAAGAATTGTACATAAGCACTGCAGGCAGTCTTCAACTTACAACCACAATTGAGCCCAAAATTTCTAAGCAAGGCAGTTGTTAAGTGAGTTTTGCCCCATTTTATGCCCTTTCTTGCCACAATTGTTAAGCGAATCACTGCAGTTGTTAAGTTAGTAACACCTTTGTTAAGTGAATCTGGCTTCCCCATAGACTTTGCTTGCCAAAAGATCATAAAAGAGGATCACATTGCAACCAACATAAATATGAACCAGTTACCAAGCATCTGAATTTTGATTACGTGACCATGGGGATGCCGCAATGGTTGTAAAAATGATCAGAAGTCACCTTTTTCAGTGCTGTTGCAACTTCGAATGGACACTAAACGAATGGTAAGTTGAGGACTAGCTGTACACCCTTTAAAATTCTTCAAATTCTCTTTTCCAGTTCTGGACGGCAGTTATGAACATGCCATGCCAAGCCCATGCAGTCCTTAAGAATATCCAAGAATTAAAAGCTCTGAGGTCCTCTGATGGAAGAGTTATGTAGCAGAAATTCAATGGATAACTCTGGGCTAAATTAACAACAATCTGACCAGGGGACAATCACTATCTTGGTTCATTCAAGGATCCTGTATCTCAGTGTCTGATATGCTCTTTCTTAAGACAGCATTTCCCCCCAATGATTTCACATGAGTTTTGTTGTCACTAATGCTGTGGGTTTTTTTAGTTCATTATACTGAGCTACATGCGTTCCAGACCAGCAGTTTTGTGGCAATTTCTACCACTTAAAGTGTTCTTAAAAGTTGTAGACCTAGTTTTGCAACATTCCATCGTTGTTAGTTTTGATCAGATGGTGATGGGAAGTCTTGATATATATATTTTTAACTTCCTTCTCTTTCAAAGTGAGGCTGAGGTTTTTGGGATAGGTGAAGGAGGACAGCGTAATTTCTAGCACTTATAATAAACTGAACTATATCTTAGAATTTAAAATACAATTTGTGGGTTTTATTTAGTTATTAAGTTTTTATGCCACCCATCTCCCCTTTAAGGGTAACTTACAGATAAAAGGTAAATGGAAAAATAATTAATATATTAAAACTATGCAAATTACAATTTTAAAACTATACACTATGCAGTTTGCAACATATCTTGGTATGTTTAACCTGATCAGCTACAAATCTGTGATTTGCTACGGTACCTTAACATTGATTAATTCTGTGCTTGGTTATTCTGCAAGCAGGTTAAATGTCTGTGTGAATTCAGCCCTATTGCTTTGAATGATGTGTGCTACCCATCATGCTTCTCATGGTTGATATGGCTAATCTGGAATTGCAGTAGTGGAAAAAGTGACCTTAAGTAACTCAACTTCAAGGTAATCCCGGATCTCTAATTAAACATTAAGTAGTGCAGAAAGGAACATTTCTGTTTAATCAAGAACATTGTCATGTTTTACTCCACCTTTAATGGTGCAAACATAAAAATGTTTACAGAGAAATAAATCTTGCCAATATCAAAGGCCGGTAGTGCCAATCCAATTGTTAAGATACAACTTATGTTTTATAAAGGTTTGCCTTTACTATCACATCCTGTTTACACGTCATTTGAAACAAAAATAAAATAAAATAAAATAAATATTACCTGCTTATACTTGGGCGCTTTCTAGCTTATACTAACTTCTCAACATCTGCCGGGGAGGTACCAACACCTTAGAGTCTATGTGTGTGAATAATACATTTTGTATTAAGTATGTGCTCTGCCCCTGAAAAAAATCTTCCTTGAAATTTGAACCGCTGGGAAAGTTGTAGAGCTTAAGCCCCTTAGTAGGTTTAATAATACTTTTAATTATGTAGCAGCACTGCCCTTGGTGACTTATATGCACACGTTGGGGGCAGGGGTGGGTTCTAACTTACCTCGCTGCCGGTTCGCTTCCTCCCGTGCCGCGTGGGCGTGCCGCGTGGGCGCGTGCGCAGTGCCGAAAAATCCGAACCCCCCCCCCAAAAGCCAAAAACAAGATGGCGACGCATGCGCAGAAGAAAAAAAACCCAGAAGAAATGTCGGGAAAAAAATAATTTAAAAAAATTTAAAAAAAAAATTAAAAAAAAAAGATGGCGGTGCCCACAGACCGGCACCGACCGAACCGGATCCGTGACGTCACTGTGACGTCACCAATGGGTCGCTACCGAACCGGGAGGAACCCACCTCTGGTTGGGGGCTGAGAAATTTATTTTTATTTATTACAGAAATGTATATGTCTGCCTAACTCACAGTGATTAAAGGCGGCTTACAGGAATATAACCCCAAATAAAAAAACCAATATTCACCCTCCATTGCCTTGGCGACAACATTCCAACAAACCATTTGAAGGGCTTCATATCCACCTGGCATCCCCCAGGCCTGCTGGCAAAACCATGTCTTCAGGACCTTTTGGAAGAGTATCAAGGTGGAGGCCAGTCTTGTCTCCACAGGGATGATTTCACAGGGAGGGAGCCATGACAGGAAAGGTCCTTCTTGATCCCACTAGATCAGAGGTGGGGAACCATGGCCCCTTTATGACTTGTGGACTTCAGCTCCCAGAATTCCTGAGCCAGTATGGAATTCTGCTGGCTGCCCTCCAGAAGCAGCGCTGCCGCCATTCACTTTTGTTTTGCGGTGGGAGAAGGAAGAAAGCGGGCAGCGAGAGCGGCAGCCGCTTCGAAGCGCAGGCCTGGCTCTCTCCCCGACAGAGGTAGCGCGCGGCTGTGAAGGACCCTCACCGCCCACCCTCCCAGAGCACCACAGCCGCGGTTCACTTTCTTCCTTCTCCTGCCGCCACCCCTCTTAGCCCCAACGCAGCAGCTGCGTCTCCCCCAAGGGCCACCCACCCACCCACTGGCCGGGCCTGGCCAGAAGCGGTGCTTCTCCCGTCACGGGCTGGATGCCAACTTCGGAAGGCAAGCGGGCGTGGGTGACCGCCGGGAAGGCCGCGAAGCATGGCAGGGCTGTGGGGAAGGGAGTAGGCTGCTACCTCCCTTCCCCGCTGCCCCGACATGCTTTCCTGCCTTCCACGTGGCCTTCCGCTTGCCTGCCTTCGCAAGCTGGCCAGGTGGAAGGCAGAAAAGCATGTGGAGGCCCTTCCCAGCCTCGAAGCTCCACACCCCACACCGACCCACACTCAAACAAAGCCTTGCTGGGTGGCTCTGCCCCCACCGTGGCCGCGCACGAAAATTCCCCGGCACGGTGCAGTTCTGGGATGGCGGAGAGCCCAGGCAAGAGCACACCCTGCCCTTCGGGACCCGAGGTGCAGTGGGTCTTTCCCCCTCCCCCACCAGCATCGCCTTACCTTCTGCTGCTGCTGCTGCTATGGGGCTGAGTGTGAGAGTGGCAGGCAGTCGGCCAAAGGCCCCGCGGAAGCAGAGTGCGCCACGCCCAAAAAGCGGGAAACGGCAAGTGGATGTCTCGGGGCTGCTGCACATGCACACCACATCTCCCACAGCCCTCTTCCGGTGCGGACTCGCATCCTACCGCATGTGCAGTGCCAGGACATCTGCTTGCAGGGCGAGCGAGTGGCGAGCAGCGGACCGGTACAAGGGCGTGGCCAGCCAGCCATCGCTACCAGGATGGCGAACCACGGGCGCAAGCTGCTACCGGTCCACCCGATCCGGTCCGAACCGGGAGCATTTCACCCCTGCCTTGGAGGTCTTCTAGTCCAGCCCCCTGCTCAAGCAGGAGATCCTATACCATTTCACTAGATGGACCTCCTTGCTGGAGGGATCCATAACATACCCTGTCTCCTTAATTTGGTGGATTGGATAGATGTAATTGGGTTTTTAATGAAGCTTAAAAACAGTTTGGTGGAATAGTGAAGGTGCTGGCCCAGAAACCAGGAGATAGTGAGTTCTAGGCCTCCCCTGGAGTGGAGAGTTGGTCTCTGACAGAAAGCCACTTGAAGAGACTAGAAGCTTTTGAAATGTGGATTTACAGGCAGCTGTTACGTATAAGTTGGGCTGACAAAATCAGAAATGAAGAGGTGATAAGCTGCCTGGGAAAGCCAAGGGAAATCATCAAAACCATAAAAAAGCGAAAATTAGAATATTTTGGATGTGTGATGCGACACCCAGAAAAATACGGCATACTTCACTTAATCTTCCAAGGAAAGATTGAAGGCAAACGAGGTCCAGGTGGAAGAAGAACATCATGGCTTCAAAATCTAAGGACAAAACTCAACAGCACTTTTTTGTGCGGCTGTTGATAAAAATAGGATCGCCAACATCCGATGATAGATATGGAAGAAAGGAAGAAAGGAAAAGGAGGAGGAGGAGGAGGAGGCGGAGGCCTTCCCTGGAGGAAAAATGGGATTAACTAAATAAAATGATTTTGCACTCGATATGCCATCTTAAATGAGCCCTGAAGGTGTTCTGAGGGCTACTGTCACTCCTCTTTCCAAGTGACCTTTGTGGCCAGATTTGGCTTCAGCAAAAACAGTAGGAAGCATCTCTTATCCAGATCCAAAGCAAAACCGATAGCAAGTGTCATTTTTCTGCTGTGACATTTGCGGATAGTTAAGAAACCAAAAGGCAAAAGATGTTGATATCTTGGAAATTGTTATGCATTGATTGTTTGGTTTAATAAGTGCATTAGGATTGGGCTATCTTTCTCAAACAAATAAAGATTAAATAAAAATCAGCTGTATGACTTTTGGGCCAGTTCCTCTCTCACAGCCCTGCCCCCTCCTCACAGGGTTTTTGTTGTGGGGGAAAAATAAGAAGAGGAAGGAATATTAATTCCACCTTGTGTTATTTATAAAAAGTAATAAAAGTGGGATAAAAATTAATTCAGAAGCAGCCAATGAATTCCAGTATTTGAAGTAATTTACTGAGGATTAACCATTTCTTATATTCCCAGGATATACAGCTAGTCCTCAATTTACAACAGTTTTAGTGACTATTCAAAGTTACAACTTTGCTGAAAAGAGGGACTTATGGTCATTTTTCACACTAATGACTGTTGCAGCATCCCCATGGTTACGTGCACAAAATTCAGATGCTTGGCAACTGCCTCTCATTTATAACAGTTGTGGTGTTCCAAGCACATGTGATCCCCTTTTGCGACCTTCGGACAAGCAAAGTCAATGGGGAAGCCAGATTCACTTCACAACCATGTTACTAACTTAACTGCAGTCATTCAAGAAACATCGTAAAATGGGGCAAAACTCACTTAACAAATATCTCACTAAACAGAAATTTTGGGCTCAATTGTGGTCATAAGTCGAGGACGACCTGCATTGCTTTTCCTTTAGATCCGGTGTGAAAAATTGGCACAGAATCTGCTTTGATTAATATTAGAATCTTGAGATCCTCCAACTCATACAAAGCACAGAGGGGAACCTGCCCCACTGTATATCAAGGGGGGCTGTGTGGTGGGGG